>OX411745.1:9149346-9749346 GCA_948252205.1 Orthosia incerta | reverse complement strand
GCCAATCCCATTATTGTAGTAACAGAAATAAATATCAAAGTACACTTAAAACTTAGTTTAGCTACTCGAAAAGTGGCTTTGTTTGATACTTTTAACCTTTGGATATATAGGTGACTATCGTTTTGCATACCCTAGCCAAGTTACAAACGTTTCGTATCGAATCTCTTTCTACATTATTTGTATAGTCTGACCACGTGACATATTGTTCAGATGTTTCATTCCCATACATTGATTCGTTTTCTACTAGCGTTATCGATTGTTAATTGTCAACTTGGCTACAGGTGTGGTGATTCTCTTTTTAACCCCCGACGGGAAAAGAGAGGTGTTATAAGTTTGTCTTGTGTACCTGTGTGTTTGTGTATTTGTGTATCTGTCTGTGGCATCATAGCTCCTAAACGGATGAACCGATTTTGATTTAGTTTTTTTTTTAGTTTATTTGAAAGGTGACTTTATGGAGAGTGTTTTAGCAATGTTTGATAAAAATCGGTTTACTCGTTTAAAAGTTATTGGTGTTTTACTGCTTGAATCGGGATGATTTCTCAAGATATCGTGTCATAACTACGTGTTCAATAGATTGCCGATCGAAGCTTGTCTACTACCAGATAAATTATTTAGTATAAAAAAACTTTTTTGCAAATAAATACTACCGACTTCCAAATAAAAATTACAAAGTGAAAAATAACTTTATTTTTGGAAGTCGGTGTCTTTCGTAGGTACCAATTTTTTGCTATATAGATACCGACTTCCAAAAATAAAGTTATTGTTGGAAGCGTACTTTTTAGTTGTACCTATCTGGCAAGTTGTTTAGAAAGTACCTATAACGCCAGAATTGATTACCCGAATAACACGAAACTTGAACATAATCGATGAAATGAGACATCTGCGTACCCCTTTCGAGCGTACTGGTGTGATGTTATGGTATGAAATGGTATGAACAATAAACAGACATGCAATTGCATCAATCCCGAAAGATTTGCCGACATTTATTGAAGAGTTCTGTTGTATATCTCCGAAGTTCTTCATCAGATCTTCACCAAATTAAAATGGGACCAATTTCGAAACACCCTCTTTCAAACAAAAAAAGAATTTTCAAAATCGGTCCACAATTGACGGAGATATCGGTGAACATATACAAAAAAAACTTACATAATGTCGAACATAGAACCTCCTCCTTTTTGGTAAGTCGGTTAAAAATAAAAATATGTCAGGGTTTTTTAAATTTTTAAATGTTGCTTGTAACCTAAAGACAGGATAGGTGACTATCGTTTTGCATACTGTTGAATGGTGATTCTCTTTTTGTGGTGTTATTAGTTTGACTTGGAGACCTGAGTGTTTATGTATTTGTGTATCCGTCTGTGGCATCATAGCTCCTAAACGGATGAACCGATTTTTATTTCCTTTTTTTTTGTTGACAGTTGACTTTATGGAGAGTGTTCTTAGCAATGTTAGATGCAAATCGGTTCAGCTGTTCTAAATTTATGGGTGTTTTACTGTTTGAATCGGGATGATTTCGCAATGTATCGTGTCATAACTACGTTTTCAATAGATTTTTGATCATAGCTTGTCTACTACCAGATAAATTATTTAGATTTAGTATGAAATAAAAACATGTCGGGGTTTTTTTTTTTCGTTTTGCATACTGGTGATTCCCTTTTTAACCATTGACGTAAAAAGAGGAGTGTTATAAGTTTGACGTGTATACCTGTGTGTTTGCGTATTTTTGTATGCATCATAGCTCCTAAAAGGATGAAACGATTTTTGTGACCCGCATAGGAGACACGAGAAAAAAGCAAACAATAAAACAATAATAAAAAACAAAAACCCGTGCGAGACCAAAAAGGATACTAAATAAATTTTGTAGCATGAAATAAAAATGTGTCGGGGTTTTCTAAAATGTTTACATTTAACTTTTATTACCTACCTAACTAACAATACTTAAACATGCATGGTCAAATCTTACTACTGAATATTAAAACAGTTATATCAACCGATTTCGCTGAAATGTTGCACACACGTTTGGTTTGGAGACAGTGCTCAGTTAGCTAAGTGATATTATTGATCAAAATCCAGGCGGACTCCTGAAAATGGCAGATTAATTATTTTTTTGCACACCTATGATTTGGGTATCAAATGAAAGGGTTTTCTAAGAGGAATACGAAAAAAGCTTGTTTTTATTATATTTTTAAATTAATAATTTCTTATTATCAGAATCGGAATATGAACGCATGCCTCCTAAGTATGCCATGGACCCATTCGAGAAGTGTCACTGGGACCCGGACGCCGTCTACTGCTTCGGCGAGTTCGTGCTGGTTTCCGACACGCCTAGCCCACTGCTGGACATGATACACGTAAGTCAGCTACCGAGAAGATTTAACTAAATATAATATCACAAAAAAAAATTTTTTTGCTTAAAATTACCTGTTTTTATAACCTTCCTGGATCCATAAGTAACAATAATAACTCACCATTTATTTTTATTTTACTGCAGGAATATTCAGCGCACAACACAACTCATTTCAATCACACGAAAATACATCGAGGTCTTTGTGTCACCCAATCATGTAGGAAATACAACTTAACAAGTATGGACATAGCGTCGGTCCTTGAGGGATGCCTCAACGAGTCCATATACAACACATACCAATTGAAGACGAGGCTACTGGATAATATGTACAATTGTAATCAGCCCCCAAAGGACATGCAACCAGATGCCTTGGATTATGGTGTTGGCATCATTTGTGTTCTTATTGTACTAGTCAACCTTATCGGAAGCGTATATGAGGCCCGTTGTGGAGAAAGAAAAGATGGTGGTAAGGATGCAATATAATTTTACGTTTTTAATTTCTTGACAATTCTTTCAAGGGGTTTTAATGTTCATGAATATAAACATATCTTTATGTTTGAAAAAAGATTTGCTGTTTAGTTCTTATGATCGTATAATTCCACATTTAGGGAACAGCTGATTTTTTTAGTGATTCAAGTATATTGCCGAATTGAAAGTAGTTCATAGTCTCGAGTTATTTTACCCTTGAAAGACTGTCTATGAATTAAATGTCACCCTTTACTTCGATATAAAAATACTATAATAACTTTAATAAAAATTACCTTTATTATAGTATCCAGGTTTCTTCTCTGTTTCTCAATACGTCGCAACTGGAGGAAGTTGACGGCGCCCGTCGCAGAAAGTCAGGACTCTCGACTGAAACGATTGAAGTCAATCCATGGTATCAGGTACGTAACCAATTATAATTAGGTTCTTCTAGAGATGTTGCTTTTTCTTATAACAAGTTGTTATTTATCTTGCCTTGTTAGTTAGTTTGTTAGTATTGTGATAGCTCTGAAGCTATCACGTAAATATAATCCCCGGCACGTAAGTCGGCAATAGTCGTTAGATGTGCAGAAGTAGTTTTTTAGATATCTTTGGTGGTGAAGTGGGGCGCAGGGAACGTTTAGGACAAATTTTTGCTCCACACTAAGAATATTTTCCTGTATCGTGGGTGCGTTTACAAACATATAAACACAAACACACACAACACCCAGAGCCGGCACAAATATCTGTAGATCATACAAATATTTGTTCCGTGCGGTAATCGAACCCGCGACACGCTGAGCAACAGTCAATCGCACAACCACTACGCCAACCGTGCGCGCGATTGGTTGATCAGTTGACACAAGGATCGACTGACCAATCGTCGAGTGCACTTTCTGATCGCTCTATGGTTCAGTTCGCTGAATATGCGCGAACTTACTCCCACTACGCCAAAATCTTGTCAACTTACGTGCCGGGCACTATAATGCATCCTTTACACTGCTCGCGAAGTTCCTCGGCGAAGTACTCTAGAAACTTTGGCTAAAGTCCGAAGTGCGACACTACACACTCGTTCAACTTCGCGATGAGCTCATTCGCTCTGTGGTGCCGATAGCCTGCGCACGTTCGTAATGGACGCTCAAGTAGCAGTTGCCGTTGCAATGTGCACTCTCGCGTATTCTAACTTGCATATTTGCACAACGACGTCACGTCGCAAACTGAAGTCAACCGAGTAGTATAGAGTCACTTCGTGTGCGCACTTCGGGCAACTTCGGGCGCAAAAACCGACAACAAATGGAAGTTGCCCGAGGCGAGGGGAATTTGGCGAAGTAAGCCGAAGTGCCTCTCTACACTATCGTATTCGTCTAACATCGTTCAACTTCGCGACCAGTGTAGAGGAGGCATAATATGCTATATTTTCTTTATATCTTGGATTTATTCCTATTTTGTAATCTTTTCCATTATGTATCAAAAAACACGCGCCTATCGCCTTCAGGCGTCCTGACAATAGTTGACAAGATCATTCTAAATACGAATGACACTTTACATTAGATCCGGCCACTAAAAAGTAACAGAGGGATCGCAGACTTTTTAAGTTTGGGCCAAACCGGCCAAACCTTTCAACCGAATTTTAAAACAGTTATCCCCAACCGATTGACCTGAGAATTTACATATACTACACGTTCGAATGACAATAGAAGTTTATCTAAGACGATTGTTTTTAAAACTAAATTGAGTAATTAAAAATAATTACCGTGTACTTTTATATTTTCAGAACGATATCAATGGTTTTGGTTATCATGTCACACGCAATGCTCGCTTGTGTTTGGTATATTGATAATCCAGAATATTTAGAAAAGGTACGTAGAAGAAAATTAATTGTATAAATTCGGTTATTCGATATTTTAAGGAAAAAAAATCTTGTATAACAATGCTTCTTAATATTAACCAGTTATACAAAATTTTGATCTAAACGTTACTAATATTAAGAATAATTGATTTTTTTTTTTAAATTTCACCCATTGCCTTGAAAATCCCACGAATGCGATTAATAAATCAAATACAAAAAAAATAAGTATTAAAATTAAATTAAATCATTCAAATACAATGTCGATATAATAAAATAAAATAAATAATCAGTTACAATTTATGATTAAAATCAGATAAGATAAAATCATTAAAATCAAATAAAACAAAATCACTAAAATCAGATAAAATAAAATCACTATAGTACATTACGATATTAGTGCGTTAAGATGGTTATAACATGCGAGGCGGAATTTCAGCCCGAGCCGAAGGCGAGGGCGTAATTGAGCCGAGCATGTTATAACCAATACGCACGTATATCGTACGACGTTTTTTAACACATTTGCGAGGAAACAGAAAAAAATATATATATTTTGTTCATTTTTAATTATTGAAACAGTTAGTGAAGTTACAATTATTAAAATGATACGTAGTTGTAGTTGGTTTTTTAATTATGTTATTATTATTATTACTATTCATGTCATTGTTTTGTGTTAGGGTAAATGTTGGAGACGACGAAACTTCTTGAAAGGCGGCAGAAGAGCATTGTAATTCGTCATTAGTTGTAAATAAAAAAGTATCATCAGTAGAAGTAGAGGGGCGCGGCGCTGGGCAAAACTTCTTCGTTTGTGGCTCCAAATTTATTGCCTGAGTTATTTTGGCACTTATATTTGCTTTGTTTTGGATGGAATCTTCTACATAAGATTCTGCTACTGAGTTAGAACGCCACCCGCCATGCCGCTTTAAAGTCAATATATCAGCTCCCGAATCAGCAAGTAATGTAGCTGACGTTCTTCTGAAACTGTGCCCTGTATAACAATCAGCATCCGGCAATCCTAAAAACTTGGCGACTTCCTTTGGCATGGCACCGAATTTATTTATGCCAATAGGTTGCGCAGTACATTTACCTTTTTGGTAATTCTGAAAGAAATGATTATTTTTTGTCTTAGTCGTACGCAGAGCTTCATATTTTTTGACCACGTCATAAAATGGGCCGTCGATAATAAAAGATCGGGGTATTTTGTTTTTAGTGTTTGGGATTTTAACTAAAAGCATTTTGCCTTGATTTGCAATGTCTTTTGTGGTAATATTGTGAAGCTCTTGGCGTCTACATGCACCATGAATACCAAATATTAACGCAACCTGAAAAGAAATAAAAATGTGTTAGATATTATAGGTACTAAGCTTACAGACGGTCGTTAAAAAATATGTAAAAGAGTATACAGTAGGTAGATCAATACATAAAATAAGGAGGCAAACTGACCTTTGTTGCCAGGTACTGGCTATCTGGCGCATCTTTTAGAAACTTTTCGACGTCATTTGATGACAGTACCTTAGATTTTTTCTTTATAAAACCATCAGAGCGTCTCTTAAAAAATGCAATGAGATTTGTATATAAATTAATATCGACACCATTTTTCATCTTGAGGGTACTTTTCAGCATAGAATATGTTGTCCACAACGAGCTAGGCTTATATTTACTAGCTAGTTCATTAAAATACGCCAAAACTACATTTTCGGAAAATGACTTGGCATTTTTCATGTTTTTCCACTTCAAGAAATTTTCATACGTGGTTATGTATCTGTCCTTGGATATTGACGGCAGCAAGCTGTCGCATGCGGTTCCCGCTTCTGTTAGTATATCCGGTGGAGTTGAAGTAATATATTGCTCATCTTCATTATTGAAAGTTGTCATTTTTAGATATTCACAAAACAAGTACAAAGAAAAGAAAATTTGAGAAAAATGGCGCGAGGATTATTTTCTACCGTGGCTGCGTGAAAATGTTGGCAAAGACGCTAGAGCATGCAGCCAAGTTTTTAAATTACCGAATAAACTGTTTTTTATTTTTATTTTAAATAAACTCAATCTGTAAATGCACACTGTAGCTTTCCCGCCATTTTAACAGCGCGCTAGCGCTGCCTACTGACTGGCGCCGCGCGGTGATTAGTTCGAAATTTGAATAGCAACAGCGCACTGCTGACTAGCTGGAGTCGTGCGGCGGCGATCAGTTCCATATTTGAAATGGCAAATAATACTGTTATGGAATTTGTATGGACTATAACTTAACTATTTGCTTTGGTAACACACGCGTTTTTCATGACCCGCTTTACACATTTAAAACCGGTGGAATTACATCAGCTTTACGAGCAAGGGTGTTAAAAAAATAATAACAACAAACAGTACCAATTAAGTTCCTAGCATCCATGTTTAGAATACATTTCAAAAACAAAACTAAATAGATATGATTTATATTTCAAGTGTTATTATGTATATATCATCATACATCACAGTTAGCGGCCATTTCCTTGAACATTTTTCAATTTATTCTTTAGGGTTCTCTTAGTCGTATTCGCATTGTGTTGTCGAACTATTGGTTTTCGAAATTGAGATCGTGTCGAAATAATTAACTGTCGAAATTCAGAATGACACCCTTTCTTTACGTAGTCAATCCAGGTCATTGAAAATTGTAGGGGTCAGAAACTTGTTAGTTCTCTTACCATAATCATTTTTTTCCGGTGCTGGCACGAACTTACGTTCCCTCACACTCCAGTGTGCTTAATGCGAGTTTTTAACGTACTCACTCGTGATACAAGAGAGGTTTTGCCTTGCCGTCAGCAGACGGCGCTTATCCAGTTTCAATACAAATTGGCGTTAACGTTTACGGGATTGAGCGTGAGTAAAAACTCGCACTAAGGCCTCTGGTATTGTGTTTTGCACATGTACCTTATATTGCTCGTTATAAAATTGCTCGAGAACCACCAAGTATCTGACTTTCTCATTTACAGGAAGCACCCTACATGCAACAAAAAGCCTTTCATAATTATCTTTACACTCAAGTTTAACCTTACGATTAACCAGATATTTCAAGAAACGAATATGCAGCGATCTTATGCTGTTTATATAAGTCTTAAAGGAGCGGCCATACATTTCTAATCCATAACTGAGCAAGTACTCGCCGAGGGCAAAATAAATAACACGCAGCGTTTTCCAACTCAAAGGCGCCTTTGGGACATAAAACTTGCTCAAGACTGACCTAAGCTTTGTGCACACTGCGCCTACCTGTGTCTTCCAGTTCATGTTGCGGTCCACCCACAAACCCAGATACCTAAATTTATCGACTTACTCAATACTCTGACAAATACAATTAACATTCCCTACGTGCATGCACTCGTAAGTGTGGCCCACGATACCGATATCACCACTACAGACATTGTTTGCCACATGGTTATTCGGCGAGTGCACATGCATCACCTTCGTCTTAGTTAGATTAAGTATGATACCGTTATTGTGGGCCCATCATCATCATCATCATCACCAGCCTATTAATGTTTCCACTGCTGGGACACAGGGCTCCTCTCTGTGAGAGGAAATGGGCCGTAATCCACCACGGGGGCCCAGTGCGAGTTGGTGGATGTCACATGTCTTCGAATTTTTGGTTCTAGGATATGCCAGTTTCCTCACGATGTTTTCCTTCACCGTTTTGAGAGCCCACCGGGTAATATTATCGAAGTCAGCCTGCAAAACAGCCCTAACCTCCTGAATATCATTAGAAGAGTACATAAGGCACATGTCGTCCGCATACATGTACACACGACACTTCCCTACTACATTACTGACTGTATTCACATGCACGATATAACCAACTGTCCATACACGGAACCAGTCGGTACGCCCAGATCAACCGCAGCCTCTTTACCTACCACACCGGTTATGCAGGTCTGTATGGTTCTACCACTCAGATAGTTCCGGAACCACCTGTTAGTGGGGCCCCTGATCACACACTCGTCCATGGTCTGCAATAGCATCTCGTGGTCCAAAGTGTCAAAAGCCTTTTTGTAGTCGATGAACAGCGCCAAGACCTGATGACCCTGATCCAGGCTGCTGTTCATGTCTTCGGAAAAGTGTGATGGAGTATGGAGGGGCAGGATGTACGTCTTTTCCACAGTTTACATATCTCGTCAGTTGCGCTGGCTTCCAAGAAGGTCGTATGTCTCAGAAAGCTTTTGCGGCTTTTTAGGCGTGCAGGTTGGAATTGATGTTCATATAAGGGGTGGCGACTGTCACCCCTTATATGAACATATAAGGGGACTGTCCATGGGACAGTCGCCACAAGCATGTGGCGACTGTCCCATGCTTGTTTCCACTTCTCTATGCGGCTGGCCACTTTGCGGCGAACGTCCGGTGGAGCTTTGAAATTGAAATCGGTAAAAATACCATCCTTTTTAAATGGTATTTGTACACAATATCAAAGCAATAGCAAAGAAAGTAGTATCATGCAGATGACGCTATTCTTATTGTATCATCAAAAGCTGAAATGTTGAAGCTGCTGCGTCGCTTGGAAACTGTTAGCATAGAAATGTGTATTGCGATAAGCAAAAGAAAGGCGAAGCTCCTAGTCATTGATCGTTTCGAAGCCATCCAGCGGTACCGACCTTCTAACAGAATATGAAACCGTCAACCAGTTTCAGTATCTTGGTTCAGTAATTACGAAATTGAGTTAGAAATTAGAAGACGAATGGCATGGCTAAAACAGCAATGAATCAGCTCAGCAAAATTTGGAGAGTTAAAAACATTACAAATCGGACAAAGAAACACTTGGTCCGCACACTGGTCTTCTCCATTTTTCTCTAAGGACTATGGGGCAGAGAGTTGGCGATCAAATCTGCTGGCAGGCAAAGAATTTACGCTTTTGAAATGTGGTGCTGGCGCCGCGTAATCTTCTGATTACGCGGCGCCAGCACCCGCGCCAGCGCTAGCACCAGCACCAGCGCCCGCGGGTCCCGCTTTTACCCTTTGGGTACGGAACCCAAATAAAAACCAAAATAACTAAATTAATTGCCGTACGTTAGTCCCGCAAAAACTCGAAAATGACTAAACAGATTTGGCTGATTTTTGTTTTATTGTGTTAGTAATTAATTATTTTCATGACCCGGTTTGAATAAAGTATTTGAAATTTCCACTGGGCATTAAATAGCACCCAAACGAAGCCAGGGCGGGGGTACCTCGTGGTAAATAATAAATAATTAGCTGCCATTCATTTAAGTCCCCGACGCGAGTACAACGCTTGGATAAAAATATTAGTACTCATAAGAACCTCCGAAAAGTAGAAATGTTTTATTTGCCCTACGCAAATAAAACATTTCTACTTTTCGGAGGTTCTTATGCCAGGGGTGTATAATTTTTTTAATTTTACTGAAATAAGTAATTTGAAGTTTAACCCTCTTACTAATATATATATACAAAGGAATAACCATACATTTTCATAGGTTTATACTTGGTATAACTTTATACCGCGTTTATTAGTAAGAGGGTAAGTGTTCACCATTTAATTTACGTTCAGTTACGTTCATACACGCATGCAAGTTATAAGTATTGCGCACGGTCTTTCAGAACATCACTAATAAGATCCCTTTTTAATCAAGTTCCATCTTTCAGATGTACAATTTCGAGCCGCTGAAGGTGGTGTTTAGCGGAACGTTAATAATGCAAACATTTCTGGTGATGTCCGGGTTCCTACTGATCTACAACGCTCTGCTACATGGTGAGAAGCGTAGGATCACGTGGGGTATGGTGCCGCAGTTGATTGTATTGAGGTGGTTGAGGTAAGAATCATTCGTTATGTTTGTGCGACTGCTAAGCGTGAGCCTCGTGTTCGATACCCAGGTCGAGCGAAGTAATATTGCGTTTTTACATTATACATTACTCAGTAGCAGCCTGGAGTTTGGAAGTTGGAGGTGTGACACCCTCGTGCCTCGGCAAGCATGTTAAGCAGTTATTCCTACGCCTTATCTCTCTCTGGTCCTGTTGGATTGCTGTCCGAGTGAGAGTGAAGGAACAGAGAGTGTACATGTGCTGTGTTGATGGCTAGCCGAAATCCTCAGTATAATAAGACTCTGCAGAATAATAGGGTCTACGATCGATCCAAACGATTGCTGGATGGCATAATGGATCAGTCGTCCTCGATTTACAATTACTACTGCACCAAAAACTACGACACCACTTAACTGACGTCGATCATTGTAACTGCCTCGTTAAGTCGTTAGTTGCATGGTTGGTCGTCGTGCTGCGGTAGGAGCCTTTTTGGTCTCGCAAGGGTTTTTTACATTATTATTTATTGCTCGTGTCTCCTGTGCGGGTCACTAATATATTTTCCTTCTTTTCTATTCCTTCTTGTCATACACCTGCTGAAAGAAGGCTTCTCAAGCTCTAGACAAAGAGTCATGCTATCAGTAACGGTGATTTAAAAACTCCAAAATGAAAGGGATTGATCACGTCACGTCATTTCTCTATGGAAAATCAAGAAAGTGTGGGATTTCCAAGGACTATTCCTTGACAATCCCAAACTTTCTTGATTTTTTACAAATCGTTACCGTGACGCTTTCATTGTCAAAATTTCAGCCAGAAAGCCTTCGGGTTTCATTCCCAAGTGAAGAAAATTCCCAAGTGATTTTCTACCTGATAGAAAATGATATTTTTCTTCACGTACAAAAACGGATTACTATAAATGATGATTCGCATTAGTGTCCGACCGAAACTGGTTTTTACGAACGAAACCGAAACCGAATTTCGGCAACAGTCTCAGTTTTGGCCGAAACCGAAACTTGTTTACAACGATCATGTTTTGAGGGTTATAGTAAGCACCAAGTATATAATTAATGTTTTTTTAGGTATATCATTAGCGAGAGAGTTAAATCAATAAAAAAAATATTTAGATAGAATAGAATAATACACTTTTTTTAGCAAACGCCTAGTCACACTAATATTATAAAGGCGAAAGTCTGTGAGTGTGTTTGTGTGGTTGTTACTTCTTCACGCTAAAACGGCTGGGTGGACCTGGATGAAATATAAGCACATAGATAGATTATAGCCAGGAATAGCACATAGGATATTTTTTATCCCGGGAACTTCCTATTAAATTTATATTTTTATTAAATTTTCAAATTTCATGCAGATGAAGCCGCTGGCAGAAGCTAGTTCAATAATAAAATATGATTAATATTCATGTTTATTGTAATTTTAGTCCACCTGTATGATATTTTTTGCAGTAATTAGTTAGGTCTACCTAGCTAATAATAACCACGTCAGGTAATTTTTTCACGTCAGGTAATATTTATAAAATATCATATTAATATATTTTTATTGTACACAAAACAAACATATACAAATACAGAAGGACAACTTGCCCGGATACGGATCGGCCCGAGAACCCATTTTCCCAGAGACAGTGGGATGAGCCGCTCTGCAGGTTGGTACGGAATAACCTTATTAATACGTCTACCAATACTGCTGAGCGTGCCCGCTTGCTGGCTGTGGGTGAGTGGGAGTCGGGCCTCTGGCTTCAGGCACTACCGTCACCAACATAGGCGCTATGCTAGGTGACACAACCTTCCGACTCGCTACATGCCTGCGTTTGGGCGCTCCTTGTGGGGCTCCACATCGCTGTCAATGCGGTGAAGCAGTCGACTGCCTCGGACACCATGGCCTTTCTTGTAGTAAGAGTGCAGGTTGGATTGCACGGCACGCTAGCATTAATGATCTCATCCGTCGTGCTCTTGCCACCGCCGGAGTGCCAGCTGTCTTAGAACCCAATGGCCTGGCACGCGTTGATGGGAAGAAGAGACCAGATGGTATGACCATAATGCCATGGAAGTTAGGTAGGCCTTTGGTGTGGCATGCAACTTGTGTCGACACCCTTGCACCATCCCATCTTCCTAGCACGGTGGGCTGCGCTGGAGCGGCTGCTGCAGGTGCTGAAAACCTCAAACGGCGCAAATACAACAACTTAATTGGTAATTATGTGTTTGAGCCGTTTGGGGTTGAAACACTAGGGCCATGGGGTCCGAGTGCACACCTATTATTTCGGGATATCGCCAAGCGGTTGGTCGACTCTTCACGAGACCAGACGGCTGGCCTTTTTTTTGGCCAAAGAATCAGCATTGCCATCAAACGTGGCAATGCTGCCAGCCTTCTAGGCACTTTTCCTGTTGACAGCGATGTGGACGAATTTTTTGACGCTCCGTAATTGTACATATGTTTATTCTTATTTTAGTTCTAATATTAGTTTGTAAATAATAATGTACATATGTAAATAAATAGGTATTTGAATAATAAACAACTCGAAGGACAACTTATGTACAAAGGCGAGCTTAACCCATAATTGGGTTCTCTTAAAGCATACCTCAGTGTTATAGCGAGATTTACACAATTAGGACAGTTATCATAGAAAATCAACTTTTTGTATAATCAAATCAGTCATTCTTCACCTACTTAGTCTTTTTTTCCCTTTTTATTCTTTTTTTGCCTAGCCTGTTGTCGTCACGAGGTATATCAGTTTTTTTATTTATAGCTAATGAATGTGCTAATATTCAAGAATATAAAACACCAAGAAATAAAAAAATGAATTTAAAAAATGGTGTAAATTAAATTCGATAACCATACAGAAACATTTTTGATTAGCTTTGACTAAGCTGACTGTATCAAATTCAAGTTGTTAGTATTCGTTCGCACATTAAATTTTATAACGATGTGTGTGATCGTACCGTGTGGTGACGGATGTAAAGAATTTCCCCATCCTATCTCATCCCGTGGGTGTCGTAAAAGGCGATTAAGGGAATAAATGCCAGAGGACACTTTGTTTCACCCCTAAGCTAAGGTCACCGTGCCGAGAGCTGCATGGCTAGGGGAGAGATTACCTCTACCACGTCAATTGTTCTCATGGGGCGAAAACCGAGCTGCGGAGTGTCGCTTAGCTACGCTGAATGTGCAGGGAGGGATGATAGATAAGATGGATGAAGTATGTGAAATAGTGAAGGACAAAAGGATAGATGTATTATACAGCCCTAGGATTCTTTGGGCGAGAATTAAGGTAGGCCTACACCCTATCTTTATTTTGTGGTGCGTGTATGCACCCGATATGGGATGCTCACCTTCTGAAGTTTAAGAGATATACTGAATGATTGTAGGTCTAACGAGAAGATTGTTATGCTCGGCGACTTTAATAGTTGGGTTGGTGTGAAGAGGAATGGGTTCGAAAAAGTATTAGGGGCATTCGGTGACAATAGAGTGAATGAGAATGGGATGAATTTACTAGAAGTATGTGTAGTGAAGGGCTTGTGTGTAATGAACACTATGTTTGATCATAGAAAGATCCATAGGTATACGTGGGAAAGGCAAGACAGTAGAAGTATGATTGATTTTGCTATTGTAGATGAAAGATTGAAGAGCAAAGTTGCAGATACAAGAGCCTATCGGGGTGCTAATGTAGGGATTGATCACTATCTGGTTATGTGTCGGGTGGCTGGTCTGTTCAAGCATTGGCGTCATCGAGTTCAAGCTCCTGTGACTGCGTTAGAAAGAATAAAAGTAGAAAGATTACAAGAACTAAAAGTAAAGGAGGAATATAAGAGGTAAATAAAACAGAAGACGGATAAGATATTTAATGATATGAATTATTTCAGTTTGGAGGATGTGTGGGAAATAGTGAAAAGTAGTATGGTGAACGTAGCCACAAAGTTATGTGGTATAGTGAACAGGAAACGTAGTGGTAGAACGAATTATATTTGGGTAGATGATGAAGTAAAAGAGGTGGTGAAGAAGAAGAAAGAGGCTTGGCTTAATGTGTTAGCCTGTGAGGCCCAAAATAGAATGAATCAGGCAACAAACATGACGGATGATCTGGCAAGAGTGAAAGTAACGTACAATCAAATGAAAGTGAAAGTCAAAGAGGTGGTAAAAATGAAGAAGGAAGAAAAATATAACAGGAAATTCTCCGATAACTTCAGGGCCAATGGTAAGCTGTGAGCGGAGTGACAAAAACATCGAGCATGAATGTAATAAGAGCAGATGATGGGTGCTTACTGAACGAAGAATGTAAGGTCTTGGAACACTGAAAGGGATATTTTGAAAGTTTATTTAGTTGTCAGGATAGTGTACGTGCAAGGAGTGGGTAACTGGGTAGAAGTTAGTTGTCAAGACCCAAACGGACTCAGACGAAGAGCTAAAGAATGAGAATGAAATAGAAATGGATGAGATTATAAAAGCACTGAGTGGGATGAAGATTGGTAAAGCTGCAGGGTATGACCTAGTATCTTTTGAAATGCTGAAGGGCGGTGACGGAGTGGTAGCAAGCCTATTGTGCCGGATCTTTAATATGTGTTGGAGATAGGGCCGCGTGCCGGATGACTGGTGCAAGGCTGTAATTGTACCACTATATAAGGGAAAAGGCTCACAGCAGGAGTGTAAAAACTACCGCGGCATTAGTCTTTTGAGTGTTGTAGGCAAACTATATGCGAATGTTTTAATAAATAGAGTGGTAAAAGTGACGGATGAACAATTATGCGACGTGCAAACAGGATTTAGAGAGGGGATCGGCTGTATGGATCAGATCTTCTCCTTGAGGAGCATAACTGAAAAACATCTGCAAAGCACAAAAAAGTCTACTGTGCTTTCATTGACTTGGAGAAGGCCTATGACAGTGTGTGGAGGGATGAACTGTGGTCGACGCTATCCGGGTACGGTGTGGACTGGCGCTTGGTACGGGCACTGAAATCTCTATATAGGGATTCCAGTGCTTGTATTAGGATTAATAGGGCTTATACGGACTGGTTTTCCATCTCAAGGGGTGTTAGACAGGGCTGTGTAGCGTCACCGTGTCTGTTCAACTTGTACATGGATATGGATAGGATGAATGAGTTGCCTGTCAAATGCCTTCTCTATGCAGATGATCAAGTTCTACCTGCATTGTCAGCAGAACAGTTGCAAGACATGGTGACTGTGATGAATGAAGCTTTTAAGTTAAAAGGGATGAGTATAAATGTGAACAAGACTAAGGTAATGGTGTTTGAAAGAGAAGACGATGTATCGGAGTGTGAAGTGAAAATATAAATGATAAAAGTGTGAAGCAAAAGTAAATATTCTTGTAAAAAACTAAAAAAAAAAACAAAATTCACGTTGCAACATATTAAAAATCTAAATTAATTGGAGCAGCTCAATCCCAAGCCTTTTTGTCCTCAACGTAATCTTTAATGGTATAAAACGCTTTCTGGCACAACTTACGTTTAGTGAATGATTTGAATTTATTAAGACTTAGATCTTTTACGTGGCTTGGAAGCTTATTATAAAAGCACTAATTCGCATTATTTGAATCTTTCTCGTATTCAGTCAGAGCCGTTACTTGATTTGATCTTTTAGTTACTGTTAGCCTACTAAACACCACATTTTCTATTTACAGATTAACACCACCGTATGCAGTTATATTGGGTCTGACAGTGACTTGGTTCCGCTTCGTCACGAATGGTCCATTGTGGCAGGTCAGTTTTGACATTTTTATTTATTATTTTTGCGGGGAGCATGAAAGGAGCCTCCGGAGCAAGAGAGGCTTTTCTTTCTTTCTTTTAAAGACCCACACTAGGAATTACTGCAATATTGTGGGTGCATTTACAAATATTTAAACTCACATACAGAAACAACTAGTCCCGAAAAAATTATACTTCTGTAGGCCATACAAATATTAGTACCGTGCGGGAATTGAACCCACGACATGCAGCAGCCAACCACTCACTAAAATTAAAGTGATGGGTTTTCAATGGGAACCGATCACTATTCAGTTTTTTTTTGTTCGAATTTCATTTTACCGAAAACGATTGACCGAAGTCTTTTTTGCTATATGCATTATTTGACATATTTTCATATTATCGAAGTATCAATTGGCATATGTATTATTTTACCGAAGTACATTTCGCCGATTTACAAAATAACTTTTTGCTTTTGGCCGAAGCCTCTTATGATTTTTTTTCATTTGCCATATTTTCTCCACAACGAAACAACATTTTACGGAATATTATTTGGTCACAAATATATAGCCGGTTACTTGGTAGCATTTTCAATTTAAAATAGAAATAGTGTCATAAAAAGTCAATATATGTTGTGCTACAAAATTTAGTGACAGAAACGAATCGCTGCTAAACCGACTTCACGCAGTCTTGTCTGTGTTTACATATATATTTTGTATTTTCATGCGCACGATTTATTAATAGCTGCCATGAATCAGACATTTTTATCAACTAATTATTATAAAGAATTAGTCCAAGAGCGAGCGAAGCGAGCTCGGGAAAATTAGGGCACCCCTAAACGGATAGGTTAGGTTTGATGGGGATCAGCTTCCGTCTTCTCCTTCATGGTAGGTAACTTTATACCCTGCAGACAGAAATAGGAGCGGGCCTCCGTCGACAATTTTTTTTTTCAAGTCTCTATTTTAAACATTTGTATTCGTCCACTGTTTCTCTCTTACTAAGTATTTTGATATGCATGTAAAAATAAGTACTTCGAACAAATGTTATTTCGGCTAAGTGTAACTTCGGTAAAAAGTTTTTCGACCAAATGAAAGGTCGGAGTAACGAAAAAATTGAATTTAAAATACTCGTAGGTCAACTGAGACAGTGGCAGATGTGACTTCGATGAAGTAAAAAAAACGAAACGATAATAGTTGAAAAGTTTTAGGGGAAATGAAATGCGGTCAAACATTTTTCGAACTTATGATAGGTAACCGTTTTCAATGGCTAGAATTCAGTCAACTCAGAAGAAATAATAATATATTAATAATAAATATAATTTGCAGGAGTTCGTAAACAGAGAAGTGATTGCTTGCAGACAGAACTGGTGGAATAACCTGCTTTTTATAAACAATTACTACGACAACTCTCAGTGTATGCAGCAAACTTGGTAAGTACTAATTTATCAATTGCTTCAAGTTATACCTACTTATATATACAACAATAGACCAGATCGTAGAAAATCCTACAAGGCGCTACCAAAGTCATCCGCGCGATTTGAACAGGCCGAACAGAACTACCGTCGGGTAGTTGGCAGAGACACAGGAGGATGCTCCCTTTTCAATCGTCCTGTGCCATTCTTGTTCAGGATGTTTCCTTTATAGAGATATTAGTATAGGTTTTTTTTTTTTGAAAAAAATCACCTAAATTTAAAATATTTACATCGCTGATGCTTGGAAGCCAGCATTGGACACTCACCTGAATTATGATGATGTTAATCGTGCTTTCTGTTCCTTATTAATTACTAGCTGACCTCCGCGGCTTCGCTCCCGTCAACTGGCTATCTACCTACCTACCACCTACCTATGTACCCACTTACCTACCCACCTACCAACCTACTGACCTGCCCTACCGATTAACCTACCTACCCTACCCTACATACCCTACCCTACATACCCTACCCTATCTACCTAACCACCTACCCTACGTATCTACCAATTTTTTAAACTATTTATTTGAATAAGAATTAATACCATACTACAATACGAATGTAACCAAATTTTGTTTTTATTGGCGATCTAATTACATTTCTAAACACAAAAGCTACTATTGTGAATTAACTATCATAGTAACATATATTTTTTTGCAGATTTTTATGTAGGTACTTTTATGTATCATCAATAGTTTTCTCAGCGCACGCCAAATAATGAATTTTATTGGCAAAATTTCGTTATTTTGGATTACATTATTTCAATTTTCATAAGGTTCTCTAATACTTTTAAAACTAAATTATAGCCTATGTTACTCGGGAATAATGTAGCTTTCCATACTTGAAAGAATTTATTAAATCGGTCCAGTAGTTTCGGTACAAACAAACAAAAAATCTTTCCTCTTTATAATATTGGTAAAGATGACTGATGAATATATTTCTATCTTTTCTAGGTACACAGCTGCCGACACTCAGTTGTATTGCTTCGGCGTGATAGTTTACGTGCTCTGTACCACTCCACGCTCCAGAAAGATATTTCTCCCGATAATCTTCGTGATCGGGTGTATTATCCCTGGTGTTGTAACCTACTTCTACAACTTGGATGGGTCTTTAATTACTTCGCCTGAGTAAGTAGCATTTAAATCGACTTGACATTAATAAACTTTAGAATACAGCATAACATCTACCCATGATATACAGAATGAGTTTTTTAAGTAGGCGTGGATGGCCAAATCCAAAACTGTGAGAAATAGCGAAAGACAATAATAAAAATACTCATTTTAAACAAAATACCTTTCTTTATTTTTTACCATCTCTGCAGGGCAATCCAGAACATCTTCATGAACGAACCCACCTTCAACCACTCGTTCAGACGTGGCCACACCAACCTCGCCGGCTACACCATCGGGCTGTCCATTGGATACCTCATCTACCACTGCCAGAAGAAGGGCATCGACCTCAGTAGGTTGCGGGTAAATAGATTTTACATCAAATTCAACTTTATTGGCATTGCTCGACATGGACGGACACACCTGATCCACATACGAGCTAAATCACAAATATATGCATCGCGCAAGCATAGTTTTCGGCGTGACAATCACCGACCGACCGACCCGACCATTCAGTCAAAACTGTCGAAGTGTTGCCGGAGGATCCTCCATATGTAAAGAAAGTTGCGTGGCTTTCCACTCTGTCCCCCTTAACTCCACAAATAAATAAAATGAAATGAAATCATCATCAGGCTAAACCGGCCACAGCAGGATATAGGCCTATCAAATCGCACGCCATTCATCTCCAACTACCCAGGAGCTTTGATACTACTAGATATTGAACTATGATACTTTTATTTTCAGAGATACCGTTACTGCGTCACCCTGCTGCTTCCTCTGGGAGTGGGTCTCATTTATTCCTGCAGCCTGTTCTTCACCGACGCACCTCGACCCTCGATCTACATCAGAGCTGCCTGTGCGTGCGTGCTCCGGCCGACCTTTGCTTTCATAATTGCTTTATTTTTAATCAGTTGCGTCTTTAAGATTGATGGTAAGTGTCATATCGTTAACAACCATTGACATATTTAAAAAAGTTGTCGATTTTGAAAAGTTCATCACTTCAATTTATATTTCAACTAGCTGCCTGCCACGGCTTCGCACGGGTATTTAACAAAAATTTCAAAATTAAACACACAAACCCTTCTATTTGCGTCAAGTTACTAAAAACCGGCCAAGTGCGAGTAAGAACCGCGCACGAAAGGTTACGTACCATTATCGCAAACGGACAGACAGACAGATGGACCGCGGACCCTTAGTGATAGGGTCCCGTTTTTACCCTTTGGGTACGGAACCCTAAAAAAGAAAATGATCAAGACAGTTTCAATATTATTATTTTAATGATCTTTTATTTTTAATTTAATGTTATTTTTTTTACTAAGGCTCTGCGGTCCGTCTGTCTGTCTGTCTGTCACCAGGCTGTATCTCATGAACCGTGATAGCTAGACAGTTGAAATGTTACAGATGATGTGTTTCTGTTACCGCTATAACAACAAATGCTAAAAACAGAATAAAATAAATATTTAAGTAGGGCTCCCATACAACAAACGTGTTTTTTTGGCCTTTTTTGCGATAATGGTACGGAACCCTTCGTGCGCGAGTCCAACTCACACTTGGCCAGTTTTTATCTTAACTAAAAACACTTCATTTCTTAACATTGACTCCTGTACGGCCCGTGCCCCAGTGACGCCTACATATCACAAGGTGCTGCATTAGCTAGCCGAGCAGGGTGAGCGGCGTCAACGCAACTTTTTTTCTAATACTTACATTTTTAAACTCATGATATCTTTGGAATGGAATGTCTGAATTAAATAATTTAAAAAGTTATATAAAGGTATTGAAGCAGTCTTGAATATGAAGTAATTAGTAATTTTGATAAGGATTAATACCAAGATACAAATAAAGAGCCTTATCTAGCGGCGGCATTTCAATAATATATATATAATAAAAGAAACACTTATTGTGGCATAACTATAATAGTTTGACGTATGCTGTCGCGACATTTTTTGTAAATAATGATGTGTTCTGCAAAGTTGTAGTACATTATTTTATTCTATCATCAATAGTTTTCGCAGCGCACGCGATGTAAAAAATATTTTAGGTTTTTTTTTTTACTCCTTGGGTTACATTATTGGAGTTTTAGTAAGGATCCCTATTATTTTTTTAAATATATAATATAGTCTATGTCACCCGGAAATAGTTTAGCTTCCCAACAATGAAATAATTCTTCAAATCGGTTCAGTAGCTTCGAAACCTATTTAATGCAAACAAACAAACAATCAAATCTTTCCTCTTTATAATATTAGTTTAGACGAATATTTGAAAACTGCTTAAGTGGACTGAGGCTCTAGACCAAATTTAATTACATAATTGATTAAGATTGTCGAAATACCAAAATGGACAATGATAAACAACGAAGTAATAATACTTCGAATCAGTATCGCGTTTCATTTGCTGTTTGTCACATTTTCAACTCACAAATGCATAGATGAAGCGATATAAGCTATGAATGATAAATTATAAGGGACATTGAAAATTTGATAGCGATTATCACTATAGCTTGAGATCCTAGTTATCCTGGTATTTTCACAATTGTGTTATATTTGGCTGAATGTTTCCCCCACCAGACCTGTTTCGACGTATCGTGGAGTGGCGTGGCTGGACGGTTCCAAGCCGGCTGTCGTACTCCGCTTATCTGATGCACGGCTTCTACATCAGGAACTATGTAGCCTTCCAGACCACCATCTCACATACCAGCCTCGTTCATATGGTGAGTACTATATTCTTCACCGCTCACTCTTTTTATCATCATCATTATTTCATCCGCAAGACGTGTACTGCTAAACATAGGCCTAACTTACCCTACCTACAAAAAAGTTTCGAGTAAGTACTTGTATCGTTTCATACCTAGGCCAGTCGCCACTGCCAGAAAAACTTCTAAGGCTTATCCAACCTTCAGCTTCGGCTTCGGCTTTGGCCCAAGATTTGTAATGTAAATTATGGTTTAACTCATCAGACCGTCTTCCAACATTGTCATTAGTAATGAATATTTAAGATTATTAAATAAAAGTATTATTTCAGATGCAAGTATTTAATATTATGGTTGTGGCATCATTATTATCTGCGTTACCTTTATGGCTGATCGTGGAAGCTCCAGCAGGTAACTTAATCAGAGAATTCGTAACAAAGCCAAAAAATGGCAGTGATAAAACTCATGAAGGAAAAGAAAATTGAACAAAAGGAGACTGTTCCAAGAAAGAGTTAACCGACCGAGGAGAAGAGAGAAGATATTTGACCTTGCGAACTTTTTTTCTTACTAGCAACAAAACTAGTTTCACAAAAAAATTACAAAACTCCAGTATTTTTTATTTCATTAAGCAAACTTTAGTTATTAGAAAATAAACTTTTATAAAATAGTGTACAAAGAGCAGTAAAACCTAGTGACTATAATTTTAATAAATTGATTAGAAATTTTGTAATCAGTCTTTTGCTTAATTCTCGTAAAGTTTTCGCAGATTGGCCTCAATTCCAGTTATTCTACTGGACACAGTAGCAAGAGGTTGCGAAAAATGGTTTCCTAAAATGCTTTTTTTTAAATCGTGTAATCAACGTTGTGATTAGTGCATCGCTAACACAGAAAGAACTTTAAAAATAGATTAATTCAAATCTGAATTCTTATAGTCCGTTAAAAGTTAGTCTACTTAGTGCATAGCATAATAAGCCTTTAAATGTTACCACTGCTGGGACTCAGGCCTCCTCTCGTAGAGAGGAAGTGGGCTAAATTCACTACACTACCAGGCCCAGTGTGGATTGGTGGCTGTCACATATCTTCGAAATTTTGGTTCACGATGCCAACTTGCACAATCAGTCTTAAAAAAAAAGTGTTGAATACCTGACCTGGTGAATAGAGTTATTCACAGATCAAGATTTTGTAACCGCCGATCTATTTTAATTATCAAAGATGTGTCTTTAGCAAATAATACCATCTTTGGTTGAATTTGTAGTAATTGGGACTATAAATGTATGTATGTAAACTAAAAAGAGAAAAGGACCCAATATCGACCCTTGAGGAACGCCCATTGTTATTTCAGACAGAAAAAAAGTTAATTTAAGAACCCAATTGCTTAAGAATCGTACTAAAAAGCTGTAAACTAGAAAAATCATACTGTTCAGTCGGAGGATACATATTCGCAAACTGGCTGACCCCCTGATCCTCCTCAGCATTCTTCATACACTCAAATGCGCAAATACTTACTATGTATCATTTGCATAACCTGACAGACACCAAACTCACGTTTGTAGGGAACCGAACCAATGATTACTTTAGCTTTGGAACCAAATAAATAATCAATCCTTTACCTACTTAACATATCAATGAACTAACGTTTGTAGGGGGTCGAACCTAGGAATGAATGAAATCATACTTAAATTATTTAATAATAAATATGGGAGTCAAACCCACAGTAGCACAGACACGATATTCTAAACACTCGTCAACCAGACGGGAATTGAACCCAAATCCATGACAATAGAATCCATGAATATTCCCAACTAAATAAATCATACGGGACTTGAACCCGCTAAATAATAATTTATTTATTTATTTATTATATGCTTTATTGTACACCTTAAAATACAATTATACAAAGAAACTCAAAATTAATACAAATACAATGGGCGGCCTTATCGCATTCCGCGATCTCTTCCAGGCAACCTGGTATGGACAGTAATTGTCTGGACTTGAAGTGGGGTTGTCATTGGTGTGACATTAACATTGATAACACACTATACTATAATAAATACACAGATAAATACATATGCTATGTAATATATACATAAATATATACATACTAAATATAATGGCAATAAAAATTAATGATGAATTACTTTAATGACAATCACAATGACAAATCAACACGCTAAGACGAAGACAGTGACAGGTAATGTTCCTTTACGAGTCTTTTGAACACAGGCAAAGATTGAGCTCGTTTGATTGGATCTGGCAATGCATTCCACAGACGAGTAGCCTGGACAGTAAAGGATTTATCCAAAAACGTCGTGCAATGTGTTGGAATTTGAAGTCGTAAGTTGTCTGATGACCTAAGGCATTTTGTGTGAGAATCGCGGAGAAACTGAAAACGTTTCTTAAGGTACAAAGGGGTGGAAGGAGTAAAGAGAACATTATATAAAAGGGAAAGAATATGAGCATTCCGGCGAAGGCGAATTGGTAACCACTTGAGCTTCACACGAAATTCGGAAACATGGTCATATTTGCGCAACCCGAATATGAACCTTATACAAACATTTTGAAGCCGCTCAAGTTTATCGAGTTGTTCTTGAGTAAGGTCAAGATAGCTGGCATCAGCATAATCAAGTATGGGTAAAAGAAGAGATTGTGCAAGCGCAATCCTGGTGGCAGTCGGAAGAAAATTACGCAGTCTCCTCAACGACGCAGCAGATGCAAATAGCTTACGGCTAACTTCCTGCAGTTGGGCAGTCCAAGAGAAGTTCCTATCAATGAATATCCCCAAGTTTTTAACTTTCTCGCAGAACGGAATTACTGAGTTATCGAAAATAACCTGGGGAAGAGTAGTCCAATCGACTTTTGAACCCATCCTAGAACTGCCCACCACTATCACCTGCGTCTTTGTGGGGTTAACTGCAAGTCCATACCTTTTGCTCCATTCGCATATGCGGGCCAGATCACGATTTATTGTTACGATAGCCTCAGACAGCTGTCCGAGAGAAGCTCGAGAGTAAATTTGTAGATCGTCCGCATAAAGATGGTAGGAAGAAGTTAGTTCACTGGAGATTGAGTTTAAAAAAACTGCGAAAAGTAAAGGAGATAAAACGCCACCCTGCGGTACCCCAGCAGAAGTACTACACCAGGAAGACAAGGTCTCTCCAATGCATATACGTTGCCGGCGACCAAACAGGTAACTACGAAACCAGTCAATCACTGATGGAGATAAATTAAGAGAGCATAGAATTCCAAGCAAAACATCGAAATCGACAGTATTAAAAGCATTACTGAAATCTAGCAATGCCAAGACCGTCAGATTACTGCTTTCCATGGCTGACCTTATATCATCCGTAATATTGAGAAGAGCTGTGGTGGTGCTGTGACCAGGACGGAAGCCGGACTAGAAGGGATTGAGGAGATTATTTTTAGATAGAAAAGTACTAACTTGGTTGTGGATTAAACGTTCCAGAACTTTGGACAGGAATGGTAGGACGGATATTGGACGGTATTCTGAAAAGGATGTGGGATTTGACTTTTTTGATAATCATCATCATCAACCTATAGCAGTCCACTGCTGGACATAGGCCTCTCCAATTGCACGCCATTTGCTTCGATTTTCGGCAACTCTCATCCAGCTACTACCAGCCACCTTGCGAAGATCGTCGCTCCACCTAGCCTGAGGGCGTCCTACCTTACGGTTACCAGTTCGCAGTCTCCACTCAAGAACCCGTATACCCCAACGGTCATCGGTTCTACGGCTTATATGGCCGGCCCATTGCCACTTCAGCTTGCTTATTCCTTGAACTATGTCAACAACGTTTGTTCTCTACCGGATCACCTCGTTCCGAATTCGATCCCTCAGAGAGACTCAATCAAAAATCAAAACATTTTTTTTTTATTTCACCTAGGCCTACATGGGCACTTATAAAACTTTGACAAAAGGCGCACGGTTCGGGTTGGTCATTTCCTATGGAGAAGAACCGGCAAGAAACTACACGGAAACTCTTTAAAAAAAAATGGTTTCGTTTTACAAAATATCCATGTTACAGCATTACTCAGATATGGTGGGACAACGTAGGCCCGACAATAAGTCTTAAGAAACTAAAAAAAAAAATAGTAAAAAGGAGATAAAAAGATAACAAATGTTAACAAGCATCTAGAAATCTAGAAAGCATGTGACGTAGTATGTAAGTACACTATATTATGTTTGTGTGAGTGCATATAAGATGTATCAATGCACCAAATATACTGAGTGTTTACTCAGCGTTTGAGATGTTTCATTTCCCGTAAAGTCCCGTCCTTGTATGGCGACCGTGACAGTTGTGGACATTAGTTAATCCATTTACTATAAATCGCTCTCAGAGTGAGGGCCATCAATTTGAAAATCTATTTAATATAATATAATATGTCAATCAAAAGTGCAGAATGAAGAGGTTTTTTTAAACGAAAACAGTGCCTTCGGCAGCCACAATTCAGCCACGGTGGAGGAGTTCAAATTACATTTATCCACAATAAGCATAGTGCTTATGGTCATATGTAAGCTGTTGTTTCTCGGTGTTGCCTACATTTTGTATAGGCTGTACAAAAGGTGCCATCAGTCTTGGATGAGGGAACAATTCACGCGACACATTTTGCAGCGATCATCAAATCGAGCCAGGAATTGCCGAGATCTTCAAGTTGCATGTGAGGGGTGCAAGTATCGATCAAGCGACACAAACAAGGACATTCCGGAAAAGTAGATTTTTCTGGGCATCTACGAATTACATCATACGAGTGCTAGTGCGTACAAGTGAATTCGTGTGTGCGTGCATAAGTGTCTACCAACGGTAATTCCAATAATCCTACTCTTCGCTGTAATGAACTGTAATGTATGAACATTTATTCCACTTAAATAATGAGCTTAACAAAATAAGAACGTATTTAGTGAAAATAGTGCCAACTAGGCGACAGGGTGAAATTATATTGGGGCAAATTAAAGAAGCAAAAAATTTTGTAAATCTTTTTAACACTGGTTTGGAAAGGTTAGAACAATTCAGACCAAGCCTAAAGGAAGATGAATGTTTAAAAATTAAACAGTTAGTTACATCTTTTTTTAGTTTATACGACAGTATATTAAATTTGTGTACTATTCCATCAACAGAGATCTCTGATAAGATAAAAGACATGGCTAAGTTTGAATTAAAAATCACTTTGAGCCTATTACCAGTTTTAACAGATGACGAGACAAGTGTAAAGCAACTTATTGATGGAATGGAGTATTATCAATCTGAGCTCTATCAGGAAGGTCAGACTAAACTTATAAACTTAGTAAGCTGAAACTAAATATTAAATATGATAGTGTGGATAGTCTGGTTAAAGCAATTAAATCCCAATTGCTGCCTAAAAAGTCAGCAACGGCCTTGCAGCATAAATTACTGAACCTTAGGCAAAATGATCTTTCCGTAAACGAGTTCGGCAAGGAAATTACAGATTTATTTGTAAACCTGATCCGAAGGAAATGGAACATGTGGTACAAATGTTGTTATCAGTGCTGGAACTATTCTTAACAAAGGGTTATAAAGATGATTGAAGACCATTGTTTTTTTTTTTTTATCTTACTTTGGCTCGCGCTTGACCACCATCTCACCTGATGGTAAGCCATGATGTGGTCGACGATGGAGCACGCTTACCTAGAAGTAACCTATTCACTCTTGACTTAAAGACCCCTAGATTGTAGCTAACCATTGTGAAAAGATTGAGAATAGTTAGAGACATCCACATATTTGTGCCGTTTATGAGTTACCAGGGAAGCCGCATGCGCAGAAGCTAAAGACATTTTTTTTTATCTTCAACGTAGTCCTTGATTTTATAATATGCTTTTTACGGTTCCGAAGTCAACAAGGAACCCTTATAGATTCGCTCAGTCCGTCTGTCCGTCCGCAGCTTAGCTCAGAGAATCTAAGTACTAGAAAGCTATAATTTGGCATGGATATACATGTTAATAATTCTGACAAAGCGGTAAAATAAAAACATGAAAAAGAATATTTTTGGTCCTATAGACGTGAAGTGGGGATTTTTCTCGTCTATCCCATTGTGTGGGGTATCGTTGGATAGGTCATTCAAAAATATTATGGGTTTGTATATACTATTTTTCGATTCAGAAATCCGTTTGCGTAAAATTAAGCTTTAAATTGCATATTTATGTTAGAGTCAAGCTGTGTCCCCCCCCTGCCAGCGAAATGGTTGCTCTTGGTTATGTGAAAAAAATCACGGCAGTAATAAATGTAACGGAATTAAAAGGAAAACTATCATCATCATCATCATCATCATTTCAGCCGAAAGACGTCCACTGCTGGACATAGGCCTCCCCCAGGCGTCGCCACATTGACCGATCCCGTGCGTCTCGCATCCAGCGCCTTCCCGCAACCTTAACCAGGTCATCGGTCCACCTGGTGGGAGGCCTTCCAACGTATCGTCTTCCGGTTCGCGGTCGCCATTCCAGAACTTTTCGACCCCATCGGCCACCCGTTCTTCGAGCAATGTGCCCTGCCCACTGCCACTTTAGTTTGGCAATTCTTCGGGCTATGTCGGTAACCCTGGTTCTCTTGCGGATCTCCACATTTCTGATTCGATCACGCAAGGAAACTCCGAGCATAGCCCTCTCCATTGCCCTTTGAGTGACTGCAAGCTTCCTGATAAGGCCCATTGTAAGCGACCACGTCTCAGAGCCATATGTCATCACTGGCAACACACACTGGTCATAGACTTTCGTCTTGAGACACTGTGGTAAGTTGGACGAGAAGATACCGCGCAACTTCCCGAACGCTGCCCAGCCGAGTCGGATTCGACGGTTGACCTCTTTCTCGAAATTGGCCCTACCCAATTGGATCGTTTGGCCCAGGTAGAAATAATCGTCCACAACTTCGAGTGTAAAGTCCCCGACCTTGATAGGAGTGGGTGCAAAATGGCCATTCAACATCACCTTGGTTTTTTCCATGTTCATCTTAAGACCCACTCTTTCGGAAGCTCTACTGAGGTCAACGAGCATCGCACTGAGGTCCTCCATGGTCTCAGCCATGACCACTATATCGTCGGCAAACCGAAGGTGAGTGATGTACTCGCCATTAACGTTGATGCCAAGCCCTCTCCAATCCAGAACCTTGAAGACATCCTCCAGCGCAGCAGTGAATAGTTTCGGAGAAATGACGTCTCCCTGTCTCACGCCGCGCTGGAGAAGAATTGGTTTCGAGATCTGATCCTGAAGACGGACTGACATAGTGGCGTTCTTGTACAAACACTTCAACACTTCAATGTACCGGTAGTCGATCTGGCACCGTTGGCGTTGGAGAGACTGCAGTACAGACCAAGTCTCGATCGAATCGAAGGCTTTCTCGTAGTCCACAAACGCTAAACAGAGAGGCAGGTTATACTCTTCGGTCTTCTGTATAACCTGCCGCAGCGTATGTATGTGGTCTACGGTGCTAAAGCCTTTTCGGAATCCGGCTTGTTCGGGAGGCTGGAAATCGTCAAACCTGCGCGCGAGACGATTCGTGATGACTCTTGTAAAAACAACTTGTAGACATGGCTAAGAAGTGAGATGGGCCTATAGTTCTTCAGCCGGGCATTGTCGCCCTTCTTGAAGAAGAGTACAACCACACCCCTGCACCATGCCTGTGGCGTTTTGCCCTCGAGTATGATGGAATCAAACAGCTTCTGAAGGGCCTTAAGGACCGGTTTTCCACCCGCCTTCAGGAGTTCAGCCGTGATTCCGTCATCACCCGGCGCCTTGTTGTTTTTAAGCTGTTTCAGAGCCATCCTAATCTCGTACAGGCTGACGTCCGGAATATCTTCGGTATAGTGTCGGGTCAATCTAGCTCTTGGGTCGTTTGCTAGATTCGCAACGGGCTTGCTGATTGATGTGTACAACTGCCCATAGAATCTCTCGATCTCCCTCAGAAGCTCTGGTTTGGCGGATACGATCCTGCCATCATCGGTCTTCAGTTTCGTGAGCTGGCTTTGCCCAATAGCCAGATCCCTTGAAAAAACCTTGGAGCCTTTATTTCGCTCAATCGCCTCTTTAATACGCTCGGTATTAAAGCGGCGGAGGTCTCTTTTCAAGGATTTAGAGATCTGTCTATTGAGCTGCCGGTATTTGCACGCCTCATCTGAAGACTGCAGGATCAACTCACGCCTCTCCTTCATAAGCTTGAGGGTAGGATCAGAGAGCTTTTTGGTTCTATCTGTACGACGGGTCTTGAAAAACTTAGACCCGACCGTATGGACAGCTTCCACGAACCCGTCGGCGTAGTCGTCCACGGAGCTCCCTAGGCACTCGAAAGGGTTTTGGAGCTGGATCCGTGCTGGACGGAGCGTGGACTTCATCAGTCGAGACCTTTCAAGCTTAATATTAATGTTCAATGTGCCTCTTACCATGCGGTGATCGCTCCCGGTTTTCACCGAATTGATCACAGAGACATCATTGAACATTTGCTTCTTGGTTGACATGATGAAGTCGATCTCATTTTTTGTTGTACCATCGGGGCTCTGCCAGGTCCACTTCCTGTGTTCACGCTTTTTGAAGAAGGAGTTCATCATAAAGAGGCCCTCCTTCTCCATAAAACTGGCCAGTAGGTGACCCCGGTGGTTCCGTCGTCCAACTCCAAATTGCCCCACTTGCAGCTCATCCTCGTCTCGTTTGCCCAGTTTTGCGTTGAAGTCCCCCATGACAACGGTGAAGTGAGTTTTGAAACCATGCATGGCTCTGGAGATATCCTCATACATGGTCTCTACCTCGTCGTCGGGGTGTGCCGAGGTTGGGGCGTAGACCTGTATGACCTTCAGCGAATATCTTGAGGATATTCTGAGTATAAGGCACGCCACCCTGGTCGACACACTCTCGATCTTCACCACGTTGTTCACAAGGGACCTGTGGACGATAAACCCGACACCACCCTGGGACTGCCGGTCACCCTCTCGGAAATAGAGCAGGTTACCGGATTTGAGGATTATCGAGTCCTCCCCCTCTCTTCGGACTTCAGATAACCCTATAATACTCCATCGCAACCTGCTCAATTCCTCTTCGAGTCCGGTGATCTTCTCGCCGGTCCGAAGTGTACGCGTGTTGTACGTAGCCAGGTACAGTCGTCGGTGATTTTTTGGGTAGCCGGATCCCGTCCGGAGATTCTTGGCACCCCTTGCCATGCCGTAACCTCGACCGCTACCGTAGTCGAGGGTAGGCAGGCTGCCGGGCACTAGGGGCCATTTTTTATTTGTGCTGTTCATGGGGGGTTTTTGCCATAATCGCCACGCTTGGCAGGCGGGTTGGCGATCGCAGTATGGTTGTTGTAGAAGCACAGAGAACGCTGCTGCCCATTCTCTGGTTTGTCCCTTAGTCGCCTCTTACGACACCCACGGGAAGACATGGGATGGTGAAATTCTTTACGTCCGGCACCATACGGAAAAAAGGGAAATAAAAGGAAAACTATCACAGATAGTTTACGAGTAATAGTCGACCAACTTATAAAATGTACTTGGCACAGTGAAATTTTCGTACAAATGCCATTGAAAAATTACTTAATCAACGTTGTTAGCTGTGTAAAACAAATAGTAAATATATGCTTATGAACCATGTATACAAAAACATACAAAAATCAAAATCATAACATCCTTAATAATAATGATTTCTAAATTAATAATGTTTAAGCTCAAATAACGCATTGGAGTGGCCGGAGTCGTTGACAGTCCCGGTCCGTAGTCCATACGGCGCATGCGCGTGGGGGAGTCTATTTTGTGTAAGTGCAGAAGTATTTTCGACGTTTTGTATCTAAAGTCAAATTAGATTCGATCGCTAAGCAAATTACTTATTTTCATTGTCGATATCCATCTATAAAGTCAACGATCGACCCAAATACATCACTAATTGAGTAGCGTAAAACTTTTTAGAACGAAATAGTGAATACCGTAGATTAGAGGTGAATACATGCGAAATTTTTCAAATTCCGAATGAGAAATAAACAAGGAGCGTGCGCGCAAGGATCCAGGAACGAACCATACCATTCATATGGTTAAATCTTATTTGGATCTTATTTGAATGATGGACAGCAATTAGTTCAAATAAACGGTGTGAATTCGTCCGGGTTAAACGTGAAAATGGGGGTACCCCAGGGCTCAATTTTAGGTCCTTTCTTATTTTTAGTATACATAAACGATTTACCCCGTTTATTGGAAAACAAATTAAACATGGTGTTGTTTGCTGATGACACATCTTTAATTTTTAAAATAAATAGACGTACTTGTCAGGTTGTCGACGTAAATAAAGCGCTACGGCAGGTTCAGGATTGGTTCACTGCCAATAATTTAGTTTTAAATGATTTCTTTTTTTTCTTTTTCTTTTTTTAAAAAACGTTGCCCCACACTAGGAATTTCTCCTGTATCGTGGGTGCGTTTACAAACATATAATTTCACATACACAAACACCCAGAGCCGGAACAACTATTTGTAGATCATACAAATATTTGTTCCGTGCGGGAATCGAACCCGCGACACGCAGCGCAGCAGTCAATCGCTCAACCACTGCGCCAACCGTGCCCCCCTAATGGTAAAAAAACCAAGTGAGTAAAATTTTCATTGCCGAATGTCGAAAATACTGATTGTGACATTATGTTAAACAAGGAGAAGCAAGAATTCGTCGATAAAACGGTTTTCCTGGGGATCACGCTGGACTCAAGGTTGCAATGGGGTTCTCATTTGGTATCCCTTGCGGGGTGGCTGAGTTTGGCGGCTTATGCTGCTGGAAAGATTCGTCGGTTAACGGATGTGGATACCGCGAGACTGGTATATTTTAGTTATTTTCATAGTATAATGTCTTACGGTATCTTACTATGGGGAAGGGCTGCAGACATTCACACAATTTTTACTCTGACAATTTTTATTCTGCAAAAACGAGCCATCAGAGCAATGTATAATCTTCGACGGCGCGATTCTCTAAGGGAACTGTTTAAGGACATTAACATCATGACGGTTCCTTGTCAATATATTAATGAAAACATCATGTACGTGAGAAAGAATTTACATCTTTTTAGTAAAAACGGCGACAGACATAATTACGTTACTAGAAATAGGGACCAATTATTTCAACCAGGTTTCAGACTGGCATAAGTAGCTTCATCTTTCATGGGGTACTGTACAAAATGTTACAATAAAATTCCTCCCCACATTCTTGAGCTGAATGAGACGAAATTTAAAACATTTTATTTATTTCTAAAACGGACACTATGCAGGCTGGCATATTATAAGTTGGGGGATTACATCACTGATAAAAATGCTTGGCTAAATGCTATTCCTGCTCAACATTCACTAGGGCGCAAAAACAAGTGATTTGCAGAAAATTATTGTTTTGAAGTTGTAACGGATATTTTGATCACACTATGTATGTTAGCGACATCTACCTCCTTTTTGCCAAACAAGTTCGGTTAGTTGTGTCGCTGATTGATTGTTTGATCATTTGGGTACTAGATGGCGCTGACATACTTATGACATAGTTGAAAGTTTAAATAAAATATATTCTATTTGTGTGAAATCATTTAATTCAATAAGCACACAAATTCAACATACAAATTAATACATTATTAAATTCTCTTCAAATTGGTTACATAAAAAATGATAATTTAGTAAAAGGCCTATGGCTTAAAAGCAAAGTATTCAAAGTCGGTAGTTGCAATGACTTGAGCCTTTACTACGAGTGAACTTGCGTTGGGAGGACGGTGTCAAAAATCCATACCCCAAAAAAGGCAAGGATCAAAAGAAAAGTTACATAATGCTATATGGGGCAAGGCTGGCTAGCGTCAAGATGAAAAGCTCATCATAACCAATGATCCAGTAGGCGCTGTGAGTATTGGTTTGAATTTGTCTGAATGCCCATTTTCATGACACAGTGCGTTTGATCTTAACATGCAATTTTCTTCTCCTTGGCAGGGCCCCAAGTGCTATCTTTAGGTATAATTTTATATATAGTTAAAGCTAATGGTCAACTAGCAGTTCAAGCTACAGCAGTCTCCTCTTGCAAAAGTTTCCGAGCATAATTGTCATCATCTGATATACAGCAAGCTTACGGACAGCTACACAGAGAACGATGCTGTTTGAGGAATCATATCTCCAGCATTGAATATTGTGGGTAATCTATATCCCTTCAGAAAGTGAGTGGTTCATACTTTGTAACCTCAATTTATTGTATTGATGGAACGTGTGCTTGAAGAATTAAATTAGTTGACCAAACTTAAGTGTGTTTTACTTCAGTCAGCTTCATGTGAGTTAATCCCTGCAATTGTCACAAGCTACTTACTACCAAAGAGTTAGCCGGTTGGGTAAGGAAAAGCTGCCTTGTTGGACCTGCTGAAGACTGAATGAATATATTTGTATCGTATAAACTCAATTTCCTTAGTATTGTATAACTGCACAGCACGTGTGTGAGTACTATGTACCCAACTGTAAATCTAACATTTACTGTACCCGTGTGTCGTTCGTTGACTTGTGTGTGCCCTGGCAGTTGAGTGTGTCATGCTCTCTCAAATGTCTCTCTGATGGTGGCGCGTGTGTTGGATCATCCGGTTCCCTTCATGATGGTTGAGCTGGGTGGTGCCAATTCACGCGTCATGTTCGTGAACGGATGCCGTCAGTTGGGATTGGTCATAACTTAACTGCTTCGGATGTTAAAGCTTTTCTAGCATCTATTATATAACTGCACAGTACATGTGTGAGTACTTTTATTACTTTATGCCTGTACGTAGTATAGTGTGTAGTGCTATTCTGGGTGCATTGTCCTCACATATATGAATTTATTAATGTATGTACTTATGTAACGAAATATTGTAAAAAAACATTTGCTTTAAAAGATTAAGTATGGAGTTTCTTGTGCATTCTTCTCCATAACAAGCTACTTTCCGAATGCACGGTAGAATCAACTTTTATAACTTGTAAATTTTAATATACCTAACGTTCAAAAGGGGATATTATAAATTGCATATCAAATAAAATAATCGTCTATCAATACATACTCATCATTTATATTCTTTTTTACATCAAATAACTTACTTCACTACAAATAAACTAAATGTTTAGCAAAACTCAAACTGCAGATAATTCGAAATTATACATCAATATGACATTACTTTTTTCCTCATAATGCAATACAGTTAAATTTATTTTTGTACAAAAATACTACATACATAGCAGAAATACTAACTGCACAGCAAATTTATGAATTAGTCCAAGAGCGAGCGAAGCGAGCTCGGGAACTTAGGGCACCCCGACACGGACAGGTTAGGTTCAGAAAGATGACGGCAGCTGAAGTGAGCGAGCAAAGCGAGCGAACTCAGCTCCCGTCATCTTCTTCGTGTTAGGTTACTTTAGACCCTTATTCATATTCATTTATTGCATTTCATGTTGTGTACAGGTTGTTACATTATGATAGTTCCAAACAATGAACCCTGCTAGGGCACAGCAATGTATAGGCGACAGGTTTTTATTAATTTAACATGCTATCATTATTTATTATTCATATAATTTGTTGATATAGAATAAATATATATATATTTTTTAAATTATTATTATACATTATGTCATTCTTATAAACTAAATAAGTAAATTATCATTTTCATGTTACAATCTCATACTACAATAGAGATTCTAAAAATGTCCTTATTATCTCAGTTAATTTTATGTCAATAGATTAGTTTTACATATAATATGTCACATTTTCAGATAAAAAAAAAAAAAAAAAAATCACTAAAAGTACAGGAGTGAGGCAGTAGCGGACTGATGTCTTATAGAGTACCTAGTTATGTATGTGTAATGTGTTCAAGTCGATATTAATTTATTTATTTCTCAGTTAAAAATTCTTTTAGGCTATAATATGATTTTAAGTTTAAGTAGTTTTGTAGGTCATTTTTGAATTTGTTGTCGTACTCTGTATCCTTAACTGAATTCGGGAGTTTATTATAGATTTTGACGCACATGGCCAGAGGCCCAGAACGAAACATAGCTAGTCTTGAAGTTGGTACCGCTAATTCGTTTAGATATCGATTTCTAAGACTGCGTTGCTGTGGGCGTTGCTGTTTTGCTAGCGGAAAAAGCGATGGGTATTTTCTCACAAATTTACCAGCTTCTAGGATATAAATACCTGTTAGCGTAAGAATTTTATATTCTGTAAAGTATTGTTTGCAACTTTCCGTACGTTCTATATTTACTAGGATTCGAACGCATTTTTTTTGTAAAATAAATAGTCGCTCTATATCTACACTATTTCCCCACAATATAATTCCATAGTTTAGCCACGAATATGCGTATGCGTAGTAGGCTGAAAGAGCTGTTTTGAAGTCGGTTGCTTTTTTTAGTTCTCTTAAGGCGTATGTAAAGCTAGCCAATTTATTTGATAGGTTCTGTATATGACCTTTCCAGTTTATATTTGTATCAACAGTTAGGCCTAGCAGTGAAAAGTCGTTTACACATTGTAATTTTGCATTATTATATGAGAAGTCGATATCTACCTTTTCTTTCTGATATGGTCTATATTGCATCAGTTTCGTCTTCGAGAAATTTATCTCTAAATTATGGTCTTTCAACCATGCCACTATATTAGTAAGAATGTCATATAAGATTTCATTTAGGGTCCCGTTATTATCGTAAGGAAGAATTATTGAAATGTCGTCAGCAAATAGGACGCTGTATGAATTTATTTCTTTAGGGAGGTTATTTATATATATTAGGAACAATAGGCACCCTAAAACACTACCTTGAGGAATTGACATGGTTACTTTTGCTCTATCAGATTTAACACGCGTTATCTGGCCAGTCTGTGCATCTTTATAATCTACTACTACATATTGTTCCCGATTTTCTAAGTAAGAGCAAAACCATTTGTAGGCTGTGCCTCTAACACCTATTTCATATAATTTATTTAGAAGGATCTTGTAAGACACTCTATCATAGGCTTTGCTCATGTCCAGTAAAATCCCTACTGCGTGTTTTTTATTATTTATTATATTTAATGCTTCTTGTATGTATTTGAATATTGCCAGTGTAGTAGATTTATTTTTCCTAAAACCATTTTGACTATCGTTGAAGATTTTGTACTTTTCACAAAATGAGTAAAGTCGTTTCGACATTGCTGTCTCAAAAATTTTCGCGAATGTAGGTAATGCGGCTATAGGCCGAAAATTGTTTGTATCGGTCTGATCTCCCTTTTTATGGATCGGTTTTATTACTGCTACTTTGAGCAGGTCGGGAACACATCCTTCGTCGAGGGACTGATTTATAAGTAGAGTTAGTGGCATTAATAATTCCTCAGCGCATAATTTTATTAGTGTTGGCGGTAGCTCGTCGTGTCCATAGCTTCGTTTATTTTTAAGTTTTTTAATTATTAGTTTTATTTCGTTTGGGTCCACTGGGCTAATGTAGATAGTGTTTTCGCTTTGTGGGGGCCCCGGGCGGCCAGTTGCAGCATTATCTCCAATTGTACTGTCCGATTTGCCAACTGATATGAAATAGTCATTGAAAGCGTTTGCTATGACTTTCGCATTATCTGTAAGTTTATTATTCACGCGCAATTGCATATTACCTGTTGTTTTTTTGTTTTGTCTATTTGTACGCTCTTTAATTATTTGCCACATTGTTTTGGTTTTATTTTCAGATTTGTTTATTTTTTTAATATAATTTAGTCTTTTGGAGTAGGTTACCGTTTTCTTGAGTATTTTTTCGTATTGTTTGTAATGTTTATGTAGTATATCATTATTGGTTGTAGTTATTAGTGCTTTTAGTAACCTTTTATGTTTGCATGCCACTTTTAAACCAGTAGTTAGCCACGTTTTAGGAGGCGTACTTTTAATTCTTATGTTTTTCTTCGGGATGCACTGGTCTAACATTTTTTGTAGATGGTTATGGAAGGATATGTAATTTGTGTTAGTGTTTTGATCTGTGTCAATTTTATTGCTCCAATCTACTTTCCGTAGTTCAGCTTTGAACGCTTCCATATTTTGTTTATTGTAAAGTCTCTTTTGGGTTGTCATTTGTGTCATATTTTTTATTATAGGGTCGTTAGTAGGTATTGAAATCGTTATTCCTTTATGGTCTGAGAGTCTCAGGTTTAAAACTTCTAAGTCAAATTCATGAATGTGGTCGTTTGTGAATATTAGGTCGATACATGTTGAGCTCGTGGCTGTTACTCGCGTAGGTTCCGTCACTAGCTGTCGGAGGTTGTAGTTAGTCATAAAGTTCAGGAGAGCAAAGGAATTTCTATTTTTTTCTAGAATATTTATGTTAAAATCTCCTCCGATGATTATATCTCTTTGTTTATTCTTTACGTTAAGTTTATGTAAGAGTTTTTCTAGGGAAGTATAAAATATTTCAGTTTCCCTGTTCTTCTGCGGCCAATAGATAACTATAAGTAAAAGATTGAGTTTAGGTATCTCCACTCCACAGGTTTCAAAGATGCATTCAACTGACATGTCTGCTATGTCATGTCGGACCTTAAAATCAATATTATCTCTCAAAAATATACAAACACCACCTCCCGTGTGGGTCGCGCGACAGTATTTAGCGGCTAAGTTATATCCCTGTAATTGTAACAGGTCTTTTTTTATTATTGTAATCCAAGTTTCTGTAAGACAAAGTGCTTCTATTTTGTATTCATTTGTAATTGATTCTAAAATGTATCGTTTATTTTTTAAGCTTTGTATGTTTTGATAAATAACATTTAATTTCCGTGGATGTAGGTGTATTGTATTAGGAGTGGAGTTTTTAGTGACGAAAAAACTTTGTATTTGCTCGTGTTGGTGAGTGTACATCTGCCGTTTCCTGATACGAAATTGGATTATTTAAATTCCTTATTGATAGTACCAAATCTTCCAAATTAGATATTATAATTTTTTTGCCAACATGATTTATTGCTCCGGAACGCTGATTATACATATCGAAATCGTACGAAAGGTTAAGGTTGGAGTCCAATATGTGTGTGTACTCGTACGTTTGCGCATCCATGAAAAGAAGATTGTTGAACGTTTCTAAACGGCTATTATACAAAGAGGTGCTATAGTGTAACTGGTGTTTAGCATAAGAATAATTAAATTTAAATTTATAAGTAGGCAGACAAATAACAATGTTGGTATGGGTTAACATTAACAGTTTTTCTCTTATAAACATAACTAAATCTACATAGTTTTGAGTAGTACGGAAATCCTCTTCGCCGATGTAGATTATGCAGCAGTCCTCAATCGTAAAGTTTTGAAGTTTTGTCTCAATTGTTTCTAAGATTTGTTTTATTCCACATTTTGGTTTGCGATAGTGGCAAATTTCGTATTCTCGAAGGCTAGTTTCTTCTGTAAGAGCGTATAATTCATTAGAAGTTTCGCTACTTAGTATACTTATTTTAGCCTTATTATTCGAAGAATTGCGCGGCGGTTTTGTGTTGGTAGTTTGTATGGCAGCATGTTTCGGTACATCTGAGTCCTGATTCTTTGGTGACATAATTTGAATAGCCTCGTTGTTGACCGTAGATTGAGTGTTAGATTCCGGTACAGAGGGTGATTTCTGCTTTGTGAGTGGAGAAGCTTTGAAGGAGTCAGTGAGCCTTCGTTTGGCAGTATATTTATTTGCGGAGGAATGAACTTTACGTAATGTCGATAAAGGGCTTCTACAGATCTGTTTAAGTATTTCAACCTCTTGTGTCAATTGAAAGATTTGTTTCTTCAAGTCAGAATTTTCGAGTATCACATTTTCTAATTCATGTTGAGTGCTTTCTAAGTTAACATTTAATCTATTTATTTCACTTTTCATTTCCTCTCTACACAGCGCTATAATATTGGAGGATACGTCTAGACTTTTGCCCAACAGCTCCTCCGAACAAGAAGAATTTATAGACACGCTCATGTCTATTTGATCCAATGATTCGCATTGGTCGTCTTTGGGTTACGTTGTTGAGCTCCGCCATAGTTTTGCTGTTAATGTTATAATAATATAAGTTTAGTCAGTTTTTTGTTCCGGTTTACTCAATTTAATTTACTTTTCTACCACAAGGAAGATCATTTTGTGAACTGGTATCCCCAATCACTATCTAGCGCCCCTAGTGGGCAGTAGCGTTATTATTTTAGTTCACTTTTTCGCCACGTGAACCGTTTTGTACGATGTTATGGCGCTAGTGGTCGTTTCAACTGCGCTTAGGTTGGTAGAATTGATATGCTATCTTGCTGTCACTTTAGTACGTCCATTCGCCACTTAGGCAGTTACATATGTCGTTTTGGCGCTAGTTGTATGGTTTTAAATAAAATAAACGAACTCACATAAGTTAAAGACAGAAATAGGAGCCCTTTAGACAGAAATAGGAGCCCCGCGCAGCGGGGCTCCGACATTGTCGTTAAATAGTAATTGTAAAAACTTTAACCATGGATATCTCCATAACCATGGGGCTCCGAGTTGTGGGGATGGTACAGGGGGATTTCCGCCCCTCCCCCCCTACTGTGACTAATAAAATGCTGTTTTATTTAGAAAAACTGCTGTAAATAATATAAAAATAGAAGCTATATTTAAAAGAAAAAGAGTTAACATGTATGATGTGCATTAAGATTATTAGCTGTGCATTAATAAAATAGCTTTTGCTTTAGGAAAAATCGCTGTACGCTGCGAAAATAAATTGTAGTGTGTTTAGTGATATTTTGCGTTGAATATTTTGCTGCGCAATCAGTAATTTTGATGAGAATTCGGAATTTTATTGCATAGAAAAAGGATATTTTTTGATTTGCGTTTAAATACTACCCGTTCAAAAGTGCCGCTTGGTGGCCTACTTGAAATAAAATATCTTTGTCTTTGTCATTCCCCGTGGTTCTAACGCGCGCTCGTATTGGCTCCTTTCGCAATTCGCACCCGCGGTGGTACTCAAATAGATAATATTTTTCTAACTTCAGTTGCAAAGTTGGATTTTATAACTCTTTCTTCAGATACCAGTAAGTCCTTCTATAGTTTAAGTCAAGAGTGAATAGGTTACTTCTAGGCAAGCGTGCTTCACCGTAGACCACATCATCGCTTACCATCAGGCAAGATAGTGGTCAAACGCGAGCATATCGCGAGCGCGCGTTAGGGAATGGTATGGTTCGATCCTGGATCCTTGCGCGCACGCTCCTTGTTTCTTTCTCCTACAGAATTTGATAAATTTCGTATGTATACACATCTAATCTGTCGTATTCACTATTTTGTTCTGGAATGTTTTACGCTACTCAATTAGTGATGTAGTCGGGTCGAATATTGACTTTATAGATGGATATCGACAAAAGAAAATAAGTAACTTGCTTGGCAATCTAATCTAATTTGATTTTAGATTACAAAACGTCGGAAATACTTTTGCACTAACAAAAAATAGAGGCCCCCGCGCGCTTGCGCCGTATGGACTACGGACCCGTACTGCCTACGACTCCGGCCACTCCAATGCGTTATACGAGCATAAACATTATTAATTTAGAAATCATTATTATTAAAGATGTTATGATTAATTAGTTTTGTATATTTTTACATGGTTTATAAGCATACATTTACTATCTATTTTACACAGCTAACAACGTTATTTAAGTAATTTTCAATGGCATTTGTACAAAAAATTTACTGTGCCAAGTACATTTTATAAGTTGGTCGACTATTACTCGTAAACTTGTAAAGCCTGTTATGATTTTATTTTTGCATATTTTTACATGGTTCATAAGCATATGCCATTGAAAATTACTTAAAACAGAGTAAATACTCTGTTTTAAATAATTTTCAATGGCATTTGTACAAAATTTTTACTATTCCAAGTACATTTTATAAGTTGGTCGACTATTACTCGTAAACTTGAAAAGCCTACTTATCTGTGATAGTTTTCCTTTTAATTTCGTTATATTTACTACTACCGTGAATTTTTTCACATAGCCAAGAGCAACCATTTGGCTGGCAGGAGGAAGGGACACTTGACTCTAATATAAATTTGCAATTTAAAGCTTAATTTTAACCAAACGAATCTCTGAATCGAAAAATGGTTTTAACAAACCCATAATATTTTTGAATGGCCTATCAAACGATACCCACACCATGGGATAGACGAGAAAAAAAGACCATCCCCACTTTACGTCTATAGGAACTTTTTTTCATGATTTTATTTTACCACTTTGTCGGAATTATTAATATGTATATCCATGCCAAATTATAACTTTCTAGTACTTAGATTCTCTGAGGTAAGCTGCGTACGGACAGACGGACGTAGCGAAACTATAAGGGTTCCTTGTTGACTTCGGAACCCTAAAAAGGAGAAAACTGTATAATCACTGTCCTTGAGTCTGGCAAACGAAAGTAGACACTCGAATTATTGGCAAACTTTTTATAATAATATGGCAATGCTATACTAATGACAACCTGATTTGTTATGGTCTTGATAATAGCATGTATGATGTGAAAAATGAATAAAACAATTAAAAGTGGATTACGGAAGATGTTTTTTTGCATTATGTCTAAATATTAAGAAAAACAACAGGATAAAGACGCCGAATTCTAACAAAAACAAGATTGTTTACGTGTGGTGTGAGTAAATCAAAATTATTATAGAATACTGTTATTTTATTTATCCAGATTGATATTAATATCTAAAGTACCTATAGTATTTTTATTCAGACGAAGAAAAATAAATATGTCTAAAGTATCAAATTAGATTATTCCAGGTATTTCATACTAGTTTTAGGGTTGCTATGCTGATATTATTTAAATTTCACGCGTTTTTTCAGTCTCTACTTTCGTTTGCCAGACTTTAACACTCAGTATAAAAATAGATACATTAAAAAAATAAAGGACACCCCATATTACATTAAGGCAGAATAACCAGACAATATCCTGAAGAAAATAAAAGAGTTACAGGAGCAAGTTAGGATTGAGAAAGAGAACTCGGCAATGATTAAATATGATAAATTAATAATTCTTAATAAAAACACGAACTCATCAACCAAAACTAAAAGAATCCTGTCGAACTCTCCAGATAACAACCCTAGCGATAAACATAAAATGCAGGACAATGAGAAAAATAAAACCAATACTTACTTACTTTAACACAGATCGTCCAGTCTATCTGAGGGGCATGGTTTTTTTTAAGATAAAAAAAACCAGGTTTATTGAACTTTTTCAGTGCAAAAAAATTAAACAACACGTCGAAAATAGAAACAATTTTAAGAAAGAAACACCGTGGGAGAAGTCACAACCCTCCAGGGGTAAAAACTTCAACTATGTTAGAACCCTGGAACAATAACATGCTCCATATAGGAAGATATTGGATTGGGAAATGTAAGGACATTGTCAACATACGCACGCCTGCTAGAATTAATGTATGTCTTGGAAGACATAAATACGATATAATTGGTCTGGCTGAAACAAGAAAGCTAGCTTCTGTCACACCTGCCGAGCGCGCTTGCCTGCTGGCTGTGGGTGAGTGGGAGTCTCTGGCTTCACGCACTACCGTCGTCGAACATAGGCACCTTGTTTGACGACACTACTTTTCGCCTCGCTGCTTCCCTACGACTTGGCACTCCTTGTTGTACTCCTCATCGTTGCCACTGTGGCGAAGTTGTCAACAGCCTCGGTCACCACGGTTTTTCATGCAGGCGAAGTGCGGGTCGCATAGCTCGGCACGGAAACTTAAACGACATCATCCGACGTGCTCTTGTCACCGTCGGCGTTCCGGCCGTATTAGAACCACATGGCCTGGCACGCGACGATGGCAAAAGACCTGACGGGATGTCTTTGTTTCCACGGAAGATGGGTAGGCCATTTCTGTGGGATGCTACTTGTGTCGATACTCTTGCGCCATCTCATCTTCCTAGCTCGTCGAGCTGGCGCTGCCGCTGCGGCTGCAGAGAGCCTCAAGCGGTGGAAATATAATAATCTCATCGGTAGTTATATTTTCGAGCCTTTTGGGGTTGAAACTCTTGGTCCGTGGGGTCCGAGTGCTCACGCTTTGTTTAAAGATCTCTCCAAACGCCTAGTTGACACTTCGCGTGAACCAAGGGCTGGCTTTTACCTTGGTCAGAGATTAAGCATTGCCATACAATGTGGCAATGTTGCCAGCCTTTTGGGTACATTACCAGTGGACAACGATGTGGAGGAGTTTTTTGACGCCATATTTTAGTAAAGTTATTTTTAGGTTTAGGTAGTGAGTAGTTTTTGGTTTAAATGTATATATTTGTAGTCTTAGTTAATTAAGTGTTTTATACATGGTGTATAATTGTGTCTATGGAAATAAAATTCTCTTACATCAATAATTAGATAGAGAATATTAAAACAGTAAAAACATAAAAATCAGGAAAGCTAGGAAATTTTATTCAAGAATATGAAAATTTGATATTTCACTACATAGGAGAAACCTCAGGTCTTTATGGTGTGGGTTTTCTCGTGAAGAATCACCTCAAGTCCTGCACCGTGTGCTTCAATGGTCTGACAGAACGTGTGGCAGTGTTAACACTCAATATCAACAATATCAGAGTGAGTATAATAGATACAAGTTATGCCCCAATAGAGGCTGCAAATGATATAGAAATAGAGTTTTTACGACACTGTCGATAAGGCCTTGAAAACTTCAGGAGAGAACATTATAGTCATGGGCGTTACAGTCCAATTTCTTCTGGTTTTGATTGACCTGCTTTTGCTTTAACGCCAAAACTGGTCAACCAAAACCAGAAGAAATATTAATTATGAAATGCCACGGATATAGTATAAGAAACAACAGAGGCGAAAGACTAATAGAATTCGCATACGAAAACAAATGTACAATTAAATACTTTTTACAAAAAGAAAAATAAATAAAGATGCACCTTGAGATCCCCTGACGGTGCCACTAAAAAAGAACTGGACTACATTATGACAAATTTCTACAGAATATGCAGGTCATCAATCTGAATTTTTCAACGGACCATAGACTCACCAGAGCAACTTTTCTCATACAAAATCAAAGATATAATAGAATCAATTATGCCAACAACTCAAGAACTTTCCTAATAAATGATGAAGAGGTTTCAAGATACAAACAATCACTCAACGAACTTATGAACTGCCTTGAAACTGACTCACTAGTTTGAAGAAGAACCCCATACCAAATCGAAATAAAACAAGAACTTGCGCAATATCAACCCATACTACAAAGCTAATATCTACAACGAAGAAGTGAACTTCAGAAAATAAATCCAAAAACGCGAGCTATGAAAAACGAGTTGAAAGATCTCTACAAAATAGTAAGCAAATGTGTTCAAAGAGACTACGCTAACCATCGGAAGATTATTATTGAAAGACATCTTAATTCTACAGGAAGCCTTAAGAAAGTTTATAAAGAAAGTAACTACGATCTCATAAAACTTGGATAGAAGGACTACAAAGCCCTCAAAAAACAACACACGACCGAAAAATTATCCAACACAAATAGCCACTACCTTTTACGAACTCGTAGTGCCCCGATATTACAAGATATGGACCAAAATGAGCCAGAAAATACTAGCGTCGACGAAGACATACAACCGGTGGATGAACTTGAAATTTTCATAGGAATAAAAAAAGAAGCAGAGAAGAGTCCAGGACCAGACAAGATTACAAATGAGGCCATAAAACTAGTGCTCATCTTGTAACTCCACTGACATACTTATTCTAAGTTAATCGACTGGTCCGAGTCTAATATTATATTTTTTAAGAAAGTTGGCGCAATAACAAAGGTAAATATAGACCAATTAGCCTCCTTCCAGCACTGTATGAATTATTTTCATCAACTGTAGAGAAGCAAATCAGTGCTACACTGGAGGAAAGCCAACCGATCGAACAAGTGGGATTTAGAAGAGGATAATACAACGGTAGATCACATCCATTCTCTGGAGATGCTTATTGAGAAATATCAAGTATTGCAACGTCCTCTTTACATAATGTTTATTAATTACCAAAAAGCTTTCGATTCAATCTTGCATACCTCTATACTGAAAGCTCTGAAAACACAGAAAGTGGGAAAGAAATACGTTGAGTTCTCAAAATACCTCTACAAGAACACTACAAGTAGAGTGAAACTCGAAACCAAAGGACCACCCATTCCCATCAAAAGCAGTACGGCAAAGTGACCCTGATAAATTTTTATAGCAGTCTCATAATCTATAATCAGCAAATTAAATTGGGAAAAAGTGGGCATATGTGTGAAAGGAAAATATATAAGTCACTTGAGGTTCGCCGATGACATTATCCTGCTATCAGAAAAAAGCTCAGGGCTAAAAGAAGCAAGCAGAGAGCCCGGTCTAGAAATAAATCCGAGTGAAACCATACAACCATATGACTAATTTCTTACAAAATACAATAGTTCTCATCAACACACCAGTGGATTACGTTGATAGCTATTGGGAAAACAAATATCTTTTGAAAAAAAACAACAACGACGCAGAAATAGATAGAAGAACTCTAAACGACGTGGAAAAAGTTTTGGAGTGTAAAGGAAATATTGAAAAGCCAAATCTCGATGAAAATCAAGAGACCTTCACTAACCTACGCGTGTCAAACATGGAAGTTCAATCATCGAGTAAATAATAAAATTACGTCCTTCCAGCGAAGTATGGACAGAAGTAAAAAAATCGGCACTCTATTATCAGACAAAAGACTAAAGTAACAGACGCTTTCACCCACGCTCTAATGCTTAAATGGAGATGGGCAGAACACGTAGCGACAATGAGTGACGACCGTTGGACTATTCGGATGATGTCATGGCCTGGCCCTACAGGCATTAGGAAACGAGGAAGACTTTTATTTTAAATTAAGATCAAAGAATACCATTAAATAATACTAATATAACCTGTTTATTTATGTAATCAATCTAAATAAAATCAATTAATACAAAATAACAAAATCAAATAAAATCAATTCAAATGAAAAAACATCAATTACGTATTTAAAAAATTAAATTGCATTCTTAAACTATTAAATTAAACTTATCATGGCATGCATGAACCTCTTACGTGATTAGAGTGACGGCTTCCTCCAGGGATGACCAGTGGTCGCGGTCGCTAACTTCTGACATCCAATTCTTTCCTGCAACTCGTGTGATGTCGTCTGCCCATCTAGTGATCAGTCTTCCTCGTTTCCTAATGCCTGTAGGGCCAGGCCATGACATCATCCGAATAGTCCAACGGTCGTCACTCATTGTCGCTACGTGTTCTGCCCATCTCCATTTAAGCATTAGAGCGTGGGTGAAAGCGTCTGTTACTTTAGTCTTTTGTCTGATAATAGAGTGCCGATTTTTTTACTTCTGTCCATACTTCGCTGGAAGGACGTAATTTTATTATTTACTCGATGATTGAACTTCCATGTTTGACACGCGTAGGTTAGTGAAGGTCTCTTGATTTTCATCGAGATTTGGCTTTTCAATATTTCTTTTACACTCCAAAACTTTTTCCACGTCGTTTAGAGTTCTTCTGTCTATTTCTGCGTCGTTGTTGTTTTTTTTCAAAAGATATTTGTTTTCCCAATAGCTATCAACGTACTCCACTGGTGTGTTGATGAGAACTATTGTATTTTGTGAGAAATTAGTCATAAGCTTAGTTTCACTCAGATTTATTTCTAGACCGGGCTCTCTGCTTGCTTCTTGTAGCGTGCTTAGCATTATCTTCAGCCCTGAGCTTTTTTCTGATAGCAGGATAATGTCATCGGCGAACCTCAAGTGACTTATATATTTTCCTTTCACACATATGCCCACTTTTTCCCAATTTAATTTGCTGATTATAGATTATGAGACTGCTATAAAAATTTATCAGGGTCACTTTGCCGTACTGCTTTTGATGGGAATGGGTGGTCCTTTGGTTTCGAGTTTCACTCTACTTGTAGTGTTCTTGTAGAGGTATTTTGAGAACTCAACGTATTTCTTTTCCACTTTCTGTGTTTTCAGAGCTTTCCGTATAGAGGTATGCAAGATTGAATCGAAAGCTTTTTGGTAATTAATAAACATTATGTAAAGAGGACGTTGCAATACTTGATATTTCTCAATAAGCATCTCCAGAGAATGGATGTGATCTACCGTTGTATTATCCTCTTCTAAATCCCACTTGTTCGATCGGTTGGCTTTCCTCCAGTGTAGCACTGATTTGCTTCTCTACAGTTGATGAAAATAATTCATACAGTGCTGGAAGGAGGCTAATTGGTATATATTTACCTTTGTTATTGCGCCAACTTTCTTAAAAAATATAATATTAGACTCGGACCAGTCGATTAACTTAGAATAAGTATGTCAGTGGAGTTACAAGATGAGCACTAGTTTTATGGCCTCATTTGTAATCTTGTCTGGTCCTGGACTCTTCTCTGCTTCTTTTTTTATTCCTATGAAAATTTCAAGTTCATCCACCGGTTGTATGTCTTCGTCGACGCTAGTATTTTCTGGCTCATTTTGGTCCATATCTTGTAATATCGGGGCACTACGAGTTTGTAAAAGGTAGTGGCTATTTGTGTTGGATAATTTTTCGGTCGTGTGTTGTTTTTTGAGGGCTTTGTAGTCCTTCTATCCAAGTTTTATGAGATCGTAGTTACTTTCTTTATAAACTTACTTAAGGCTTCCTGTAGAATTAAGATGTCTTTCAATAATAATCTTCCGATGGTTAGCGTAGTCTCTTTGAACACATTTGCTTACTATTTTGTAGAGATCTTTCAACTCGTTTTTCATAGCTCGCGTTTTTGGATTTATTTTCTGAAGTTCACTTCTTCGTTGTAGATATTAGCTTTGTAGTATGGGTTTTTATTGCGCAAGTTCTTGTTTTATTTCGATTTGGTATGGGGTTCTTCTTCAAACTAGTGAGTCAGTTTCAAGGCAGTTCATAAGTTCGTTGAGTGATTGTTTGTATCTTGAAACCTCTTCATCATTTATTAGGAAAGTTCTTGAGTTGTTGGCATAATTGATTCTTTATATCTTTGATTTTGTATGAGAAAAGTTGCTCTGGCGAGTCTATGGTCCGTTGAAAAATTAATACTTTTCATAATTTCAGGTTTGCACTAGCTATATTTCAGAACTCTCCCACGTTCGACCATATATATAAGAGAGGGCACACCAACCTGACTAGTTACGTCATCGGCATGGCTGCGGGATACTGGGCCTATGACTGGCAAAAGGCTGGTGGTGATCCCAAAAGCTTCCGGGTAAGAAAGGTTTTTTAACCGACTTAAAGGAGAAAAGAGAAAAAGGAGAAGGTTCTCAATTCGTCGGAATTGTATTTTTTTTAATCCTGCTCGTGATCTTGGTCACAGTTGATGGAAACCGATGAGTGAAGTCTCCATTGAGACATCGAGTGTGCTCAGTAGCCCCTTGTTCACACTTGCTTTAAGGAGATTACAGCAGCCTAACTGCGTAAGTGAATTCTGCAAAGCGAAAAAATCGATTCCATCCCAAAAACGACTTTACGTATTAATATGCAATACGTAAAGTCGTTTTTGGGAAGGAATCGACTTGTTTGCTTTTCAGAATTCATCACTTACGCAAATAGGCTGCAGGTCTCACTTTCAAGTAGAAGGGAAGGATTCGTAACAGAGAGTTCCACACTTGGGCGCCGAAAAATATGGAAAAACCACACAGAGTATTTTTAGAAATCGCTTTGCAAAACTTCAATTGTAATCTAAGAAAAGATCAAGCTTTTTCATATGAAACCGTTATCAGAATCTAGATCGTACTTTCGTAATTCGTTGGTCATATTTATTCAAACTGTCATTTTAATTATTTCCATTGTCCAGAAATACTGCTTCCTGTACTGGAACCTGTTCCCGCTGTGCTGTCTCTGCTGCTACTCCGGGACTATCTTCTACACATACTCTGCAACGTCATCTTCTGTCGTCAACCTGATACGCTGCCTTCAGGAAGCCTATCTTCGCCATCTTTATGGCCTCTATTATTGTTGGACAATTCAATTTGAACTTTGTTTACATTTTTATTTATTTATTTCGAAAGCTATAGTTAAACTACTTTACCTTACTACATAATATATAGAACGTGGAAAGGGTTTTAAATAATTCATTAAGAATATTGAAATCATGTTCTATGAAAGTTTTCCAAAATATGAAGAAAAGTATCCTTCTGTGGAAAGCTAAGAACACAGAATATGTGTCTAAACGTCTCAAATAATCTTTGGAACTTATTAAGAGCTTAAAAGAAATGATAATCATCTGTACTTTTATAATATTCTTCTCTTTTACATAATTTTGGGTTGCTGCTCGTATAAATGTTTTTTTTTCTATTATTTTTCGGCCGATTCTAGAATGGTCGGGTTTGCTAGCCTACCTAGGCTTAGCCGGCTGACGTTCAGTGCGTATCTGCTGCATTTCACCTTCTTGAGGAACTTCATTGTGATGCAGACCACTACTTATAGGGACACTGCTACGGTGATCGTAAGTATACACACATATTAAATATATATCTTGCACTAGATCAACACCCCCCGTCCTCTACTACAATATATTGGGTGAGATTGTTGTTTTATTGAATCTTGCCACTTTTAACACTTCAAAGTTAAAACTATGAAACGGTTTGCTTACAACTTTAAATTAAAATAAACTTTCAAAGCATGTTTTTTTTCAATGTCAGTTAAGTATTTGCATTCTAAAACAATGTTTTTTTTTATTTTGCCAGGTGGCAAGAGGTCTCATGTTGGTCATCAGCGCTTTCATATCTGGCTTCTTCTTCTATATTCAGGTTGAAGTTCTCTTTGGAATTCTTATGCGAGAATGGTTCATAAAGCCTGAACCAATCGATAAAAACAAGGAGGTGGGTAAAGATTCTAAGAAGAAAGTAGTCGCGAAAAAGCAAAACGATGATACTTATAAAGAAGATATAAGTTCAAAAAATAAAGAAGTAGGTAAAATAGTTAATATAACTGGTGTGAAAAAAGTAGAAGATAAAATTTCAACTAAAAGTATTATAAGAAACGGTAGCATACGATGTAGTGCAACATGGTACATGTGTCTAATGCAAAATATACAAGTTAAGTTTTCTAGGACAAGGACCGATTAATGAAAAAATAAGGAATATATTTTTGTTGCCAGATTGTTTATCATTTTGATTCAAAAAACAGACTAGAGAACTGTCAAAGTACCTAGCTAGAGGATGGGCGGAATGCGTCCATGATAAGAAGCTGTAAGACTCTTTTCCTGCTTAGGTGTTCTTAGGTGTCATTAGAGGAACACTTAAAAAGAATAGTAAAGTATACTTTTAATTTTCTTTATTAAAATAAACATTTTTAATATAAAAACATTTTGAAATGAACAGCTTATTTAATTTTATAAATCTATCAGAGAAATATAGACTCGAGTATTACTGGTAACAAGAGTAACTATAATCGGGCAGTATTTGATCTATACATAGGTAACATCTGTTCCCACACATATCATCATCATCATAATAGCCGAAAGACATCCACTGCTGAACATAGGGCTTCCCCAATTGTCGCCATCGACCGGTCCTGTGCGTGCATCCCGCGGATCCGATCAACCTTAACCAGGACATCGGTCCACCTAGTGGGAGGCCTGCCAACACAGCGTCTTCTGGTACGCTGTCGCCACTCCAGAACTATTATATGTTCGTGACTACCACCAGACCCCGACGCCAACCACTTCCATATTTGGTAAATAATTACTACTCAATTGGTACCAATTAGTACTCGAACAACAAAATTGGTACCTTAGTACCAATTTTGTTGTTTCAAACTACTAAGGTAGTTTTCAAGAAAATCGAATCTGAAGGTGATCCCGCGGTAGTCACGCTCCATTTGATTTCTTGGTAAAAACAAATGTTTCAGTTCTGTTTTTACGAAATGGGTCACTTTTATGGGTAGTAATTATTTGTATACTTAGAATAGCTGTAGCATGGGCCCTTTTTTGGCGCTCATAGTGGTCCTGCTGAATGTAGTGTGACTACCGCAGGACCACCTTCTAAATCGATTTTCTCGAAAACTACTAAGGTACCAATTTTGTTGTTCGAGTACCTACTAATTGGTACCAATTGAGTAGTAATTATTTACTAAATATGGAAGCGATTCGCGTCGTCGTCCGGCGGTAGTCACGAACATAACTATTATTATAACTCATCATCAATTTTAATAATAACGGTGTCTGATAAAAAATACAGTCTACTTAGATATTGGTATACGCCTATTTCATTACAAACGCAAAGCATCACTTAAAAAAAACAAATAGTCTGCTCATTTATACTCGCATTACTCGCCAGAATGTATGATTGAATTTTTGAAAGTCGTAGAACAAAAGTTGTTGTTTATGATGTGAGTAATACAGCCCAGCAAGGTGTTTAGTGTTTTACCAATAACCCTGTATAATTGTGTTATACTATTTTTTGTGCTTACGAATATATTAACACTAAAGTCTGTGTCAATTCTCAAATTGCTCTTCGTATATCATTTTCTTTTGTAATCTTTCTCATTTATTCTTTCTGATTGTTTCTGTTCTTCTTAACCAATTCGTGAGTCTTTTCCTCATGGCCAATTAAAAAATCTTCAATATCGCTAGTCTGTGAGTAGATTATCATCAAAATGTTCATCTCATTTTGATTTGTCAGCTTTCTCATTTATTTTTCCTGCTTTTTCTTCTTCAACATCAACTCATGAGTTAACATCTTTACCACATGGTCTGTTCAAAAATCTTCTCTTTGATCTGCCATTAAATCTCTCAACACATTATTAATTCTCTTAAAAACAAAACCTAACTAACCATCCTTAACGTATTAACACTAATATTTACAAACAGTCAAAACTCCCAAATTTTCACCCTCACTCTCAAGCCTCATTCCTCCTTCTAACATGTGAGACCAGGTCGAGTTTCCCGGGAGGCTCCGCTGGAATCGAGGGTCGTCTCTCAGGTCCGTCGCTGTCGGTGACTGCCTTCCACAGCTGGATGAGAGGGAGTTCCACGAGGAGGCAGAGTGGCACTGATGCGATGTAGCTCAACACTGATGAGGTTATTAGGAGGGATAGCTGGAAGGAAACGATAACATTTAAAGATAACTAGCTTCTGCCAGCGGCTTCGTCCGCCTGGAAGTCGAAAATTATCCCGAAGGGACATATTCCCGGGATAAAAAGCTATTATATCCTATGTGCTATTCCTGAATATAATCTATCTCTGTGCCAAATTTCATCTAGATCCGTCAAGCCGTTTGAGCGTGAAAAAGTAACAAACATATAAACACACACAACATACACACTCACAAACTTTCGCCTTTATAATATGATAGTGTGATGTGATAGTGTAAATATGTGTGAATGGTGATAAAAAAAAATATGGGTCCTGGATTTGATTTCCGGGTTGGTCAAAGAGTTATTGGGTTTTTCAATCTGAAATTCCTTAGTGCCACAGTATGGACTTGTGCCCGGTTGTTGACAATAAGCTCGCCCCCTAATACATGGGCCTTAAACATAATGCCTGTAATCCCGAAGGTTTAGCCAGAAGTATACCTATAGTACAACGATGTTATGAGTTCCAGATCGAAAAACCCAATAACTCTTTGCCCCACCCGGGAATCGAACGCAGGACCTCATGTTCTGCTGGAGCGCTTACGACCAGTAGACCAACGAGGCAATTTTATAGAAATAGCCAAAAAATAAACTTACCATGGATAGCACAGAGGCATGTCCCAGCTGCGTATTCCCAGCTAAAGTGATACGAAGCACGATGAAATGTATGAGGAACACGCAGTATGATAGTCTTCCTAGGATGTGGAAACCACGCCATTCAAGTGAGTCACGGACGAGGGCTGTGAAAGAAAGATTTATTTTACATTACATATCAATGTAACTTTTTGTAGATTTCGTCGGTTGTACAAAGGATTGATATTCTGACAAAATAATATTGAGTCCCTCTGTTAGAGATTTCTGTCGGTAATTGAGGCTTCTGCGGATTTCTGTTGCCCTTTTCACTATTAAATTCAATCTTCTCGTACGTGAGGCACTCTGTGTCATACGTGCGGAGTGCTAACTGAAAACAGCGGTAGGTGCCAGACACCAAGCAAATGCAGAGTTGTTAACCTTTTCGGCATGAGCACGTTCGGTGCAATTATCGATTGTACTTTTTTACTATTCTTCTTTTTTATCTCATCTTTGTCCTTGTTGCTGTTGTGTTGTTTCTTTGTTCAATAAAAGTTTTCTATTTGTATTGTTTCTCTCAAAGAATATAGTGGGGCCACCAACAGACCAAAACCTTTCCTCCAATCCAGTAATAAAACTCTTAAAACCTTTTCTGATACTCACACCAACACCTAGAGAAGCATCCCAGCATGAAGATACTGAAGAACACGGCGACCAGCGGCCGGTCGAGCGCGGAGTACAGGGCAGAGGCCCACAACGGCAGCGGAGAGTCCTGGAGGAACACGGTGCCCGCCAGTAGGACGGCGCTGCCCAGGAACAGGGACGCGTGGAAGAGGATGTTGAACCACTTAGGGAGAGAAATTGTGAATGAGGACTACTCGAAATACATTGATATCTTAGAGCGCCTTTAATTGCATTGTGATTGCGATTCGTGTGATGATGATGTTTGCAGCTGCATTCGGTCACTGAGCTCAGTTCAGCCGACAAATACAACATGGCTAAAATAAAGTTGATTTCTGAATTGAGTATTTAGTGTTAAGATAGCTCAAACTCTACTATTACTACGTTCTTTACTCCAAAGTTTGATAGGTTTTTTTAGGCAAAAAGCAGAATTACAAATTCTCAACTTAAAATTCTTAATCCTGAAATTGGGAGCAAGGCGCTGGGATTGTTTTCCACTGGGAAAACAAAGACTGTTCATAAAATCTCTAAGGACAATATCTAAATCTTCACTATTTGAAGATCAGAAGTGGATTTTAACTATCTCACCTTGCTGTCTTTAAGTTTGATCTCTCCCTTGATGTTGTTGTGATACAGTATGAAAGCGGTGGCGATGCCTCCGATATAGCCAGGCAGATTCATCCAACATGGAAGGTACACCAACGACAGGATCTGGGAGCCAGCGAACATATTGCGAAGAACCCTGAAGAAGAAGACAAATTAGACATGATTACATCAGACAGAATACAGTTTACATTATTGTAAAAGCACCCAACGTACATTTGCCATTTTAAAGATGATTTTTTAGAAAGCGACTATCAAATATATAAAGACCCTCAGACCGAATTACGGCGACCAATCTTAACGGAGACTAGCCATCGGCGCAGGAGTTATTTATTATAGATTACATTGTTTGCGCAAACACAGTTGTTATATCGTTCCTTTACTTGCTTCTCTCCTCTCTCTCCATAGTCCTAAGGGAAGACAATTCGATACGATAAGAGAGAAATAAGGCGAATGCCAAACGGCATAACGTGCTATCCAAGACACTCTGGTATCACACTGCTACCTTCCAAACTTCGGGCTGCCACAGAGGAATTTCATAAAATAATGTTCTTATTTTATTACTTACTCTGGAGTCTGAGCCGTGACGATAGGAGTAAGGTCGTAGAAGTAGACCACGAGCCCAGCGGCCACTGAGGACGCGACCACGAGCAGCATCAGCAGAGGGATGGTGACGCGCTTGTATCTCATGAGGACCAGGAGCAAAAAGACGCCGATGATGTGGAGCTGCATATCAGCTGCTAGGTACCTGGAAATGGAGGATTAAACATGATGAACATAATGATAAAAGGTTTAGTATATACTAATTAAAGATCCCATGAACTTAAAAAGGTACTTGAGTCTGGACATGGATGACTTGGTGTTGTGGCGCAGTTTGAAAGAGGCTTACATCCAGCTGTGGACTACGATAGGCTAAGTCAATGATAGATTTGGAGAATATATACAAGTGTTAATATTATACTGAATATGCTAGTTTTTTATAAAGTAAGGAGGAAGAGGATACAAAGGATTACTATACAGATGCGATTTTTGGGGGTGATTTGTATTCACGTCCGTTGTAGTGTACCCCATTTAAGCTAAGCGGCCTAGTCGTGTCCCGGTATGATTCTTGTTGTGTTGAGATAGTTGTTCCACTGCAGGCAGGCCGGCCTGACTTGCGCTGTTATGGATATTTTGGGCGACTGGTCGCGGAGGATAGCGGGATCCGAGGCACGGTAGTTGGGGGCCAAAGTAGTGTGCCAGCCACACACGAGAGGCTGCCTCGCGAACTGTCGTCAATCAGTGAACCCGTTGCGAATCTAGCAAACCAACCGAGAGCAAGATTTACCCTACACTATACCAAAGACATCCCGGACGTTAGCCTGTACGAGATTAGGATGGCTCTGAAACAACTTAAGAACAACAAAGCGCCGGTTGATCACGGGATTACGGCCGAACTCCTGAAGGCGGGTGGAAAGCCGGTACTTAAGGCCCTCCAGAAGCTGTTGGATTCCGACATACTCGGTGGTACTCTTCCTGAAGAAGGGCGATAATGCCCGTTGAAGAATTCTAGGCTCATCTCACTTCATAGCTTCATAGCCATGTCATGGTGTTGCCATGTTTATTAATTAATGTAATTGGTATTTGTATCGTTTTAATTAAATAAAAATAAATACATGTCTACAAGTTGTTTTCAAGAGTCATCACGAATCGTTGTTGTGGACTACAAGAAAGCCTTCGATTCGATCGAGACTTGGGCTGTACTGCAGTATTTTCAACGGTGCCATATCGACTACCGGTACATCGAGGTCCTGAAGCGTTTATACAAAAACGCCAACATGTTAATCCGACTTCAGGATCAGACCTCGAAACCTATCCTTCGGCTGCGAGGTTTGAGATAGGGAGTCATATCTACAAAACTGTTCACCACTGCACTGGAAGATGTCTTCAAGGTACTGGACTGAAGTGGGCTAGGCATCAACGTCAATGGTGAGTACATCACTCACCTTCTGTTTGCCAACGATATAGTGGTCACGGCTGAGACCATGGACGACCTCCGCAAGAGAACCAAGGATACCGACATAACCCGAAGAATTGCCAAACTTAAGTGGCAGTGGGCAGTGCAAATTGCTTGCAGGTCGGATGGCCATTGGGCCGAAAAGCGGCGACCGCGTACCGGAATACGCAGCGTTGGAAGGCCTCCCTCTAGATAGAGCGACGACCTGGTCAAGGCTGCAGGAGTCCGGTGGATGCGAAACGCACAGGACTGATCAGTGTGGTGATGCTTGGGGGAGGCCTATGTCCAGCAGTGGACGTCTTTGGGCTGAAGTGATGACGATGAAGATGATAAAACAGCTTGGGAGATGAAATGTGGATGTGTGGTGTGATTTGTCAGACCATAACGACTTACCAAGTATGTCCCATACAGAACTTGCCAGTGGGCAGGTGATTGTGCACATACAGCACGTGGTACCACCAGCGTTCGGAGCAGTCATGCGCTTCTCTCTCCACCAGCCACGACCACTGCGGACCATTGCCCAGCAGTGGGAACCATGCGATCGTGAACCAGAGTGCGAATACCGCCAGTGGAGTTAATCTGGAATATCATAGTTGTGTCTTTTATAGATAAAAATATTTTTGTAGCACAAACGAAAGGAAAACCTAGAAAAGGTTTACCTAGGTCTTGGCCTTGCAGTTTTTTTTTACAATGAAATTTTTGTTGACTGCAACAAAACAATCGCTTTAAAATACTGTCTGCTTCGCGGTTCTAGATAAGTGTCAGAAAGTATAATGTACCTACTCTGTGAGTGTCAGTCTATCAACAATAAAATAATTCATATTTTTTTTAAACATGCTTTTTTCGTATTCTTCTCAGTATTCGTATCCCTTTCATTTGATACCCATATTATGGCAGTGCACAAAAAATAACTAGTCCGCCATCTTGGGCCGTCCGCCATATTAGATTTAGAATGACGTCACTTAACTAACCATCTAACCATGCATTTGTCATCTAAACTAAACGTGTATGCAAAATTTCATCTTAATCGGTGGAGGATAACTGCTTTCAAATTCAATTGCAAGATTTGAACACAATTACATAGATACATGCATTGCAAGTTAAATTAAAGTTTGTTAAAATGTCGCGATGGCGAATGCTAAAACGTCAAAATTTTTTGGGATCGCCAAGCGCTAATAACAGACACATTATAAACATTAAAAATCTAAAATTGTTACAACGTTTTAAGCAATGCACCTGCATGTTGTCACTACACCACCCTTGGTTGACTGGTAGAACCTTGCGACCTTTGCGCATGAAATTTAAACAAATAAACTAGTTATGTCTTTTGAGATGGTAACGCATCACCAAAGAATAGTGTTGCAGAGATGCGTTTACATGTCATGTTCCTGTAAAATCACTATTAGGTGACGAATTCGTTTTATCAAAGAAAGAACTGATGACGAATTTGTCAACTTACCTGATCCACCTATTGACAATAGATATCAGGCACTTGAAGAAGGTGATAGGCTTGGTAGGAGAGGATACGAGGGTGGCGTATGCGGTGAGGAATCCCGACATCGCGAAGAAAGCCTGCAGCCACAGCGGCGAGTTCAGGACTGCTTGCGAGGTGAAGTGGTCGTACATCTGGGAAACGAAAAATGCAAATTTATTTAAGTAGACATTGCCATTAGCCAACAAGTTCTTCCCGACGGGATTTGGCGACATGTAGGATAGACTATAAGAAAGCCTATGTCTCAGTGCCACATACGTGGCTCATGAGGGTGCTGGAGTTGTATAAAATTAATGCAACTCTGCGCACCTTCCTGATGTCGTGTATGGGGTAGTGGAGGACAGGACCGTCCTTCGCTATCCAGAATGTCAACAAATTCAGGAGACCAGCAAACCTCTATAGATATGGCATGTTAATCATGATACTAAAAGAATTATTAATGTAAATGTGAACGAATGGAAAGGGAGGGGAAAACCAAAGAAAAGGTGGATGGATTATGTTAGGAGTGATATGAAAGAAAAGGAAGTCAGTGATAGCGTGACGGGTGACAGGGTGGTAAGAAAGAAGACTCCAAGTAATATGGTACAAGGTCAGGAAGATGATGATAATGTGGTAATCATTGTGCATTCTTCAAAGAAGAAATAAAAGTGCCACCATATTTGACAGCAACTTCCCTACCATCAGGTGACATTAGTGAGAAAGTAGTCAAACATGAGCCTGACTTGCAATATTAAAGATGGCTTGTTTTCGCTCCGAGTTGAACGAAAACGAGCTATACCAAAACTGAATTATCGGCCAATACAGATTGAAGCAGTTTTAACACAAAGGTGTTTCATGAAAGTTATAAAAAGATGAAGGAGAGCAAACAAAATTATGACTTACCCTTTCAACAAACTGAGGATTGTCAATATACGAGTAGATGTAAATCAACATAACGTGAGAGAAGATCACGCACTGCATTCCCAAGAACCTGGAAAATCACGAAAACTATGAAACTGTAGTCAGGATATAAAACATTTCACGACTTTATACCGGTGATCAATCACCACTGGGCATTATAATAACCCTCGGAAAAAAATATGCGAAACAATCTCCTTTAAATGTATTATGGCTCGATTCAAACATAATGATGTCTATGAAGTTTGTTATTCACCCTCGCTGCCACATGAATTTCCTACAGCACAGTGGCTCGCGGATTGTATCAACTGTCCGTATATATAAGTTTCTCTGTGGTATCAACCCGCCATCAGGTTTGATTATCATGACACCGTTATCCCATACTATGATCGACACAAAGGCACAGGCGTTTAGTTGGGTACCAGCTAGATACATAACAGATAGCTATCGTGGTGATGTACTAGCGAGGATTACCTGCTTACTGCTGTTGTTGATGATGAAAGAAGATTGTCATTTTAAAGGTTTACCTGATTCCTTCAATACACGCGACATCTTTCATCCTGTCATCGGTCCTAGGCTTGGTTCGGTCATACGTCAGAATGTCAAAGTTTCGCTTCAAAGAAAAGGCCAGCAGGTACCTATTACCTATAATAATAACAGGAAGAGGTTGATTACTTTATTAGTGACTGCTCATTACAATAATACCCATTGCAAACATCAAAGATGTTCATGAAGTTTTGAAAAACAATTACAACTTCTAGAACTCTTACCATAATTTAAGTTTGAATTACACATGCGTTTCGTTAGCTATTCTATGCTTATTTATACAAAAGTATACTATTTATAATGGTTCTGGTAAAGTATGCTCTCCGTGTGTAGAAAAAAAAATTACAAAGCTTTGCTTCTGCTCGAATTATTAATGATTTTGTGCTTATTACATAGCATGTTTATTACATCTAATAAAGGAAAAATCTATGAAGTATAATCAGATGAAAGCATATAAAAGGCAAAACCATAGGCTGGTTAGGCTCTAGAAGAAAGTTTTCATCGACTGCCCCAGAAGGAGGGTAATGTTTTTTATTAATTTCTAGATGGATATTACAGAAGCATTCCAGAAGAAAGAAGTGTCACTGTTGCACTAACAAGGACATACATATTCGACAACAGCTACAACAGTCGTTACCATGCGTAAAAACAACTTCAAACTATAGATAGTTTACACTCAGCCTTAGCACATCGGTCCCCGAGCACGTGCACGCCGGTAGCCAGGCACGCCAGCGCGACTAGCATGGTGCAGATCACCGCCAGCGAGCGCGCTGGGCCCGAGCCGGCGGGCGGCGCGTCTACTGACATGCACCAGTCCACGGAGATGACCTCGGCCTAGAAATAGAAGTTAAAATACAATTAGTAATAGTCATAATTTATTTGACAAAAGGTACAGAATTACAGATGACACTTAACTTAAGAAACAAAAGGGTAGTTGATAAAAAAATATCTATTAAGTCCGTCAGTTAGACAACCTAAAAATATTGGACACGTATTTTTTCTTTTGCCACGTAAACAAAAAATTACGACGATACAGTGCGTTGAAATATCGTGTGACACGGTGTGCTACAGTTTTTACTGACAGTGACGTCACAAGCCCCAACTCCTGAACTTTATCTTTGTCAATTTATTGATACAATATTATTTGATAATTTCACTGACGGACGAAATAGAATTATATTTTTTCTACTTAGGAAACACCCTATTGGTGAGGTACAAAATACATGATCAATGACCCCCATGCAAAGAAAGTCCTGTGTTACAGGGGCCATCCATCCGTCCGTTACAGTAGCGATAAACAGGGGGTGGGGTGTCTGGGGAGCACGACGTGATAAAATAGAAAAATAGCAATGCGGAGTACATTATAGAAATATAAATTAATAAAATACCAATAAAATTATTAATTTAACATAGTACACTGCCGGAATTTGGAAAGGGGGAAAAGGGAATGTCTCTTCTTTTGTATGTATGTGTAGTGTATGTATGTATGTATGTGAGTGTCTGCTTGCCTTCTTATGATGTAAGTAATTGCACATACACATACGGTACACCTGTGGGGCCCGCAGGAATAGGCAACCATCAACTGGAAACCAGTCTTTTTTTTTTGGTTGAGAAATCATCCAATGAGTTTCCTGCTCTGGGTGAAGCAGGAGGGCGTGTCAGACTTTTACTGACTAAAACCCACCCGTGTTCAGTTGCTTGTGTCAGGGCCGCGGTGACTTTCTTTCAAATTTATCCGCGACCCAGACGGGCATCGGCCCTTGCGGACCCCGTCAACCCACCCGCCGCCTCGGGTTTGGTCCTTATCGGATGACGAGCTACCCATTACTCGCCGGCCGCTAACCCGCGCCTACGTTGGCCGGGAATCAGCATGCGACTCCAAAATCAAAATCTAATATTTTTATTTTACATAGGCCTACATGGGCACTTATAAAACGTCGACAAAAGGTGCACGGTTCGGGTTAGTCGTTTCCTATGGAGAAGAACCGGCAAGAAACTCCATGGTTACTCTTTTATAAATTTTTTGTTTACAATATTTCCATGTTACAGCATTAGTACTTGGATATGGGGGGACAACGTAGGCCCGACAATAAGTCGTACGAAATTGAAACAAAAAAACAAACAAAAAAAATTATGCACGAAATAAAAAGTTAACAAATGTTAACAATCATCTAGAAATCTAGAAAGCCTACAATGTTCACACATTCACAATAGGTAAAAGAATCTATACAAAGGTAAAAAAAAACACAACACTAAATTTAACATGTGGCACAAATACTGTAATCAGTGCTGTAACTATTCTTAGCAAAGGGCTATAATGATGATTGAGAAATATTGTAAAAAGTCTAATTAAAAGAGAAAAAAAATGAGATTGAGAATAGTTAGAGATATCCATATATTTTTGCCGTTTATGAGTTACCAGGGAAGCCGCATGCGCAGAGGGTGTCAAAGCCAAATTTTTTATCTTCAACGTAGTCCTTGATTTTATAATATGCTTTTTTAATAAGGACACGTTTGATGTAGTTTTTGAACTTTCCATCGGTCAGTTCTATAACTGACTTAGGCAACTTGTTATAAAAGCGTATACTGTTTATAAGAAAAGACTTGCTAGTTTTCGTTAATCTGAATTTGGGTATTACAATTTACCATTTTCGTGCTTACTGCGTGTATTTAAATTATGGAAGTCACTTCTAGTTTTGAAAAGCCCTCGATTTTTGCGGACCCATTTTATAGATCGCGCGGATTGCCCTCTTTTGTAAGATAAAAATTGAGTCAACGTCTACTGCAGACCCCCACAGCAGAATGCCATAAGACATAATACTGTGGAAATAAGCATAGTATACTAGTCTAGCTGTGGCTACATCGGTTAACTGCCTTATCTTCCTTACTGCATAGGCAGCCGAACTTAACCTGCCCGAAAGAGTTCTAATGTGCACGCCCCACTGCAATTTTGAATCGATAGCCAGATTCCCGATGCTCAGGGCGCCTCCTGCGGTGGCTTGGGGCGAGAGGGCGTCTCCTTTGCGTCTCCGAGAAATGCCAGATGGAAAATTTCAATAACACTTTCTCATCCAACCCATCATATTCATATTCATAAAATTATCATGCAAGGTAAACACAAATTATTTAGTAGGTATGTCAAAATTAATAGAATATGTTAAATAAATAACAACAAAATTATAAATGTCACAATATGAAGTAATTTCTACAGTATTGACTAAATAAATAATAATCATACATTACAATTGTCACAATATTCAATTATCATGCTTAGCAGTAGCAACCACTGTACCACCAAACAGATAGAAACAAAAGGTTTCGAAAATGTGAAACCTGCTTTAGCTCTCTTGTTGGCAATTAGGGAAATCAGTTAATGATTGAAATTCAAAACAGAACTCGATCTGCATCCAAACCCAAAGAGCAGACAAGCAGCCTAAATGCGAAAGTGAATTCGGCAAGGCGAAGGATTTGATCCCATCAATCATCACTTACGCTGCTGAAACCATCTGCAGCCTAATTGCGTAAATGAATTCCGCAAAGCAAACAAGTCGATTCCTTCCCAAAAACGACTTGACGTATTGCATATTAATACGTAAAGTCGTTTTTGGGAAGGAATCGACTTGTTTGCTTTGCAGAATTCAATTACGGAATTAGGCTGCTGGTCTCATTGGTAGAATATCTATCTCATAACTTACAAGCATAGCCTATCATTTAAAACACCGTAGGTCGTAAAAAATGTAGTGGACTGATTTTTTGGGCTGTTTTTAGGTTGTTTTGGAAAAAATTGTCAATGTTGAAAGTGCTGTATCAGACTAAACTTAAGGCAAAAACTTGTTCTACATATTTTGAAACTGCGTTATCTGGTATTGTCATTACTAGACTAGATTTCTGAGTCTGAGTCCCAAGACCCTTTTTTTCAATTATTTTCTCACCTCCAGTCCATACTGCGCCACACTATTGCCGATGCACCCCTGTGCGGCATCTTGCCAGCCGGCCGTCTTATTCTCGTTACCACAGCGGGAGACACACACACCTCGGTGGATTAGTGTCCGGTTGTAATGCTTCAAAGACTGCTTGGAGTAATCCTGGAAGGAGATGATGGTACATTAATAACATACATGATTTATTTCTGGAAGTTGGTTTGTACAAACACTTTTACATGTCGATCATATTTTATAAAACTAGATGAGGTCGGCGTTTCCTATCTGACTACTCTGAGAAGACAGGCCGTAACAAACTCAGAGGTCACAGTCTCTTTTAAAGTCTAGACAAAATCTTTGTTAGATCATGTGAAGACCAAGTAGACTGATGTCTGAAATGGTCTTTTGAGGAAATAACCAGCAAGATTGAGTGGACCTGTCCAGTCAGTGCACGCATTTTTCAATAACCGAGCAGCTCCAACAACAACAATAACAAAGAAAGGACATTCGGGTAGGCCGCATAAACCACTCAAACTGCCAGACCGATATCCAAAACAAAATTTAAAAGCGGTAATTTTAATGCTAGTATGATAAATTGTACATTATTAAAGGTTAATTGTTAAATGTCTTTTCCCCTTCACCTATTACATTTTGTGTCTGTCTACATCTCATAATTCAACTCTCCTTGTGCTGTTGTGTTTGAAGATATTTCATTAGAAAACATTACCTTTGTATTATTCTATTTCTTGGCTTATTGGTGTAGGTACATAAATTGTTAAATAAATAAACAAAGCTACACTTTTGACTAGTTGTATCGAATATGTTCTATGTTAAAACAAGCTGGAGCACGGGCAGGCGCTGGTATTTATTATAGAAAAGTTTAATTAGACATTGATTTAAAAATAATCAATGACTTCGTCATCGAAGTTACAGTATTATCATTTGGCAATAAATTGGCAACCCTTTGACGTGGCGAAAGCGGCTCATAAATATTTAATTATATTATCATGAATTATTCGTACGCCCTTATGACATACTGCGTTCACCACACCGATTACCTCACCCGGTATTCTAAATATAGGCTAGTATTATAAAGAGTTAGAATTGTTTGTTTAAATGTACGTAAAACGTAATCTCTGATAGTAGACACTGATTCGATTACAGGAAATCGTTGTACTAGAAAGCGTGTAGCTTTTTATCCCGGCAAAAATGCATGATTCCTGGGACATAGACGTCGGGAGCAAAGCCGCGGTGAAAAGCTTGTACATTATACTCTTGCTAGTTCGAAAAATGTTTCTGCTGGCGATTTTATTAGTTTTTAGGGTTCCATGCCCAAAGGGTAAAAACGGGATCCTATTACTAAGACTCCGCGGTCCATCTGTCTGTCTGTCACCAGGCTGTGTGTATCTCATGAACCGTGATAGCTAGACAGTTGAAATTTTCACAGATGATGTATTTCTGTTGCTGCTATAACAACAAATACTAAAAACAGAATAAAATAAATACTTAAGTGGGGCTCCCATACAACAAACGTGATTTTTTTGCTATAATGGTACGGAACCCTTCGGGCGCGAGTCCGACTCGGACTTGTTTTTTTTTTACACAGCCTCATAGTACACGCACATTCACAATTTACATATAAGTCTTATGTAAGTGGGGGCTTTTTAATTTAGGACAATCCCACCGCACTATTCCCAAACTACTGCAACTCCTGAAAGCCAGAATCAACAGTGGCGACCACCAGAAAAACGCCGAGGCAATGAAGCTCGACGAAGTCCCGAAGAAAGAATTTAACTGTCTTGGATTCCGCAACGAAATTAATCAGAAAAGAAGATTAAGAGATTAAGTGGGGGCTAAGAATATTCTCATCAACCAGTCACTAAATCCAGATTCCGAACTGCTACTGAGAAATGCCAGATCGAAAACCCAGCAACACTTTGCCGGACCCGGGCATCGAATCCAGGACCTCATGTTCAGCAGTAGGACTTGCACCCCTATAAAAAAAGAAACAAGAAGAAAATCCTCCTTAGTTCCTTTATGACGCACATTCTATGTCCTTGAGATCATCGGAGACTCGAAAATTAAGTATACGTATGCATTCGAAATCATTTTTTTTTTAATTTACATAGGCCTACATGGGGACATATAAAACGTTGACAAAAGGTGCACGGTTCGGGTTAGTCGTTTCCTATGGCGTAGAACCGGCAAGAAACTCCACGGTTTCAATAGGTAATGCATTCCACATCCTTCTTCGATAAATCCTTTACATTTCAAGCAGCTCGTTTGTGGAATGCTTTACCTACTGAATTGAGGCGTGCTCAATCCTTACCAACATTAAAAAAAATGGTGAAAGAGCATTTCCTTTCACTATAATTAGTCATCTCCTTTCTCTGTGGTATTTTTGTTATTTATTAGTATATTATGTATTATTGTATGTATGTTATTATGTCTAAGTATTATTATTTAAGATATATTGTACACTGACAACCCTAAATTCCGCTCATCTCGTTCAGTCCATCCAAAGGTTATCTGTAAGAGATTGCCTTGTGCGATAAGACCGCCGATTGTACACTTGCTTTTATTATTGTTTGTCCTGTATATGGTGGTGTACAATAAAGAATATAATAAATAAATAAATTCATGCTGTGCAGTCGGAGGATACATATTCGCGAGCTCGCTGACCAAAACTACAACTAAATAGGTAACGTTTTCATGATTTTCTTCTTGTTTTCATATTTGCAATGTGTTTTTGATTTTATTAACTTTTTTTATTTACATCTTTTATTAGTTACACTTTCGTTTTTTCGAATGACTTTTAAACATATAAGTGGTATATATTTTTGTAATCACCTCTTAAAACCCTTAATTTTGCTATCCCACTCGATGGCTTTCGAAGAAAAAAATTTGCATACCCTACAAACGGCGCCCAAAAGCCGCCATGTTCCTTTTTTTAACGGCACACTTGGGTGGCCAAGACTTATCTTACGATGTCTTAATTATAAAAATCCGTCAAGTGGTTTGAAAGATACGAGGTAATAAAGAATATAACATACATACATACAAGATACGCGCGAAAAACATAACACTTTCCTTGCAGCCGGTTAAAAAGAAGTCGCTGTCCGAGTCTAAAGACATATAAATTGACTACCTTGTTACCCACAGGGTAGTCAATTTATATGTGTTTGCCTGTAGAAGACCAGTGATTATAATGATTTTAAAAATAACCTAAATAAATAACAAAGGTTCCTATTCCTCTACGCCATATTCCCATAGGCGTCAAGAATCCTCATCATTACTTCACTTACTCCAATAACCCAATAGTACAAACCAAACAAATACAACTAATTAAATTATTCAAAGTCACACTCAACACACCGCTATATCGACACAAGTTGGAGTAACCTTGGATACAAGTGTTACGACATACTCGCAGAACGGTGAACCCAAACAACTCGAGCTGATTATACTTTCTCAGAGGAAGGACGGCTGTACGAAATAACATTTAACCTTTATTTTATCATAATAATTTAAAATAATGAGTTAGAAATGAAAGAAAATAACTATAATAACCTTGTGGTAGAGTGCTCGAGACATTTTATCTTAAGTAGTAATGAGTCGAGACTTTGTAAGGCATGTAAACTTGCGGTTCTTATAGCAAAACTTAAAGCTTTTATGTATGTATGTATTTCAATTTAACCATTTACAGGCACTTTCGAATTCCCAGGAAGTCGGTCAATCAGAAAGTTGCTTTAAGATCTCTATGGAGAAATATGTGCAAGAAACTTCATGAACACTCTATTTTATCACCATATATTTCTATGATCACCACTAAGCAAACCAAATATGCTTTATTCATTAATTTATTTACTTCTAAACCGACCTCATTTTTTTATTGTCTATACGCTTGCGCTATTTATGGCTCTTTCGATTAGAGACAAGATCAAATTAAAATTAAAAAATAACCCCGAGGCTTATTAATCCACCCATGCAAAGTAAAATTGTCTGGGCTTTTGTAATTTTTTAATTTTTACTTGATTATCTAGTATTAGACACGCTTCGATCGACAATCCATCGAAACACGAAATCTTGCGAAAATACCCCGATACTAAAATTTAAATGCGCATAACTTTTGACTGTCTAAAACGATTTTCATCAAACATAGCTAAGAACACTCTCGACAAAGTCATCTTACAAAAAAACAAAACTAAATTAAGACCGGTTTATTCGTTTAGGAGCTATAATGCCACAGACAGATACACATATACTTACATACACACTTCAAACTTAAACACCCCTGATTTTCCGTCGGGGGTTAAAAACCGTATCAAAAGCCGTTGCGTGGTTCAGAAGAAGTTAGCGGAGAAACAGAAATGACGTTGACAGACGCGGACAGCGACTTCTTTTTAACCGGCTGCAAGGAAAGGGTCATGTTTTTCGCGCGTATCTTGTATGTATGTATGTAATATTCTTTATTACCTCGTATCTTTCAAACCACTATTAAGACATCGCTAGAAAGATCTTAGCCGCCCAAGTGTTCTTAGATAAGTACTGTTGAAAAAAAAGAAACATGGCGGATTATGGGCGCCATATTGTAGGGGTTGCAATTTTTTTTTTCTTCGAACTCCATCGAGTGGGGTAACTAAATGACGGGTTTTTAGAGGTGATTACGAAAATATATAACACTTATATGTTTAAACTCATTCGAAAAAAAAGTATAACTAAAAAGTTGTAAATAAGAAAAGTTAATAAAATCAAAAAACCCGACTGCACTGCAAGATTTTCTTCTTGTTTAAATCTTTTTAGTTCGCTTTTGAAGCAGTCGGGTTTTTTCATTTTATTAACTTTTTTATTATACTATTTAGAGATTAAAGGACGTATTGTGCTAGACCGTAGCGGGCGCGAGCCGAGCCCCGTGCGAGGAACCAGCAAAATGTAATAATAATATTTCATAGAATCGTAATACCAATAATTGGTTTCCACGCCTAAGGAATTGAATCATCAAACAGCCTTACTGCTGCACCTTCATGGGCAAATAACCAAAAGAATGCTCACGACATTTGCCCGAAGGCATTAGAGATCGCTTTTGGAATAAACACGTTATTACTACCTCTATACATCCGCAGAAAGTGTGAAAAGGGCAAGAACGAAGTCTATTTATGAGAGCAAACACTATAGCAGTCGTTTTGGAACGATTAAAATGCTCAAGTTAATGGTCACTCTCAACCTATATCACTTCACTGCTGGCCAAAGACCTTTCACATGACTTCCAGCTGTTTCGAACCAGGGCTAAAGGGGATCATTAGTTATTAATTTTGTCTAGCTCGTCCCGTCATACACAATAATATTTATATGCAAAAGTAACTTTGTTTATTTGTTAAATTTTCACAAAAAAACGTGCTTCATCGTCGACCACATCATCGCTTACCATCAGGTGAGATAGTGGTCAAGCGCGAGCCTACAGACTATGAAAAAAGAAATTGATTAAATTTGGTATGGAGATATTTTGAGACCCTGGGATGGACATAGGATGTTTTTATGCCAGTACTGTGTTGGGATGCTAAAACACTTTTTACGTGGCTGAAGCCGCGGGCAGAAGCTAGTCTATACTAATACTAATAATATATAATAAAGAGAAAAGATTTTTTTGTTTGTTTGTACCGAATAGGCGCCGAAACTACTGGACCGATTTTAAAAATTCTTTCCCTGATAGTAAGCTACATTATTCCTGAGTGACATAGGCTATTTTTAATCCCACTGGAGCGAAGCCGCGGGCAACAGCTAGTCAATACATATAATAAATCTGTAGAAAAATATTTTTTGTACATCGAAATAAATTCCAAAAAAAATAGCCAGGGTGTTAAAGGATAACCAACAGAACCCATTTCTAGCATTTTTGGCATTTTTGTCTGTTTGTCTGTTTGTCTGTTTATCTGTTTGTCTGTTTGTCTGTTTGTCTGTTTATTTGTGCACGCATCACGTGAAATGTACGAAACCAATGTAGATAACTTTTATACATAAAAATTGTGCGTATCTTGAAGAATTACTTAGTTTTTGTTTCATCGCAATCGGTTCACTCTGTCAAAAGTTAGATGAATTTAAAGTGTTCAAGAAGTAAAATTATCACAGCTCACGCAATTCGGTTACTCGGACAGTTGAACTCGCTATTCGATAGATGGCGTTGTGCATTTAAAGTCATTATCTGAATCGCGGTGTTAAGATTTTACGTGAAAGAATGACCCCAGAAAAAAATAATTGGTAAGTAGTACGTATATTTTTTAACCGACTTCCCAAAAAAGAGGAGGTTCTATGTTCGACATTATGTATGTTATTATTTTTTTTTTGTGTAAGTTCAGTGTTCACCGATATCTCCGTCAGTTGTGGAACGTTGTCAAATAATCTTTTTTTGTTTGAAAGTGTATGTTCCGAAATTGGTCCCATTTTAATTTGGTGTAGGACTGACGAAGCAATTCGAAGATATACAACAGAACTCTTCAATAAATAACGGCAAATCTCTCGGGATTGCTGCAATTGCATGTCTGTTTGTTGTTTATACCATTTCATAACATAACATCACGCCAGTACGCTCTTAAGGGGTACGCAGATCTCTCATTTCACCGGTTATGTTCAAGTTTCATGATATTAGGGTAATATATTCTGGCGTTATACGAGTAGGTAACTTACTAAACAACTTGCCTATTAGGTAGGTACAACTAAAAAGTGAAAAATAAAAAAACTTTTTACAAAAAAATTTATTTTTGGAAGTCGGTGTCCATAACGCAATAAATTGGTACCTACGAAAGACACCGACTTCCAAAAATAAAGTTATTTTTCACTTTGTAGTTTTATTTGGAAGTCGGTAGTATTTTTTTGTAAAAAGTTTTTTGAGTATGTGGAGTAGGCAGGCAGGCTGGTAAGTATGGTAGGGTTGGCAGGCAGATGACGGGAGCGAAGCCGCGGGCACAGCTAGTCTTTAATAAAATCTATCCCTGAAACTTTGGAAAACTAACAAAATCCGTAGCTCGAAATGTTTCTATATTTTACCATCCCTATTAGGAGACTTATTCAAATGGCAAAAGCCATTTGTTATGATAGATCAGGTTTAATTGCCACACAATCAGTGAGTGAATGAAATAGCAACCAAGCCGGCTCAGTGTGTACACAATCGTGACCTTTACGACATTAACATTTGTTGAAACAAGCTGCGAAATGTTTCGACAATTAAATCTAACATAACTTCGTCAGTTGCAACGTGCGAGTTCGCAGAGATGCGTAAATCTGTCAGGGCTATGAACTTTGATTGTATGGACACTAAAAACATCTACATATAAGAAAGCATAACATTACGATTGCATTTCGAAATATGTTTGTAGAAAAAAGTAAGTACTGAATAATACTCGTATTTACAAATAAGCTACAGCAATTACGGCCGCGGAGCAGTGGTAGCCAAGTGGTAGCGGCCGTGACTTACAAGTTGTAGGTCGTGAGTTCGAACACACAGGCAGGTGCTTTACTTTGTGTACATTTTTCAACACCACTGCTCTCAAAACGGTGAAGGAAACCATCGTGAGGAAACCGGCATGTCCTAGAACCAAAATTTCGAGAACATGTAACATCCACCAACACGCACTGGGTGCGCGTGGTGAATTACGGCCCATTCCCTTTCACAGAGAGGAGGTCTGTGTCCCAGCAGTGGGAACATTAAAAGCGTGATGATGATGCTTATGGTTAAGTCCCAACTACATATACTCGTATGTAGCTCCTGCCAGTGGCTTCGACGGTGTGAACGTTGCAAACTATCCCATGGGGTAGGAAACATACTCCCGATATAATAATAAATAATAATAATAAAGCCCATTTATTTCCAACAACCTTAAATAACATTTTATCTTATTACTAAATAACTATTACTACTCTATTAGGAACCCCACGCTGGGTAAAGGCCTCCTCTAGCTTACTCCACAATTTTAAATTTTTTGCTTTGTCTCTCCAATTTTTCCTGCTACTAGAATTATTTCGCCGATCCACCTGTTCCTTGGATGACCTCTTTTTCTTTTTCCCATCGGTCCTTTCCATGTTGTGGTTTCTAATGTCCATCTACTGTCTGTGTATCTCGCTATATGCCCAGCCCATCGCCATTTATGTGTGCGAGCATGATGAAGTACGTCTATTAAGTTGGTTTTTGCTCGTATGTCTTTGTTTCTTATCTTTTGAATTTTTCTTATTTTTAATATACTTCTTTCCATCGCTTTCTGACAGTTTGTTAGTTTTGTTTATATTTTTGTGTTATACGTCCACGTTTGGCAGCCGTAGGTGAGAGTCGGTACATGTATTCATTACAGTCTTCTTCAGGTGAAGGGGAAAAGTGCCTTTTAGAATTTCCTTTAGACTCCAGTATCTTTTCCACCCAATGTTCACTCGCCGTTCTATTTCTTCTTCCACATTATTGTTACTGAATGATACTTGCTTGCCGAGGTATATATAGTTGTTTACGTATTCTAGTGGCTTGCCATACAAGTCGATGTTGTTGGTTTTGCTGTTTGTCATTAGCTTGGTTTTATCTTCGTTCACCATGAGCCCAACTTTTTCGCTTTCTTTTCTCAGTGTGCTTATCATTTCGTCTAGTTTGTCACTGGTTTCGGCGAAAATGACGATGTTGTCAGCGAATCTTAAGTGAGTTAGCCACCTCCCATTTACTCTGATTCCGTGTGTTGGCCAGGGCAGATTCTCAAAGATAAGCTGCAGTACCGCTATAAAAAGTTTCGGTGAAAGAGGATCTCCTTGTCTTACTCCCCGACAGATTGGTATATTTGTTCCTCTTTTTTCCAGTTTTACCCTGCTGGTACTGTTACTAATGTTCTTTAATACCTTTATGTATTTTTCTTGGCTTTTGCAGTGATCTAGGGCTTCCCATATAGACTTGTACAATCTCTTGATTGTATAAAAAGCTTTAGCGTAGTCGATGAAAGCTATATATAGTGATTTGTTGAACTCTGTGTGTTTTTCTATAACTTGTTGAATAAGCCAGCTTGTTCTAACGGTTGGTGTTCATCAATTTTTGGGGACAATCTGCTTTGCAGAATTGACATAAATAATTTGAACACGCTTGAAAGAAGACTTGTAGGTCTGTAGTTACCTACGTCTTTCGGGTCTCCTTTTTTGTACAAAAAGATTATATCGGATCTCTTCCATTGATCTGGCACCTGACCAGTGTCTAGAACTTTATTAAATAGGTAAGTGATAGGACGTCTAGGAGCAGAGAACCTGTTTTTAAGCCTCGTTATGTGTAGCTTCTGGTCCTGGGCTTTTATCATTTTTCATCTCATTGATATGTTTAATAGTTTCCAAATCGTCTATTGGTGGTATATCGATATCTTGATTGGTTACTTCACTATGTAGAGTATTTTTACTTATATGAGATGTAATCGATATGCCACTTTTCTCTGCATACAGTGTTTTGTAAAATTCCGTTGCACTATTTATCACATCGTCTCTGGTTTTTGTCTCGTTCTTCCTAGTATTTAGGTTTTGAATCCAATTTTTATGTTTTAACTGTTTGTAGGATTTTTTGGAGCTTCTATATTTCTGCAGGTTGTCTTCTTTTATCTTATTTCTATAATTCTGATAATCTGTTCTGATGGCTTTGATTGTTGTTTTAAAGAGAACACTTAATTCATTTTTCATTTCTTTAGTTTTTTGTTTCATTTTTATGAACTCGGTTCGTTTTATCAGCATGTCCCTGGTACTTTTACTTATAATATTCTTAGCTCTATCTATTACTGAATCAGGCGCTTTTAATGGCGTACTCTTATTAATGGCGTCTTGAAGTTTATTGTTTAGTGTCTGAACGTCATGATCGTCGTCTTGGAGATTCAATTCTTGTATATTATGTTCTAAGTTTTTCAAGTAGCGATTGTTATCTTCTGTTGTTTTTAATGGCTTAGGTTGTGATTTAAAAGTTGTTCTGGTTTTCTTTTGTTTTCCTAGAAGATCCCCGATATAAAGAGTATCCTATATCCTGCTCCAAAGTCCAATCTATACCTCTGTACGAAAATTAATCAAAATCTGTTCAGCGGTTTAGGCGTGAAAGCGTAACTAACGACTGACAGAGTTACTTTCGCATTTATATTATTTATAAATATAGATTGATAAGGGCTAAGCATACCATTAATTGGCCACAAGACAACACAGAAACATATGAGGTAATTAATGGATATGTTCATGGGGCAGTTGCCAAGGTGTGCGAAACGCACATTTCTCCTCTTGAAGGTATGTAAAACCAACCCAGAGATAAAACCAGAGTTCTGAACCAAGTTAGCGAGGTCCTTAGGAATGGCGGACAAAACAAGACTGGGATCTTAGAGTAGGGACTTAAGCGTAAATGATATTTCATCAGATAATTCGTCATCACTTCTATATCAATAGAGATTACTTCTATATCAAAAGAGGAAAGATTTGTATTTTTGTATGTAACGAATAAACTTAAAAACTACTGCACCAATTTCAAAAATTCTTTAACCGTTGTTGGGAAGCTACACTATCCCCGGGCGACATAGGCTACTTTTTAGGGTTCCGTACCCAAAGGGTAAAAACGGGAGCCTATTACTAAGACTCCGCATTCGTCTGTCTGTCTGTCCGTCTGTCACCAGGCTGTATCTCATGAACCGTGATAGCTAGACAGTTGAAATTTTCACAGATGATGTATTTATGTTGCCGCTATAACAACAAATACTAAAAACAGAATAAAATAAATATTTAAGTGGGGCTCCCATACAACAAACGTGATTTTTTTAACGTTTTTTTGCGATAATGGTACGTAACCCTTCGTGCGCGATTCCGACTCGCACTTGGCCGGTTTTTATTCCTATATTCCCACGGGAACGGGAACTACGCGGGTGAAACCGCATGTTTGCATGTTCGGACTCGTCAAAAACACCATAGATTGTTTAATTTTAAACTAGATTATGTTATATCCTTTACCCAAGTTTCATAAATTCATTCATAAGAAAACAACACAAGTTTGGTAACGGCACGTTATAACATCGGTTACTAGCACAACCGAGGACACTCCTACCCATATATATTAGGTGTTTAACCACGGTTTGAAGCCAAGAACCTCAATAGGTTATATCACTAAAGACAGCGAGTAAAGATGGGCTATCTATACAAATAAATAAAATTGAAGTATCTGTTTGCAATATCACAACAATAGCTAATATACGGCACACATAATTACATACAGACAAATTTTTAAACTAAATTATTTTTTTTATTTTTGGCTATCCGTCGTCGGCTAATCTCAAAAACGGCTGGACTGATTTTGACGGGACTCACTGGCAGATCTGATGTTATAAGGAGTAACTTAGTCTGCTGGCTGATTGACCCGTGCAATTAGATCTTCACGTCAAGATCGATGTATTTACATGCCATTTGAGTGAATTCGCAAAAATACTGTTGTTTTTTTTATGTTATAGCCAACATTATTAGAGTAGTTTATATTTTGTTGTTTTATATTTTAAATATTGTGTTTTTAGGGTTCCGTACCCAAAGGGTAAAAACGGGACCCTATTACTAAGACTCCGCGGACCGTCTGTCTGTCTGTCTGTCTGTCACCAGGCTGTATCTCATGAACCGTGATAGCTAGACAGTTGAAATTTTCACAGATGATGTATTTCTAAAAGGTGAAAAATAAAAACTTTTTACAAAAACATTATACAACTGACTTCCAAAATAAAAACACTAGAAAGTGAAAAATAACTTCAATTTTGGCAGTTGCTGTCAAAAAATGAAGAAACAAAAACAAGAACACCGATTTCCGAAACTGAAGTTATTTTTCACTTTGTAGTGTTTCATTTGGAAGTCGGTTGTATTTTTTTGTAAACAGATTTTTTTTTAAACGTTGCCCCTCACTAGGAATTTCTTCCTGTATCGTGTATGCGTTTACAAATATTTAAACATACATACACACTCTAACACCCAGAGCCGGAACAACTATCTGTGTGTGTCAATATTTGCTCCGTGCGGGAATCAAACCCGCGAAATGCAGCGCGGCAGTCAATTGCTCAACCTCTGCGCCAATCGTTCGCCCAAGTTGACGCGCAGGAAGTCGCGGGCAACAGATAGTACTTTTTATTTATTTATTTATTAAAACTTCATGCAACATAAAAGTACATAGGCGGACTTAATGCCTGAGGCATTCTCTACCAGTCAACCATGGGCGGTGAAGAGATAGCATGGCATTTGCATAAAAAATTCAATAATAAACACAAAATGAGTACAAAAGTATATAGTTAAAATAAACATACATAAATAGGTACTATAATAAATACTATATATAAAACATATATATATAAATTAATTGAAAGGCGCGTATTGAGACGACTCTGCTATTCGTTTAGAAAATAATGCCGCAACTTTCGCTTAAATGCATACTGATTGGTGGCCGTCCTGATATCGAGAGGAAGCGCATTCCAGAGAAGAATGGATTGAATATGAAAGGAAGAATGAACAAAATCAGAAGTATGAGAAGGACAGAGCAAGAGAAGATTGTTAGATGAACGCAGATTCCTAACGTGTGAAGTACATAGGTATTGAAAGCGAGGAATGAGATAAGAAGGTATAATAGCACTTTAACCACCGCCACCATTTGAAGGCAAGAACCTCAACAGGTTATATCACCAAAGAGTAGCGAGTACAGATGGGTTAGTGTTACATAAATTGTATAATTCTTACAAGTCGCGTGCGCCTCCGTGGGCCGTGCAGGGAATACCTTATATAAATATATTGCAATGTATCAAGGAAATACTTGTTGGCTACATGCCTGCATTGACTACTGTTGTCAATACATGTGTAAAGATGTGTAGTGACTGATTTAGACTCGTTAAGAGGCAAGAGATGTGTGATGGAACTAGAATTATTTGGAATTTTACTATGTAAAGTTTGATATTTGGGGTGGGTAAGGTATTTATTTATCAAGTGATTATTATGAAAAGTGCTGTGAGAAAGAGCGCGGGCTGTAAATCAGCGTTGACCAGCGTTGTAGCCATTGCTTTACATTGCTCAGCATATGTTGAGCCCGCTCCTTTTGCCATACTGAAATAATATTGTGCCTCAGAGCTTATTTTTGTTTATTCATGTTCTTTTACAGTTGTCAATAAATGTTTTCTTTCGTTTTCTTGTTTATGCATTTTTTGTTCTATTTATGGACTTGCATGTGTTTCCGTAAACATTAGTTAACACATGCAGAACTAGGCTATTATTATTGTGATTACTCACTCTTTTCTACCTCAATGTGTCACAAAGCTGAGTGGAAAAAGATGTTTGAAAAACTTCAACTTCGCTTTGAGGAACAAAAGACATCAACGCGTTTGTAGCGTGTCTATCTTAAATGTATTTTTTTCTAATTTATGTTAGTGGAATTGAGATAATGTGTTAAAATTCGGTTGTGCCTAAATATATATATTTTAATTTGGTTTTAATTTTTTATGTATTTAACATACATTTTTTCTTATACTAAGAAATTAAATCATAATAAAAAGAAAATAATTAAAGCTAAATTACCCGAGAGTCCTTGTTGTACACGCAAAAGTACCTATTATTAAAATGGATCCCTAATGATAATATAATATAACTAACTCTGGTCATATAATTATTTTGTTGAACAATGATACACGTATTTACAATAATAGATCAAATTAAAGTGTATAACTCCGTGGCCTCAGAGTTTAATTTAAAGGTTATTGTTAGCAATCACTTAAAATAATTAGTCGGCGGCAGAAACTGGGACAGACGAATCTACATGAAGGTAGAAGTATAGGTTTGTTCTTGTATCGCCGATTTTCCTTTATGTGTAAATCTTAGGTATTGTAGAGTGCAAATGCACATCTTTCAACGAAGATATGTGTTATGTTATAGTTTTTAATGTTGAGCAGTGGTGGCCCAGTGGTATCGGCCGTGACTTACAAGATATAGGTCGTGGGTTCGAGCCCAGGCAGGCGCATTACTTTGTGTAAATTATTTCATCACCACTGCTCTCAAAATGGTGAAGGAAAACATCGTGAGGAAACCGGCATGTCCTAGAACCAAAAAATTCGAAGACATGTGACATCCACCAACCCACACTGGGCCCGCGTGGTGGATTACGGCCCATTCCCACTCACAGAGTGGAGGCCTGTGTCCCAGCAGTGGGGTTTAATAGGCTGATGATGATGATAGTTTTTAATTACATTTATAATGAGTACTTTTGTGGGTTAGGTACATAGGTACCCTTTTGTTTTCGTTCCGGGGTGGAAAATCCTCATTGGATGTCCTCCACCCTGGGGGGGCGCAACCTCCATCTAGTGCCGGTCCGCCTGCGCGGATCTTGATCTCGGGTTGGGGAGGGAGTGAAGTTTTGGAATCCCCCCGCGACGTCTATGAGGGGCGCGCGTGGAACACTACGCGCCGCCACCCCGGGTCCTGATGTTTTGGGGGGCGACGGACGACCAGGTACATAGTTATCTAACCTAACCCACAAAAGGACTCATAAGTGTGGGTGTGAGTGTTGTGAGTGTTTGTGTATTAGAATAGTCTCTATAACAATACATTATAAAAAGTTTTATTTTTTCTCATACTATTGTTCTACAACACAAAATTGAGGCAGCCCCGGTAAGTTATAAGGATACTTGTAATGGGGTTACCTCGCAACTTCCCATGGCTTACTATCTACAATGTTGAGACTGTAATTAAAAAGGAAAAGAAAAAAAGTTTAGGTTCTAGGATGATTACAGAATTATTGTAGCATGTTCAGGTATGTGTAGTGTTTGTGTATGTATGGTAGGGGATGGATGAGCGGGGTGTGTGAGAGTGAGTAGGTGTGTGTGTGTGTGTGTGTTAATAATTGATTAACTGATGTATGTTATTATTGGGTACTAGTTCTTCTTTAGCATATTCTGGTAAATAAAATAAAAGTAAACCATTTCGTTAGGATATTTTTACATTCGTACCGCAACGTAGAGTATTATTCAATATGAGGTTTAATTTATTGTAAATATAAGTTGATTAAGTATTATACTGACGCCTGGCAAAAATCGTACGGGAGTGGTCTCTATACTTAATTAATATTTATGGTGGATATCTTCAGAAAACAAAAAAGTGGTATACTGGAACGTTTGGTTTCCCGTACCTATTTGTAACATGCATAGCATGTCTTTCTCTCAGTGAATATATATTTATTAGTTTTTAATAGCATTAGGGAACACATCTAGGCCGCTGCGCAGTGTTTCGCCTCGACCAAGCTAGGTGGACAATAGCCACTGTATGAATTTGCTTTAATTTATTATCTGAGCCCATTTATACCAATTCCTATATTTTTTTGCACTAATGTCAACTATTGATAAGGTAATGAGAGCAGTATAAAAAGAATGACCGAAGACCGAAGTAACATTATATATATATAAGTGAGATCAAGTTTTTTTTATATATTAGTGATAGATCTTCAAGTTAAAGATAGTTATACACTTTTTAATTATAGTTAGTAAATGGATATACTTTAACCGCACTTTTTTTTAATACCTCAGTTTAAATAATTTTATTAGTTTTTGACGATTTACTGTATTCATCGGACTAGAAAGTACTTGTACCTTCATGTACCTGTGTACCCTTCATGTACCCGGGTACATGAAGGTACCTGGGTATACGACAGGTACACAGGTACACGTTCTAGTCTATACTAGAAATTATATATATTACAGCTATAACTATTAACTTTATTTTTTTTGCCATTTTAGCTTGCGTTGAGTACAACTTTCTATTTTTTGTCTGTGTTTCAGAAATAAAAACAAAAAAATACGAATTTAAGTAAAAAAATATTGTTCTTTTCAGACATGACGCGAGGAGGATTTTCAACGCCAAGCGCAAAGGTGATCGAGGATAGGCTTGCACTTTTATTTAAACAATATGTAATACCAGGCCCCTCAGAAAGTATTGCGAAAAAAAGTTTTTATATATGGGAGACTGGCCAGTTATAATGTTTTTCGAAAATATGATTATTTATAAGTAAAAATAAGCAAGTTCCAATTTCAAAATTTCCCTCCACATTTTTTGCGAGTTAATTCAAAGTATTGTGTCTCACTGAAATATGGATCTGCGCCGGGAACATTTTAGAGCTATGATTTTATACGATTTCAAGTGTCGCCTGAAACCGGATGAATCGTACGATAGACTTCAAATGGCATTCATGGATGAAGGCCCTTCCAAGGCAACCGTGTATCGTTGGTATAACGAATTCAAGCGCGGTCGACCAACTTTGGGGGATGACGAAAGAAGCGGTCGCCCTTTGACGGCTGTTACCGAAGAAAACGTGCTAGCAGTGAAAAATTTAATCCAAGACAATAGGCGAATTACATATCAGGAGATTCAACACATATTGAAGATTGGATCGGGAAGCGTTCACGAGATTCTACACAGCCATCTTCGCGTGAGGAGGATAGTATCACGCTGGGTGCCGCACAACCTCACCGATGCTCAGAAGCAGGCCCGGGTGGAATGGTGCCGTGATATGCTTAACAAATTTGAAGCAGGCTCGTCTCGGCGTGTTTACGACATCGTTACAGGTGATGAGTCCTGGATTTATAAATACGACCCAGAAACCAAGCGCCAGTCGACTGTTTGGGTGTTTCAAAATGAGCCAACGCCTACCAAAGTGAAGCGATCTAGAAGCGGGGGTAAGATTTTGATCGCTAGCTTTTTTAATTTGACTGGCCACTTGGTATCAATTCCCTTACGGGATCAAAGAAGCATTAATGCCGAATGGTATACTACCAAATGTTTGCCAGAAGTTTTCTCTGTTATAAGCAACAAGCGACCAAACACAGGGCTCCGCGGGCTACTGCTCCACCACGACAATGCACCTGCGCACACCGCACTCAAAACGAGGGACTTCCTGGACAGCACGCCAGTCAAACTCCTGGGTCACCCTCCTTACAGCCCTGATCTAGCACCGTGTGACTTCTTTTTATTCCCAAAAATAAAAAATCAGCTCAAAGGGATACAATTTTCGTCGCCGGAAGATGCGCTGGCTGCGTTCGAGCAGGCTGTAAACGAGGTGTCTGCGGCGGACTGGAAAAAGTGTTTTGAAAACTGGTTTAGGCGCATGAATCTTTGTATAGAGGCTGGTGGAAAGTACTTTGAAAAGATTTAATAAAAATATATGTACGTATAGAACAATTTTTTTTAGTTTCGCAAAACTTTCTGAGTGTCCCACGTAATGTTGCCTAGTGTTTGTGAAAACGGGCATAATAGTACATTATGGTACAAGTGTGCAATGTTGGTGATTACCGCTGAGGCGCCATTGAGACCCGAGCCGTAGGTGAGGGTCTTAAGAGAGCCGAGGACGGTAATCATCAATACACACGTGTATCTTACGACGTTTTTCAACACACTTGTGAAGAAAATAATACTAAAAAATCATTTTCAACAGTGAAAACGAGTTGTGAAAAATTTTTCGCAATGGCGGGGTAAATTAATCAGTTTTCCTATGCGCGCGCATCTAACAATGGCGATCGGCCATAGACTAAAACAATGAGGTTAGTTTTTTTTTTAGCTTTTCGCGGATAGCGTTTAGGCACGTACGAAATGGGGAATTTCAAGTTTTCTTTATTGCAGAGAAACAAAAGTTATATTTGAGGGCAAGTTTTATTTAATAAACACGTACAAGTTGAAATTATCTAGTTGAATACGAAGTTGCATGAAATGAGCAAGCAATGTGTTAGGTTCTAGCATTTTGCTGAATTGTTTGACTAGAAGCTATGCCACATTTTATGTATTCAATGGATATCATGGAAATAGTAATTACTACCCATATCATATTATGGATATAGTAAGTACTACTTCCATGACAGGAATAGAAAGGGATTAATGTCGAATGGGACACTTTTAATTGAATAACAGTGTTACATTTTATTATATTGAAAATACTTCAATTTTAACTGGATTAGAATTAATGACTTATTTTATTAATTTTCATTGAATTGATTTGTGACACTTTTAAAATTAGTTTGATTTAAAAGTATTTAAAATGAAGGCAGGAAACCTTTAAAAAAAAACTATAACTCACTTGTGAATAATAGCAATGAAAAAGTCACAGTTTGATTACAGGTATCATTATATGCCTAATTGCGGTGAAATTAGAGCCACTTTATGAGCAAGTGTGTTGAAAAATAAATAAATCAATCAACTAAAACAGACGTTCACTGAATTCTCACGCTCGAAACTGATCAACTGCTAAATGTAGGTACAAGTAGTATATTAAGTTTACTAGATATTTAACATATGATTTCTTTTCGTTAAAGTTTTCGCTATACTAGGCAAAATAATCAAAACTAAAATAATAAAAAAAATAAGCGAACTAAAAAACCCGACTGCTTTAAAAGCGAACTAAAAAGACATAAACAAGAAGAAAATCATGCAGTGCAGTCGGAGGATACATATTACCGAGCTGGCTGACCAAAACCAAATGTATCCGCCGACTGCACAGCATGATTTTCTTCTTTTTTACGTCTTTTTAGTTCGCTTTTCAAGCAGTCGTGTTCTTTAGATTTTAGTCATTAAAAAAATTTATTTATAACTTTTTAGTTATTTTATTTTTTTGAATTAGGTACATTTAAACATATAATTGTTATATATTTTTGAAATCACTTCTTAAAACCTTATTTTGATATCCCACATGATGGGTTTGGAAGATAAAATAATTGGTGCCCCACAATATGGCGCCCAGAATCCGGCATTTTATTATTTTCCAATTTTAATGTAGCCAGTGACACTCGCACGGTTAAGACGAACCGATTGACTTAAGAATCATCAAAATCGGCCAACGCGTTTGGTCTCTAGAACGCCACATAGGGACAAACATACATACATACATAGACTGATAAACACATCATCTCCTTCGGCAGTCGGGTAAAAAGAGGTACAATTGTTTGTTTATTTATAGCAAGCCCTATCGCTAAGAGCCATAGGCGCAGAAAAATACACAGCTCCTGTGGGCTGTAGGATAGATCATACGGACGAAGCCGCATGTAAAAGCTAGTCATATACTTTTATGGTTAAGGGTACACCAGTCAAAAATTCTTCCATACAAACGTAGTCTAGGGATTATTCCACTGTTTGACAATGTACGTTCAAAATAAAAAGTGATATCAATTTGTCTCATCATTATCTAGCCCTGTATGGAAGCAAAAAAGTAAAAAAAGAAAATATTTGAAAGTTATGAGCGTCGAAAGTTCCACATTTCGACACTAATTTTAACGCATTTTTAGGAGCAAACAAATACCATAAGAAGACGGAAAATTGCAAAACGGCCTCCATACAGGGATAGATTAGTAGTTCAACAATGCAAATAATTTAATTTTGAACAGATACGTTTAGACGTTTTTTCATGATATCCAGACTCCCAAAAGTCTGATTATAAAATTTCGCACGCTCGGTTTCGTCCTAAATCATTGTCCATTTCGCTACAAATTTGCAAAAGTGTGTATTCGTACGCGAACTAGCTTCCTACTGCTCATCACAGCATCTATCTCTTCCACACGTGTTGTCGGTTGATATAAAATGCATTTTAACCCCGCGCACAAAATAGTTCGTGCCGTCGACTAGTGTACCCTTAAGCTTAATAGCTGCATTTTATATTATATACGTAGATAAAAGCCTAGAAATATTATCCTAGTTTTATATTATCTATGATTTGGTGATCATTCTTATAGTTTCTAAATATTTGTCGAGAGTAACCTTAACGATTATTGTTTTAACAATCATTTTATTTATAATAATCATTACTGTTTGCTTACCGTTAATTTAGAATGGCTTCAGAAACTAGCTCGCCTTGAAACTTATACATGGGACCTATTTATTTGAGGATACTCAGTCTTTTTGCATGTCTAGCACAAGGTGAAGTCTTAATCAATAATCTAAACACACTTGCAACACATCGAGTGAGTGACCTTAGAGTTAAAATGTCTCGTATGCATGTAATTTCACCGGCGACGTTAAAAAGGTATCGTAAATTATTACTATTGCCTCAGATAGTCTATCGAAAATTCTAAACCAATATTATAAAGACCTAAAAAAATTTGTTTGTTTATATGCAAATACAGCTCAAAATACAGAGACAAATGGAGAGTCCATTGCACAGGACTGGGACAGTTTAGGCTTATAACAAAGATAAATTTCAGGAAGTACAGATAATACAAAGTACTGTGCCTTTTAATGCCGGAAAATGCATGGTGCTTAGGATAAGCCACATTTAAGGGCGAAAACGTGGATAAAAACCGGCCAAGTGCGAGTCGGACTCGCGCACGAAGGGTTCCGTACCATTATCGCAAAAAACGGCAAAAAAATTACGTTTGTTGTATGGGAGCCCCACTTAAATGTTTATTTTATTCTGTTTTTTGTTTTTTTGTTATTATAGCGGCAACAAAAATACATCATCTGTGAAAATGTCAACTGTTTAGCTATCACGGTTCATGAGATACAGCCTGGTGACAGACAGACAGACAGACCGCGAAGTCTTAGTAATAGGGTCCTGTTTTTACCCTTTGGGTACGGAACCCTAAAAAGCAAATTTTACTAATCTTACTATCTTACAAATCACACTAATATTATAAAGGCTAAAGTTTGTGATTGTTTGTGTTTGTATGTTTGTTACACTTTCACGCAAAAAGTACTGAACGGATTTGGATGAAATTTGCCACAGAGATAGATAATATAGTCTGGTATAGCACATATGCGACTTTCACGCGGGCGAAGTCTCTGCCGGCAGCTAGTCTATCATAATGAAAAACAAATGTCTAAATTACTGTTATAAAATTTATCAAACCAATACTTATAGTACGTATTTGATTTCCAATTTATGATATCACTTTTATTAAGAATCTTAGATTCTTATAAATCTGCGTAGCCGTAGAAAATAATTTGCGAAAGTACGGTCGAAGCTGTAGACTTTACGAGCACATTGTAAAAATCTTAAGTAGATCCTTTGTAGCGCATTTGTAAAGTTTCTAGCCGATTCTACTGTTGTTTGGTATTTATCTCACGCAATCAATTACCATAGACGAGGTGCATTTGCATAGCTTAACATAACCTACTTCATTTAGAACCACGTAGTTAGAAAAATATATTTTGTGAGGCGCTAGTGCCACGTAACGTGTAGCACAAACAGCGACCGGTATCCTACGAAAGCACGAACTGTCAATTTCCCGAGATAAGTACCTTACCAAGTAAACTAATATGTAGAGTCGATACTTTTCTCGTGTAACTTCTAACATCCTTTATATTCATGAGAGTTGCATATCATATCGGTGGAAAATATCTTAAATTGAGCTGTATTTACTTGGCCGAGATCATTTAGAAACACTGTTTAGGTAAACCTATTTCAAGAGGCTTAACTTAGCGCATATTATTACAAATGCATCCCATTCACTGGGCATTCAAAACTGGGCACAGTAGTGTAGTTATCAGAAGTTAGTTAAATAATCCCCGTCCTTGCCTAAACAGATACCTGACTTCTACTGGTACATACCTGCAACAGCATCATAGTAGGCGAAGGTTCCTTGGAGTACAGTGCTGCGTCCACAATGCAGTATACATCACCAGGTCGTTGGCACTGCCCCCAATCGTCCAGCCCGTACAGGGGCGGTAGGGTGGCGAACACAGTGTCTGGAACGGGAGAAACAAGAATGAGAAGGGAGGAAAAGATGTTGGGAGAAGGTATAGAAAATAATGGGCTGTGGCCTTAGATTTAAATAGTACAGAAACAACGAAACAGCGTTTGAATGTTGCTTGCACAGGACTGCTCCTAAAGATTTTGACCGCATGGTGGGTTCGCTTCGGTCTAGTATGACTTCTGTGTGACTAAATTGTGGCGACAGAAAAGTAATGGTTGTTGCAAAGTATTATAATATATTATTATATTTCTTTATTTATCTTCTTTCTTATTTAGTACATTTTTAAATGTTAAAAAAAAAGAAAACTTAAAATCATTAAAAAATATAAAAAATAGAGGCCATCCGGTATCGGGAACAGGGTCCAAGCTACCGGTGGTTAGGGCTCCAGAGACAGGAACCTCCTCACAATGCGAGCCGTATCGAGGAGTACTGCCTTCTGTATCAGACCCTTGATCCAACTGCCCAATGACAGCCTCGACAGATGGTCGTCGAGGCTCTTGGCCATCAGGCCGTTGGCCGTAACGACAATCGGCACAATGATCGCCGAGTCCACATTCCACATGTCGACAACCTCGTGTGCTAAGTCAAGATACTTGATTTGTTTCTCTTTCTCAGCTTTCACGAGGTTCTCGTCATGCGGGATGGTGACATCGATTATCATTGTGCGGCGCGCTAATCGGTCTATCACCACTATATCTGGCTTATTGGCAACAATAGTCCTATCAGTGATGATGGACCGATCCCAGTACAACGTGACATGGTCATTTTCGAGAACTGGGTCGGGCACATACTTGTAATACGGTACCTCCGATTCCACTAGATTGTACTTTAACGCATGTTGCTGGTGAATAATCCTGGCCACTTGGTTATGCCTGTGTAAGTACTCGCCGTTAGCCAGACGAGAACAACCAGAGATAATATGTCTGATGGATTATTATATTTATTATTATTATAATATATAATAATAATTAACGCCTGTTTATCTGCCACTGCAAGTACTGTTTCGATACTCTTAAGGGTAAACTACTACCATGTTCTTCTTGTGATGGTAGAAGAAATACGAAATTTGATGATTTCGTCAGATAATATCCAGACAGCGTCAAGTGTCACACCAGGGTTCCCCGAAGGAACTACTGATGTATTGTTTACTACTCTTGGAGGCCTTTTGAATGCAAATACATAGAACAATTTGTTAAGTATACCTAACGTGACCAGACGTCCCGTTTTGAACGAGACTGTCCTTGATTTTTTTATAATGATGAGTCTCGGTGTCCCCGAAATAAACTCCGGGACGCAAAATTGTCCCGTTTTCTGTAACCGCGTGAAAATTTTAGTAGTGTAGCCTGCCGGACGGCCGCCGCATGTGTTAACGAAATTACAATAATTTCTAAAAAAGCTATTAATATATATAATAGGTATTTGATGTGCAGCCCATATAATTCACAATGCAATAAAAACTGCTGCAGACAGGCTACCCTTAGATTACGAAAGCATTATTGTAAAGATTTTTTTTTTATATTTACACGATTCGAATTGAAGCTCTAAAGGAGTTTTGCGCCGAAACTGAAACGGAATATCATCAAATGATCGGCTATAGCAAAACCAGATGGCTTGCTCTTATGCCTGCCTTGGAAAGAGTTTTAAAAATATATCAGCCATTAGAAAACAACTTTTTGAGTATTGAAAAATGTCCCCCCTGTTACTTAAAAAACTTTTTTGAAGATCCCACTGAATTCTGGCCAATGGTCACGTTAAGTATACCTATCTAATGCTTACGTGTTTTTCTATAGGTATTCAAATATTATCATCGAGTTGATTGTATTGTAAGTTCTATTACAAACTCAAATCACGCACACTCTCGTCCAAAGTTGGAACAATTAGGTACCTACTTGTTGGCCGATATTTTTAATTGTTGTATCAACCTTGACCGCTAAAACGGACTACTTGATGGTCAGTTAACTCATGTATCTATGCAGGTAGTGGTAGCTAGTTTACTGATTAAAGGATAGTGATAATGTTATGTGAGGATCGGAAAATGAGAATCTTTCTCTGAAGGGAATTGAACCTAGGACATAAACAACATTGAGTTTGCCGGTGCGTTTCAAACCATAGAAACCTAATGAAATCTGATACACCTGTAAAACAGACAGCAGCAGTGTGCCAGGACATCACTATAATGAATATGATGCCTTTTAAATAATTAGGAAAAGATTTTTCGTTTCACTTGGCTACATTATCAATCATAACAAAATGATGTAGGTAACTACAGTCAATGGGAAACTTCTTAATTTTTTTACTGCTATAATAATTTCAAAGACCTTCGGCATTTTTACCTTTAATTAACTCTTTAATTCTTCAAATTAAATCTATCCTAGCATTTGAGAAAATAAAAACTCATTCCCATTTCTTCATAAAAAAAGCTTTTCTCACATTCCCATTTGTTTTTTTCATTTATTACCTCCTCCTGAAACTCACCATTGATATCAACAACACTGGACAGCACGGAACAGAAGCACGCGAGGAAACACAGACGCCACATATCGACACACACCTTGCGCGCGCGCACTCTCGGCAAGACTCGTGCAAACTTGAGAAACGCGCGCGCGCCGCCCTTCTCCGCGTTACGACAGATCATCTCGGTTACATTGGGACATGGTGTGGGGAGATACAGAAAACCAAGGTTTGAGATTATGATATGGCATATAGTAGAACAAGTCGTCAGGTGCATCTTACACACAGCTAGATAACACAAACTTCGTATGCCCGGGACTTGGAAAAGCGTAGAAAGAAATGGAGCAAAGAAGATCCAAGCAAACCCTCTTTAGTGATGAGTGCTCATAACGGTTATAAGCAGTGATGCTTTAAATCTATAGGCCCTATAGTATAGGAGTTTGATAAACCCGCTCCAGACTTCTCTAGGTCAAAAGTATTCTTGATATCACAAGAATTCTAAGTCATCAATCTTATTCATACATCTTAATCCTAGATCTTAAAATTAAATAATAATAAGCCTTTCTATCCTGAATTTCGGTTCTGTAGGTACTCGGTTGTACTTTCTCTAATCCTTTTTAGGGTTCCGTACCCAAAGGGTAAAAACGGGACCCTATTACTAAGACTTCACGATCCGTCTGTCTGTCTGTCCGTCTGTCACCAGGCTGTATCTCATGAACCGTGATAGCTATATTTAAAATTTTCACAGATAATGTATTTCTATTGCCGCTATAACAACAAATACTAAAAACATAATAAAATTAATATTTAAGGAGGGCCCCCATACAACAAACGTGTTTTTTTTGCCGTTTTTTGCGATAATGGTGCGGAACCCTTCGTGCGCGAGTCCGACTCGCACTTGGCCAGTTTTTAAAGTATATCTCTCAATTCAGTGTGCCTTCGGGCAAAAGCCTCCTCTAACAGTTACCACTGTTTTATGACCCTAGCGACTTTTTTCCAATTTGGACCTGCTGTCAATTTTAATTCGTCCACCCATCTCTTTCTCTGTCTTCCTCTGTTCCTTTTTCCACCTCTAGGATACCAGTATGTCACAATTTTGGTCCATTTTTCTTGTGGGTTACGTAGTATATGGCCTGTCCATCTCCACTTAGTCCATCTTGGCAAGCACATCTGTCACTTTGGTCTTCGCTCTGATGAAGGCGTTTCGTTGTTTGTTTACAAATTCTAAAAATCCTGAACCTTGTATTATCTTAATTCAGCAGGTCCAGTTTCATTTGATCTTGACGCTGCTTGTTAAGACTTTGGGGTGATGATGAATGGATGATGTCAATTAGGATGATTTTATTCCAACAGAGAAGCCAAATGCCCATGATCCATGGAGAGTAGACCTTTTGCTATTCTCTGTTATGTGACGTCGCCGAGGATTTTCAAACTGGTCAAGAGTGAGTTGCTAAACAGTACGAGATGTCTTAACGTGACTGGTTATAGAATGCGCAATAACATGTCATTGATTTTGGAATATTCTGGGATATTGCATTGTATTTAAACATATATAGTCACCTAGATAATCGTTGCGAAGGAATGGGACATTAAAGTTGCTTGCAGCATAGACAGCATTTAGTTAGTTACACCATTAATATATCCACATTATTGTGCAGTAGGTATCACCCATAGAAGTCTTGCCTTAGCCCTAGGGTACGTCCACACAGAACATCCGTATTTCTAGGGTCGTTTTTAACGGATCCGTCGCTACTAGAGGTTTTTTTTATATTTTATAGGTTCGCGCTTGACCACTATCTCACCTGTTTGTAAGCGATGATGTGGTCGACATTGAGACACGCTTGCCTAGAAATAACCTATTCACTCGAATCTTGTGTTAAAGACTCCTAGATTGTAGCTGTCGGGAAACACAGATTCCGGCAGGGAATTCCACTCCACGCATAATACAAGTGTTTCCAAAACGTTTTGTGCGTATGGGTGGGATGTCCAACATGTACCGATCGCGTATCGCCATACGTCTGGTAGTCCGATGATGAAACGAGCTAGGTGGAATTAGATCGTGCAATTCCAACGCACACTCTCCGAAATGTAACCGATAAAAACCGACAAGCTGGCAACTCGGCGACGGTTTTCAAGGCTCTGGAGCTTTGACTTGACCAGTGCCTCATCACCGATGAGCCTCTTGGCCCGTTTTTCGATCGACTCCATTGCGTCAAACTGGTATTTGGCAGATCCGTTCCAGAGATGAGAACAGTACTCCATGCATGATCGAACTTGCGCTTGATACAAATTGAGGAGCTGTTCCGGCGTGAACTACCTTCTCACCTTTGCAAGGATCCCCAACTTTTTGGCAGCCAACTGAGCCTTTGCCTCAATGTAAGGGCCAACATTGAGAGTCGATGTCAACGTAACGCCAAGAAGCTCAAGACGGTTCGTTATTGGCACGATCACATCTCGGAAAGTTGGGGCCGGTTCAAATTGGCTCTTTTTAGCGGAAAAAAAGACACGCCTGGGTTTTAGCAGCATTAAACCTGACCAGATTTGCATCGCCCCATACGGAGACTGCCTGCAAGGACAGGTTCAAACGCTCCACCATGGCCTCACGGAGAGACCAGATCTGCGGCCCGGTAGCCCGTGCGTTTGACAAGTATCTCTCTGCAACAGTGCTGTCGTCTGCATACCCAAAGCAAAGGTTTTAGCAGATCGTTAATGTGCAGCAAGAATAATGTTGCTGAGAGTACCGACCCCTGCATTAATAACCAATTGGTCCGATAAGCAGCCATCGATAACCACTCGAATGGACCTTCTTCAGGAAGTCTGCAATCCAATCACATAGACCACCGGGCAGACCGAATGAAGGAAGCTTACTATAATAAGGCTTACTTGCCAGACCCTATCAAAAGCCTTCAAGATGTCAAGGGAGACAAGATGGCAAGCGCTTCCCCGTGGTTCTCGATGGCCTCACTCCATATGTGAATGGCATACGCTAGAAGATCCCCAGTTGATGATGTTCACACTGCATTTACAGTTAACTGTTTTAACGGACAAAACGGACAGTGCAGTGTAGCCAAAACGGACCGCTGTATATTTTATCGGATTGGTATTTTTGACTGGATCTGGAATACTGTCATATGTGTGAGCTCGCTCACACAACTACAAACGTCAGCACCGAATAAAAACGTATACCAAAAGCAGACCTGTAAAACGGACCTCTGTGTGAACGGGTACTCAAAGTCAAAGTCAAAGTCAAAGCACTTTATTTCAAGTAGGCCAGTTACAGGCACTTTTGAATTGTCAAAAGACAAAATAAAATATTACAAAATTATGGTGCTACAGTCCCAGTCACAAGACATAATAACTGTGAAAGTACCGTAGATGCCCATTCCAAGGCGTAGATCTCTATGGAGAAGAACGGGCAAGAAACTCCATGGACACTCTTTTTCAATTAGGTAATTATTACAAATCATTTGTTACATCATTCATGTTGAGATTACACATTATGTGAGAACGATGTAGAAAGTTAAAAGTGTCCATAGTAAATATAAAAAGACAATTCAGAAATAAAATTAGAATCAATTAAAATAAACCATGGCAGCTAAGAGATGACCAGTCCCAACCGACAGCGCCCGTTCACGAACATGACACATGTATCAGCACCATTCAGCTCAACCATTTTGAAGGGAGCTAAATGATCCGACACACGCGCCACCATCGGCGAGACATTTGAGTGGGCATGACATACTCTCAACCACCGGAGTCATTCAAGTCAATAGAAGACGTAGGTATCTAGACAATGATAGCTCTGAAGTACATGGTACTCACACAATGCTGGCTATGCTGCTATATAATACTAGAAAGATTAACTCTATATAATGCAAAGATACTTAACTCAACCAATGGTTAAATGCTAACCAATGATTTCAAATTTCGGTAAAACGCGTTTATTTTCAGTTTTTGTCTCTTAAATAGTCAAATAAGTTGGAGAGTTAAGTATAAGACCATTTGTGAGGCAAAAAATTTATGGAAAAACGCATTTTAGTGCAATTTTAAACATTACATTGGTTTAGTTTAGTTTATCCGTAAAAGAACGCTAGAAAAAAATCGTAGGTAGGTATGGTTGGTTTCCTACCAACCCTACCTATCTACGATTTTTTAGATAGGTAGGAGATAAGACAGGGTAGGGTAGGCAGTTGACGTAAGCGAAGCCGCGGGCACAGCTAGTTTTCAATAAATTTAAATTAAGTACAGGAATAAACTAACAACAAAAAAAAATATCATAATATAATGAATATATTTTTTTATCGTTTTGCGACATCTACTTCCGAAACGTAAGTTATTTTGCACTTTGTTTTTGAAGTCGGTTCGTTTTTTTGCGTAAAAGATTTACTTCTCTCTTTTTATTGTTGGTTCACCATCACTACAAATAATTTGTCAAATAATCCCTTAAGCACCTTAATAACATTGACAATATACCAGTACCTAATAACTCAATTTACACATTCGTGCTGTTTGTCGCTAAAGAGTTCGGTTGTATACTCCATATCTTATAAACTGCCTAAGTTTAGAGATACTTAATCCAACAAAAAAAAACAATGATCAAAATCCGTTCAGCCAAACGCGAGAAAATCGCGGACAAACATACAGGTCAAACTGAGAACCTACTTTTGAATTCGGTTAAAAACTGTATCGCCAATACTCAAAGGGCGATTACTTAACTAACATTCCGTACGAAAAATACGCACTTAGACGTGGAGTTGCGGACACCAACCCGTTTCATCATCATCATAACTATGGATTGACCACAGTAGTGTAGGCAGGCCAAGGAGGCATTGCCCACTATTGATGGCCGCTTCACGCAACAAAACAGGCTTTACGACTGACTTAGCTACAGTTGCGTGCCGTCATAGCAGTAACAACTGGCCATGGATGGTGTTTTTATGTATAAATCACCTCTACTTCTTAAGACTTACAGACAGCCCACTTTTCAGAGCCTGCATGGAAGAAGAGACAGCAGCTGGTCGCTAGATACACGGCAAATTACTTCGGAAACCCAGGTACCCTTCATGAGATGGTAACACCATACCGCTGCTGACCTTCCTTGTGGAGCTGGGGCGGGTCGAATGACCCTTTTATGCTATCGGTACGCAAAATTCGTGCTTGGATATGGAGCTACGGACACCAGCCCGTTAAACAAGGCGCGATTAAAAGTAACTAACTCTTTACTATTGATTAATCCTAGTCGTTTCATTACATAAGTAGGCATAATACAATCTGATGAATATAATTATAAAAAATTATAATTATGTGTATATTACAATTAATTATTTCATAACTTCTTAAAACTGGTTAAACATCGTTCCATAAATACTAATGAACTTGACCCACATACCAGCTATAAATAACCCATATTTAAAAACTGGTATTTTACTAATAACAGGTAGGTACATCCCTGGCCACCTCCATACAATAACAAGTTTGATAGTATTACCACATGAGGTGAACGGCCACTTCCTCAGGTCAAGGTTGTTGGTTGCAACACCAAGCCTACTAATCTGTGCAACCTACGGCTTTTTGTAATCAATAGCTTTGGATGAAACGTGACATCATAACATCACTCGTGTTTTGCTTGAAGTGGTAGGCAGAGGTTCGTATAAGTTTTTAAGCTGACATGGTCACAATCATTAGAATTAATATTTGTTTCGGGATATTTACCATGTTTATTTAGATTTCTCGTGATCATGGCGCTTGTAACGGTGCTGAAATATCGAGCTCTCGGCAAAAATCTAAATATACATGGTAAATAATCCGAAACAAATATTAATTCTAGAGGTTCGTATATTCCATAAAGTCCTATGAGGAAACAGAAGGAAACCCATCGTGAGGCAACCGGCATGTTCTAGAACCAAAAATTCAAAGACATTTGACATCTATCAATCCGCACAGGGCCCGCGTGGTGGATTATATCCCACTCCCTCCCCCTATGAGAGAAGGCCTGTGTCTCAGCAGTGGGAACATTATTTTCTTTTAAAAAAGAACGTTGCCCCACACTAGGAATTTCTTCCTGTATCGTGGATGCGTTTACAAACATATAATCTCACATACACTACACCCAGAGCCGGAACAACTATCTATAGGTCATATAAATATTTGTTCCGTGCGGGAATTGAACCCGCGACACGCAGCGCAGCAGTCAATCGCCCAACCACTGCCAACCATGCGCCACATTAAAAGGCTGATGATGATGAAAGTCCTATGTATAAGGGGCCAGCCTACGGCCGTCACAAATCCAGACTCAAGGCTTCTGAAAAATGTCAGGTCTTTTTCATCGTGTCGATGATTCCATTTTCAGATTTTAATTTAGACTAGCTGTGCCCGCGGCTTCGCTCCCGTCATCTGCCTGCCAACCCTACCATACTTACCAGCCTGCCAGCCTACTCCACATACTCAAAAAAACTTTTTACAAAAAAATACTACCGACTTCCAAATAAAACTACAAAATGAAAAATAACTTTATTTTTGGAAGTCGGTGTCTTTCGTAGGTACCAATTTATTGCGTTATGGACACCGACTTCCAAAAATAAAGTTATTTTTCACTTTGTAGTTTTATTTGGAAGTCGGTAGTATTTTTTTGTAAAAAGTTTTTTTTATTTTTCACTTTTTAGTTGTACCTACCTAATAGGCAAGTTGTTTAGTAAGTTACACACTCGTATAACGCCAGAATATATTACCCAAATATCATGAAACTTGAACATAACCGGTGAAATGAGAGATCTGCGTACCCCTTAAGAGTGTACTGGCGTGATGTCATGTAATGAAATGGTATAAACAACAAACAGACATACGATTGCAGCAATCCCGAGAGATTTGCCGTTATTTATTGAAGAGTTCTGATGTATATCTTCGAATTGCTTCGTCAGTCCTACACCAAATTAAAATGGATTCAATGTAATTCAAACAAAAAAAAGATTTTTCGAAATCGGTCCACAATTGACGGAGACATCGGTGAATATAAATAAACAAAAAAACATACATAATGTCGAACATAGGACCTCCTCCTTTCTGGCCGGGAAGTCGGTGAACACATACCAATTTTTTTTTCAAGCGTCATTCTTTCGCGTAAAATCTTAACACCGCGATTCAGACAATGACATTAAATGCACAACGCCATCTATCTAATAGCGAGTTCAACTGTCCGAGTAATTGCTGAATTGCGTGAGCTGTGATAATTTTACTTCTTGAACACTTTAAATTCATCTAACTTTTGATAGAGTGAACCGATTGCGATGAAACAAAAACTAAGTAATTCTTCAAGATACGTACAATTTTTATGTATAAAAGTTATCTACATTGGTTTCGTACATTTCACGTGATGCGTGCACAAATAAACAGACAAACAGACAAAAATACCAAAAAATGCTAGAAATGGGTTCTGTTGGTTATCCTTTAACACCCTGGCTATTTTTTTGGATTTTTTTTCGATGTACAAAAAATATTTTTCTACAGATTTAATAAATGTATTGATGTTGCGCTTCGACCAGAACTCAGCCACGTCGACAGCCCTAGCGTTGGCCTCGCACAGGTCCTTTATGGTGCAGGTGTTTGTGCACAGAGAGCAGGATAACAGATAGGGCATTGTTTGCGGTGTGGTTCCACAGTCACATACCACATACACAGTACCCCCATCTGACCAGGTTGTATCTACAGCGGCCCACTTTACTTCTTCATTTTATATGTCGTTTTTGTGGCGAATAAACACTCTTTCTTTCTTTTCTTTCTTATTCTTCTCACCACGATAATTCCCCAAAAAACCCCAAGAACAATACAATCACCAAGAGACCAAGACCAAGGATTTTGCAGTCATGCTTGCGGCCCCCCCCCCCCCGCTTTGTCGAGGCGGGGGGCTCAGTAACCGTGGCTTGGTCACCCACGGTGAAGCGAAGAGGAACCCGAGGAGGGGCCGCTCGTCAGGGCTTTTGCCGATTAAGCCGACGACGTAGCGGCCAACTAGTAGGTTGCGGTGCCGCTTGGTAACAGGCGACATCGCAACTGAGGCGGGCCGCGATGTGTTATGGAGATTCCCAGGTCTCATACGATATCGCGGCTGAGGGTTGGAGGCCGCGGCGGGAAAGGAGTGCCGGTATTGCGGTGCGCCGCTCTCCCTACCTTCCGCGGCCTAGACGGGGTCGCCACCGTCTGATGGCGGACGCGGTGGGGCCGCAGGGGAGGAGGAGTGTCGGTATAGCGTTAGCCGCTCTCCCTATCCCCTGCAGCCGCAAAATGGTAGGTGGCGGGGCCATTGACCTCGACCCGTCACAGTGGGACCAAGGGTGCCATACACGGGGTCGTCTGGCACCCATGTGCTGAATTGATCCCTGGGGTGGTCACGGCGTACAGTGTGTTCTGGTGCGCCGGTGATGGGGGGTACTCCCCCGAGGAGGGTCCGGTGACGGACAGCCGCGGCGGGTTCGCGGTGAGTGCTAACGCGTGCCCGTGTTCCCGCCATAAGCGGCACTGGAGGACACCGTGGAGTTTTAGTGGAGAGTCCCACATAACTACACTATCTCCCCGTGGTAGTGCAGTATGCATGAGCATTTCTGCACGCAAAAAAAAAAGTCATGCTTGCGGCCATTAAACTAATGGAAGTTGTTGTTCTTTCGAAGACACTGAGTAGGGTTACGGCCGAATCTTTCTTTTCTAACCGATTTCCCAAAAAGTAGTTGGGCCCTATTTTCATCAAGATCTGATGAAGAACTTCGCAGATATACATCAGAACTCTTCAGTAAATGACGGCAAATCACTCGGGATTGCTGCAATCGCATGTCTGTTTATTGTTTACACCATTTCATAACATAACATCACACTAGTACGCTTAAGGGGTACGTAAGTGTGAACAGTTCACCTTGGTATACTCTCATTCCACCGGTTTTGTTTAAGTTTCATGTTATTGGGTTAATCTATTCTGGCTTCACTTTGGGCATTATAGTTGCCTTGCTTATAGAACTGGTAGTGAAAATAAAAAACGTTTTACAAAAAATAAAAACACTACAAAATGAAAAATAACTTCAATTTCGGAAGTGGGTGTCTAAAAACGAAGAAACAAAAACAGGAACACAGACTTCCGAAATTGAAGTTATTTTTCACTTAGTTTTTTGTTTTATACGTAACTTTTTGTCTTGTTCAAGTATAATGCCATCTGGAACTGTTTTCGACCTCGACTGCCCCACTGCACAAACATGTCATGTTATTTTCATTAGTAAGGTGTATTTAACTTATGCATTTATGTGCTTTGACGCAGGTAGCCCTTATTGAGGTCTCACACAAGTAATATGCCATTTTAATCACCACTGCTATAAAAACGGTGAAGGATAAAATCGTGAGGAAACCGGCATGTACAAGAACCAAAAATTCGAAGGATGTGACATCCACCAACCCGCACTGGACCTGCGTGGTGGATTAAGGCACATTCTCTCTCACAGAGAGGAGGCCTGTGTCCCAGCAGTGGGAAAATTAAAAGACTGATGCTGAAGATGATGACAAGTAATATTCTTCAAAGGTCAAAAATAAAAGGCACAAATCAAAATAATGACTTTTTAATGTTTTTTTTTTTTTCAATTTCAAATATGTATTAATATTTACATGAATAATCTTATCGTAAACATAAAATAAAAATATCGTTGATTACGTTAGACAACACCGCGAATTGTTCATTGTTTGACAACCCTATTTTGTTATAAGTGACACCTCAAAACTGGAAAAAGTTCACTTCACTTAAAAATATTCTATGTAAATAATCAAAATGGCAGCCTTGCCAGTTTCACTATAAATAAAATGATTTAGAAGCTATCTAAAACCTTCATTAATAAACTATCTATTTAATAACGTATATTTTGCGATATAAGCCCTCAGTATCTCCATCTTGTCTGATTATTACATCTTTTAGAAAACTAAAAGACATAAAAGGTCAGACTGCTTCTGAAAAATCTTATCTGCATATGTAAGTAAGTTTATTCTATGTAAACTATTTCCACAGTTTTTCGCCTGTCACTTACGGTGAATTCTTTCCAGTTTTAATGTGTCTCTAAACGTTTATATGCGCTTGCACAAAGCGCGAGAATAAATTGTTGCATAGATCTTTGTAGTCTAAGAGATAGCAACGTTACGTGACGAGTCATCTTTAAATGTTGTCTAGGAGCTAGGTTAGTAATTCAATTATTATCCACCTTAGTACTTTTTGATTACGTTATCTTATTTCCTATTTAAATGCTAGATTTTTACATACTTGACATATATTATTTGTTAGCAAAAGTTAAGAGGCCGACCCTATAACCAGTTTTTTCCTGAGATAGTATGGCAGGAGATTTCTCATTCAAAGATGACGCGCGTTCAAAGTCTGCTGTCTCTTAAACTATATAAAATATCACGATGTTCCGTCAACATGTTACAATCAAAAACGTTAATAATATATGGAATTATACAAATTTTATTTTCGATAACCATCTTTATAATTTAAGGCATATTATAAAAAAGGTATTATCACCGAAAGGACTCCCTTTACTAGGGAGAGACGCCCGTCTTTGTGAAGTAGTGGGACAAAATAGATAGATATTTGCACTGATGTAATTTTACTTCAATAATTTGAAACACGTAGATTATAAAAAAAATATACTTGATTTTACCAGAAAAAAATATATAGGAGGTCATTAGTCGATAGATTCAGGATACGATGGTCAATCCAAAGAAACGAGACGACCAAATTGTCGTTGGATTGGCCAAAGTGTTTCAATACCCTTAATATAAAGCCTAAAATTATAAAGACATACAAACAATATATTGATAAAACTATCTAAATTAAGTAAACGATCATAGACGAAAACGCAACTTGACTAAAACTAAATAAATACAGGGTGTAAACAATTGCTCCGTCAATAAATATTTAATTATATTTTTATCCAATTAATAGTTTAATTTCAACTGTCCATTTCATGGAGACCGTAAGGTTATCTAATTATTTTATATTTATACATATTTCAAATAGCAATTTTTTACACCTTATACTAAAATTATGTACAAGTGTGCTATATATGAAAATATCTTTTTTATATATCCAAGCGAAAAGCAATTATCTAACGTATAGGACGCAAAATGAATAATTATTTTAATCACTAAACAAGTCCGGGCTAGGTGGCCTACTTTACCAATCTCTAATAATTGAAACTTCTCATAAATCTTTACATTTCTGTTCACCTCGCCCGGGTATATCACGTTAACGTTATTTAGAATTTAAAATCGTAAATAATGCGTGGAATAAATTATCAACATAGCACATAGGCTTTGTCACTCACTTCTCAAAGGCTAACTTGGTTGCCGTAGTTCGACTTTGACAGCTGTCAGATTTGACAGGCAGAAAACGAAACACCATGTACATTATAATTTTATAGTATACATTTTTTTAATAAGAATTTCACATACAGTCTATTGCCACAGGACTAACCAAAGCTAATCATTTTTATTGCCATTTCATCTGAAAACTGCTCCAATCAGCCCTGTGATCAACAGACTCGTTAAAAATGGCGCACTTTAGGTATTTTATTAGTAAAAGCTTTATATCAACATTACATTATTATGGCTTAGTCGTAAAGCTAATATGTTGAAGGTGGATAAGACTCATGCACTGGTACAATAATATTGCTGCGTAAAAATAATCTTATGACAAGACTATGCTCATTGGCTGCGTCACAAATGAGCCAATGAGCATTCGGCATGGTTTTCAATCTGTGTTTTTATTGGTGGAATAATGTGACGTAGCATTATGCCGCACGAAAAGTAATTAATGTCTTATTCCCCCAAGGATAGACATACGTTCGTGCGTGACCTGCGCCATATTGGATTTCAAACACAAAAAGGAATTTTGAAAACATCATACAGTCTGCAAGGGACGATATACTTAGCAACATCTAACAAATCTTGGTGTTAAACTATTTTAGTTAAGAAATTTTCACTACCAGCAATGCCACTATTCGCGCACACATTCACACTCTGTGTATCTATTGGCTAGAAAACTTTCAAGTGTGTTTTGCAACTACCAGCAAAATAATTAAGGCATAAGCAGTGTTTATATGGATAGATGTTACTAAATATTATCGTTCATTTTATGACTCTATGAAGGTTTGCGGAACAGGGTGTTAAGTTCAGCAACCTCCATTGAAAATGGAGGATCCTGCGACCAGACGGGCTTAGTAGACACAACATTTGTTGCACTGTTGTATAATATGTTCAAATCGCGCCGAAAACTGCTTGAGCAATGCAGAGTTTTGTCAAAATTACGTAAGACTTTACAAAGAGCCTAAGGTTGCAAAGAGAGAACAATCATATAAAAAATATCGTTGAATAATATAAATTAAGAATGCAGATTACACAACAATTAAATATAGATAGGCACTCATTTAGAATACTAATCACTCGTCTATTCATTTATAATGTTTATAATTTATTTTAATATATTTGCTCATCTTATTTCTTATGTTAGAGACGTAAATGGATTTATTTTTTTTTATTTGCAAAATCATTATTAATTGGCTAGTTTAAATTCGCCTTATTTTCCTTCGTTATTTACCAAAGGATTGGCAAAGATTAACTATTGATTTAAGTACGATAATATTGACAAATAGTTAAAGAAATATCATGATGAAGATGATCCTTGTACAAAATGTACGATTTTAAGTATAAGGGCGTTTTTTATAGACTCGGAATTTTTCAACATACGTCCTTATGTCACATTTGTGTTAGATTAAGCATTGAATTACAACGGTGTGGTAGTTACACAAGTCACTAAATCACTCTTAAGTCTTGTTGGACTTTCAAGAATTTTCATTACATCTAAATGCATTTTACGGAGACTTTTATTTTATTATTTACAATGAAAGAGACAGCCCAGCCCGCCAGCAAGGGCTTCAATGTTAATATTGGAAGATCTCAATCTGAATTTGAGGTATTATCCGTAGGATTAGTTTTCAACTTGTATATTCCGTCATTCATTCAAGAAAAGTATGAAATAAATAACCATTTATGTAAATAAGTATTTTACCGTATTACAGTAATAATTTCGTTTGCAGAGTACTGCCCAGTCTGTACTAATAAGTATAGCGTGATGGTATGTAACTGTTCCATGTTTGAGCAGGTTCTTAAATGATCCAGTAGATGGCAATAACTGTAGAGATCAGTTCGTTAACTAATACCATAAGAACGTGAATTGAATTACGTTCATGTTTTGGTAAAAAAATTAACTGTTTTCACAAGCTCAGATCATTGCGTAATTATTTTAATAGTTCCTACACAATATCAGCCGATTCTTATTTTATTAATTTTGAAGGTTCGAAGAAAGAAAGTCCTAAGTATAGTAAAGTGAGAGATATTGAATCTAAAGAACAATAAAATCATTGTTATGATTTGCTCAATAGGAAGTTAATATTTTTTGTACCGGAGTACAAATTCTGACTGTATGGGAGACTGAGGTAAATTAGTTCTACGGGAGACTTGGTACCTAAAAATGATCAAGCCCCTAAACATCTTCGGTTGATTTAAAAAAGCAAACCTAACTCTACTATTAGTTCTACTTCTGTGCCTTTATTTCTTTAGTAGACTTGGAATTACCATTCTAATAGTAGTTTATGCAATGGTCATATAATAGGGGTTATTAAAACACGAGCGTGGGTTTATCACATGAGGCAAAGCCGAATGAGATAATAATTACACGCGAGTGTTTTAATACCTAATTATAAGCCGTTCCATACACTACTTCATTTTCACTCATACAGTTGAAATAAAACAAAAGTGGAAACGGAAAAATATGTGTTATGGCGGGCAATTTAGATTCTCATTGCGCATGACTGCGCAGCGCAAGCATCCATAGACATTGACACTACTTTTCTACACTAAGTCAAAGATCCCATACGCGCCAGTAAATTAAAAAACAAAAGTGTGCTATAAAAATTAAAAAGTTATTTTATGATGCAGTTGTTTAAAAATCGAAGGAAAATGTTGAACTGTAATGTTTATTTTTTAAATTTTACCTATCCACGAATATAAAGTACGTGTTCATACAATATTTTTTGAATTCGTATTTGGAACATTACGTTGTGAGTGCAGATAAAACAATTTGAGATGATAAGTAGCTTTATTATAATTATGTAACCAAGTCTTCCGTAGGAACTAATCTCCCCAGTCTCCCCTTAATAATTGTCGCATAACGTTTACGAAATAAAATATTGCAGTTGCCAAATTTTTAAGGCATAATTGACTAACAAACTATTGTACACTGAATAAAAATTTAAGGCTGGGATAAAACTTAACTTAGAGTTAAGTGCGCCTTTGTACATGAGCTTTATTTTCACTTTGTATTAAATGTTGTTAATGGTGAAAAATAGGGATATTGCCTGTATAATTAAATTTTTTTTTTTCGTCATTTAGATTATCAAAAAATTATAATTATAAATAAATAAAAAAAAGAAGAAGCGTTTATTTGCACAAGGTATGATGCATACCAAAAACAAAAAGAAAGCCTTGATAAAGATAAAGAGCATCAAAGTTCAAGAATAAGGAAATTGAGACGTCACTTCTTGGTGAAGAGTGTACTAAGGCGTGATGTCATGCGAAAATTTCAATGCACAGTGCGTTGAAATTTTGCATCGTCATATTTTTTTTTTATTTACGTGACATGAGAATAAATACGTGTTCTGTATTTTTTGATAATCTAACTGACGGACCAAATAGATTTTTTCAGGAAACGACCCTAATAAATATCCAGATTTTATCCATAGTCGGTTTTATAAGTAATATAATACAGCCTATCTCCTCATCAGTCCAGGGCGCCTGATCCTGTGGGCCAGGCGGTGCAGCAGCGCGGCGGCGGAGAGGGCGAAGCCTCAGTCGACGCCGGCGAAGCCCTGCGAGCCCTCGATAGCCTTGATCAGCTTCTCGCGGAGCTGCTGGTAGCTCTCGTAGGGGGGGAGGTCGATGCGGTTGAAGCTGCGAGGAAATTGAAAATTAATATGAAGAAATATACAAAAAATTATTAATTATAATATAATGAAGGGTACAGGCAAAGAACAGGGAATGTCACAAGTTTTAATTTTTCTATTTTTATTAGCAAGCAAATCTTTATCTATGGGTAACTTTTTTAAAAATAAACGTTAGGCGCCAAAAAGACGTTTTTGTTTATGGCCGAAACGAAAAGAACCGGGAATGTCCATGACATACATACCGGTAAAGACGAAGGATAAAAATTTATACTTCTAAACTTTTTAACTGCGTTTTTCTCAAAATCTATGAATTAGGGACATTCCCTGTTTTTTTCTGTACCCTTCCATTTAAACTTTTGGAGCATACATTCTGGCGTGGTTCCCTAAAAAAACACCTCAAACTCAATCTACTTTTTAGGTTGTAAGCCCAATTAGGCAAACGATCTCTAAAAATGTTAGTTACAAAATTTTAAAGAAAAACACGTGGCATTTATTGGTAAAAGGTGCGAAAGAGATAGATGCTGTGATGAGCAGTAAGAAGCTAGTTCGCGTACGAATTAGCACTTTTGCAAATTTGTAGCGAAATGGATGATGATTTAGGACGAAAACGAGCGCGCGAAATTTTATAAACAGACCCTTGGGAATATGGATATCATGAAAAAAATTCTTAATATATCTGTTCAAAATAAAATTATTTGCATTGTTGAACTTATAATCTACCCTGTATGGCTGTTTTGCAATGTTCCTTCTTCTTATGGTATTTATTTGCGCCTAAAGATGCGTTAAAATTAGTGCTGAAATATGGAACTTTCGACGCTCATAACTTTGAAATATATATTTTTTTTTTACATTTTTGTTTACATACAAGGCTAGATAATGATGAGACAAATTGATATAATTTTTAATTTTGAACGTACACCGTTAAAGAGTGAAGTCGTCGCCAGACTACGATTGTATGGAAGACTAGGGCAACCTTAAATACACAGCGTCATCTATCGAATGTGAAGTACAACTTAACATTTAAGTCCTATTTTAGTGCGAGTATCTAAATTTCGTGTGTTGTGATATTTTACTTCTTGAACAAAATTCATATATATTTGATAGAGTGAACCGATTGCGATGAAACAAAAACTAAGTAATACTTCAAGTTACGCACAATTTATATATATAAAATTTATCTACATTAGTTTCGTACATTTTACGTGATGCGTGCACAACTAAACAGACAAAATTGCCAAAAGTGCTGGAAATGGGTTCTGTTTGTTATCCTTTAACACCCTGGCTATTTTTTTCGGTAATATTTCCGATGTACAAAAATGACTTTTCTACAGATTTATTATATGTATTGATTATATTATAGATAACTCACCAGGTATGCGCTCTGGGGTAGTTGTCCGGCGAGCCCCACTTCTCGATAGTGAAGAGCTGCGGCCCGTTGCTGCCATATAACTCTTTGAAGCCGTTCATAGGCACACGAGACGTGCCCGTCACGAACTGCAGCAGGCGGGAACGCATCTCATTGGAGAACGACAGCACTACCTGCAGGAGAGAAGGGGTAAGATTAGATAGAGATGTTTTTTTTTAAAGATATTACTAAGACTATGCATGGTATTTAAATCGTCAATGATGTCAACAGGGGTTAGTATCTTTAGGCCCAGCGCACACCAGGAGAGGCGCAGCGCAGTGCGCGAGTTGCCAGAATGTAACTTTTGTTACATTTTACGTTACTTTTGACCTTCTCACGTAACCTCCATCAAAATGTAACTTTAACGTTACTTTTAGGACTTTTGAGATATTTCATGTAATATTTTGACTATCTGCCACTGGCAACACTGCGCGGTACTCACAACCCGTGTAGATCGAAGGCAGGACAGACGTTAAGGATGTTTACTGGGACCTGGTTATTATTGTAACGCTTGCAGAAGAAGAGCCAGCGGCGCCGCCTGCGCCGGCGCCGCTCACTGTGTCGTGCGCCGCTCGCTCTTATTTATCTTTGCCATTTTTTTTTTCATAATCATGATAATTAGTGGCTAGTTTAAATTGTTAACGTCTCAGTATCTTCGCCGCGCATCTCCAGGTGTGCGCTGGACCTTAGATTCTAAGTTTAAGAACAAAATTAAATTGTAGTTCTAAAAACTAAAAAACACGCAAAGATTCCGTTACATTGATACATAGTTACATAGATAGATACATACCAAGCTAATAAAAGCGTGTTAAAAACGACAAAAGCAAAACAAAGTTGCATTGTATAAAACCGGCCGCACTCATATACGAAGGCGCCAAGCGCAGAATATACGAAAATTAAGGAAAGTTTATTTCACTTGGCCACTCTTTATGCTCTAGCCGTAGTAAGTACGCCGATTGTTAATACATTATCACCGTAAAATGGGTTTTCAAGACTCACCCTCCAGAACCACTGCACCACTATGTGATTCGCATGATAATCTCCCTTATACAGCGTGTTGGCTCTCCAGTCCCTGACGTCAATGTGCTGGATGCCGCACAGCAACAGCTCCAACTCGTTCTCGTCGAAGATCTTCAGCAGAGGCAGAGGAACGAGACCTCCGAGGCCCTCGAGGAACGCGAACATTTGTTCCTGCACTCGACTGACGAACCTCCATTGGATTACTAGTCTGTGGAGTTAATAACAGAAAAATGGTTACTTCATTCTGCAAATTATGAAAGCAGTAGCTTCTGCCAGTGGCTTCGCCCGCGTGATTGTCGAAAATTATACCGAGGCACAGATAATATAATACTAGCATACAGATGCCTCATCCCATACAAAGAAACCGGCGTAACTAGCGTTTTTCATCTGATTAATCTTGTTATTTTTGTAAGTACATCAATCGCGTTCGATCCTGTTTCACGGCAATAGATGGTGTTAGCAGCGACTTGCAACTAAAAGGGTTTACTAGGTTCGTGAATATTTTAATCTTTAAATACAGTGAAGGTGCGTTTTATAGTATATTTTTGCACGCTTTTACAGTATTTTTGCACCAAAAAGTGTTACAATGCAAATTTAAAAAATTGGGTGGAATGCCTCAGAAATTTAAAAATGCGCCATCTACTGGCATCAATTTTAAATGATCCGTTAAAATTATCTTTGAAATGTGAATTAAGAGCCCAATATTCCATAATTTTGTACTTAGGAGAGTTGATTAAACAAGAACATACAATTTTTATGTTCAATTCCAGAAAATGTTAATTTTACACACAATTATTATATTCTATTGAATTGTGTGTACATGTCGCGCCATCTAGTGAGATTTGAACCAAATTTTCTTTATTAGCAATGAGACCCCGTGACCGAGGGAACATATTCCCGGGATAAAAAGTATCCTATGAGCTATCCCTATAATATATCTCTGTGCCAATTTCATCCAGATCCGTTCAGACGTTCTGGCGTGAAGAAGTAACAAACACACTTACAAACTTTCGCCTATATAATATTAGACTGATGTCGATTAGCGTCCTACCTGTTATGACCTACGGTGCCGAGACGTGGACACTCACAATACGGCTGGTTCATCAGTTCAAAGTTGCTCAGCGAGCTATGGAAAGGGCTATGCTCGGAGTCTCTCTAAGGGATCGAATCAGAAACGAGGTGATCCGGCAGAGAACCAAAGTAGTCGACATAGCTCACAGAATAAGTAAGCTGAAGTGGCAATGGGCCGGCCATATAAGTCGTAGAACCGATGACCGTTGGGGTAAACGTGTTCTTGAGTAGAGGCCGCGAACTGGTAAACGTAAGGTAGGACGCCCTCAGGCTAGGTGGAGCGACGACCTTCGCAGGGTGGCTGGTAGAAGCTGGATGACAGTTGCCGAAAATCGAACCAAATGGCGTGCAATTGGATAGGCCTATGTCCAGCAGTGGACTGCTATGGGCTGATGATGATGATGATAATAGTGTCATCTACAGAAAAGTAAGTATTGTTTCTATATTAAATCAAGGTTTCATACTTAGAAGCCATTTCATTGTTATAAATCAGTTTTAAGTAATGCTGATGTAATTATATCACCCGATCACCGCGGAGCATAGTGTTGCAAACCAATTTCAAAATTGGAATGACAGACATAAACGAATTTTTACGAAAAAAAAATATCGCTTATGGTCAACGCGATTGATCTTTGTTATGGAACAAATTGTGTGACATAATATGTAGAGAATATGAGTTACTTTTTATAATAAACTTAGTAACTATAGTAAACAAATATGAATGATATTTTTAAATATCTCGATAAAGCGTCAAAGTTGAGAATAAGAAAGAGAAGTCAAACGTGCCACATGACGTCAGATGGCACGACGCCCATACCGCTGCCATAGAAAACGGCTTTTTCGTAGAGAGGGGCATTTTCCGATCAATTTTGATTCTGTTTTCACTATTATTATTCAAATAAGTATTTTTTTCATGCGTATTCCCTGTGGTTATTACCATTTAGGTATTAAAACTTACTTGATGTACTCGTCCTTGTTTTCATTGTCTACGGAGATGTTGGCCCCTCCTGGTTTGAGATCTCTTTGTATCGTCTTACCGAACTGTTCCTCGTCTACTGAGAATGTTAGGTACAGATCTGAAGGGTCGTTTTCCTGTAAACATTTAGGAAGGTTTTTTTTAAATAAACAAGAAATGCCTGAAATGTCGGCTCGATAAATTGTTATATGGTACGGTTTGTATAATAACAATTTGAAAAAACATAACGATATGAATAAAAAAGAAGTCTTTATAGGATTTCTTTGGGACTATATTATGTCCAGCAGTGCACATCATTTGGCTGATATGATAGATGGACGGCTTTTAAAGGTTTAGTAGGCGTTTCGGCCGCTGAGTTTCGTCCGGGCGAAACAGGAATTTCATTATCATTAATATTTTTGAGTGGTGTTTCGGACTATACTTTTTTTTGAGCAATCCTTAGGTAGGGTTATATTATTTAAGTAAAAGTCTGGCATTTTTTGAAAAAATATTTAGTTGACCATTACAACAATCAACTGTAAACATGATAAATCACAATAATATGTCTTATATATCAATTAAAAAGCGTACAAAATGGCACCTGCGGTATTCCACATACGGCACCTATCGATATTTTTCGCAGGTGCTATAAGTGTCGTAATTTATTATTTAATACTTTAATTCACATTTGGCACTTACGGATCGGTAGATTGTTGGGACGTTTATTTTTTTTAGAACGTCAACACATAAATTCGATTAAAATCAGTTGAGAGTTTAATAACATGATAAAAATATAACTATGGCCGAGTTAAAAAAAATTGTCAGGCACTCGTTATCTGCTGTGATTGGCTGTTGAAAATTCACTCAACCAATCAAAGCAGATAACGCGGGCTTGACAATTTGTCACATTAATTCTGCGATAATTTAGAGGTGAGAAACTCGGCCTAAATCTTTTGCTTTTTTAGTAACATGTTGAACATTTATACCCAGACTACCAGGAGGTCAGAATCATGAAGAAGTATTTGCGGGAATAGAATCATAAGCGGTAGAGACTAACGGAGTAACAGGAGGTCCTAATCAAAAACCTCCTGGTACTCTTTTTACATCACATGATTCCAGCCTCGGTAATACTTCCTCATGATTATAATCTCCTGTTACTTAAGTTAGTCTTTTCCGGTAATGATTCCAGCCCCGCAAATATTAAGACATCTTCATGTTTCTGGCCTTCTGGTAGTTTGGGTATAAATGCTTAAAATGTTCAACATCTTACTAAAAAAGCAAAAGAGGAAGTTGTATTTGTATAATGTTATTAATCTCTCTATTGATTTTATGTTTCTGACGATACTTTGCCTCCAAAAAAAGGTTTCGTCCGAAACACCACTTAAAAATATTAATAATAATGAAATTCCTGTTTCGACCGGATCGGATGAAACTCAGCGGCCGAAACGCCTGCTAAGCCCTGTTAGTTAACTCTTGTATTAACCGACTAACGGTTACTGAATTAACTGGTCAACAAAACACAAACTTACTACTTGGCTGATTTGTAAGTCTGTGACAAAAAAATAGTTTATTTTATTATATGCCTACCTTAATCCACATGAGTGAGTTGTAGTACTCTAAGTCTACGGACTCCATGTCGAGCAGCTCTATCGTCTTGCCCAGCATCATCTTGTAGAATGGACGGATGAAGAATGCTGGTAAAACAAGTCAACACATTGGTTAAAAAATGGGAAATTATTAACCGGGCGAAAAATATACTGTATGGGCGACTATTATACTAAGTAAGTAACTATTTATTTGGTATGAAACCTTTTAGGAGGTTTTTGTGAGTTGCGGTAATAATATTGTTACATACTTTAATTGTAATTGAGGTTATATTTTGGCATATTATTATTTTGAAAATAGCTGAACAACCATCGAGGCGGCATCGCTGTGCAGCGCGGGAGTTCGGGTGTATTCGTGTTTTCAACGAATTAGTTCAAGACCGAGCGAAGCGAGCTCGAGTGCTTTGAGAACCCCGACACGGATAGGTTAGGTTCGAATTGGCTAAGTTCGCTCGCTTTGCTCGCTCACTTCGGCTCCCGTCATCTCCTTCATGTTAGGTTACTTTAGACCCTGCAGACAGAAAAAGGAGCCCCGCCCACCGGGGCTCCGTCGACAAACTTAGATTTTCAAGTCGCTGTTTTAAACATTTGTATTGCCCACTTAGTATTTCAGTAAGCCATATTCAGTATTTTTTACACCTTTCATTTGAATTTATTTTCGCTCGTTTAAATACTATCCTAAAAAAATATATGTACCTACAGACGGTACATTATTTTTTTTTTTTTTTTATTTGTGATGGGTTTGCTCTTGACTCTAGTCTAGGTCAAAGGTGACAGAGACAGAGTAGTTTACAGACATTAGCATTATTCTGTAAACATCTCACTCACCGTGAACACTTAGGTGATTTGTGTCGTCAATCTAGGGATTGTAGCTTTGAAGCTCACTTCCCCTGAGTTTTTTTTTACGATGAGTAGTTTACAGAATAGACCGGCTGGGATAGTAGGTGAGTTTTGTGATGTTTCTCGAGCGTTCAATTGAGTTGAGCGCGAGCACTGCCAGACTGCGCCCAGCGCACGACTCAGATAAATAAAAACTTTTTAACAAAAAATTAATCCAAAGCTAAACACTACAAAGCGAAAAATAACTTTCTTTTCGGAAGTCGGTGATTTCCGTTTTCGACTCCGACTTCGGAAAAGAAAGTTATTTGTCGCTTTATAGTGATTTGCTTTGGAAGTCGGTTTGATGATTTTGTTAAAAAAAATATTTATCTCTTTTTAATTTTGTTAGGTACTTCCAATTACCATGAAAATCATTTACATAGTATATAAGTACATCTCATGACGTTTCCAATAAGCCCAACACGACTAGGATACATTGTTTTATTTCGGAGTTACATTGCCTACCTTCCGGCTTCATCATCAGATCAGATCGATGGTACCATTTTCATCAGTACCATTTGTTTATAAGTATTTGCTTCATCATAGTCGGTTAACTATTCGAGATATCTTATACCCGTGACATACTTAGCATTAAGAAGTTCCAGTGGTCATCTGTGGTCTTATTCATCAGTTCCACTTCACCAATTGATACTTTCTGAACATTGTTGATGAAAATACCAAAATTGCTAAATGTATGCCTATAATATTTGAAGACTCGATTTCTCCAGGATCCCATCATCAGAGCCTGATCTGATAACCATGGGACCACCTGGGAGGTATACTCTTTCAAACAACAGAAGAGTTTTCCAAATCGGTCCAGGCGTCTTTGAGTAATCGGGGAACATAAATTAAAAAAAAAAAGATTCCCACGAACTGAGAACTTCCTCCTTTTTTTGAAGTCGGTTAAAAACGTCGAGTATCAAACATTTTCAAGTTCCCTTCACTCCTACAGTCACAAAAAAATATTTTCAAGTCCTAGACCAGGGTTTCCCAAACTGTGCATCGTGACGCCTCGGGGCGACGCAGTACCCTCTCACGGGCGTCATTAATAAGAAAGAACAGCTGTTGAAACTATGAAATACGTGATACGAGCCTGAAGCTGCAACATACTACTCGATAAATACTAACAGTAACTATTCGATAAACACAATGTAATTCAATTTTACAGTAATGTAAAAAGAATGTAATGTATCACAAGATTATCAAACTCTTGAGTACTGAAGATACTAGTACCGTTTGATACATCGGCATCGTACTTTATCTTATGCAAAACTGGTTAATCTGCAGTTGCAGTAATTAAGTCGTAGTACAATTACAAATCAATTGAGAATATAGGAGAGTAACCATTTCAAAACTTTGGCAAAAAAAATACGTTTGTTGTATGGGAGCCCCACTTGAATAATTATTTTATTCTGTTTTTATTATTTTTTGTTATAGCGGCAACAGAAATACATCATCTGTGAAAATTTCAACTGTCTAGCAATCACGGTTCATGAGATACAGCCTGGTGACAGACAGACAGGCGGACCGTGGAGTATTAGTAATAGGGTTCCATTTTTACCATTTGGGTACGGAACCCTCAAAAAGAACAATTCCTCGACCAGATGGGTGTTATGTCTGATCCCAAGAACTACTCACACTCGCACTCTATTTTAAATTCACCTATTTTTCAAGTTTTGTACTTAGTGTTACTGCCCTTAAAATAACATTATTTTTTGTGTTTAACTCACCATCTAACAGTTTCCCATGATACACAGCCATGCCCGCAACCCTTCCTATGAACTTGAAGTAGCTGAGATGCTCCTCATTGCACACCCCACTGTTGGGGTTGATCTGCAGCGTGTAGTTGTCCATAGCGGAGTACTCGAACAGCCCGTAGTAAGGGTTGAACATCTCCTTGGACAGCAGGAAGAACCATTCCCGGGCTAGGCCGCCGTAGTCTGCAAGAGAGGTGAATAAAGTTAGCAAAGGATACACGAATCTAACATTTTAACGAACATAGGGTAAATATGTAACTGTAGTGGAATAGCCTTAAAATCTGAAAAGTCTTGCCAAAGAGTATTGTGTTTCCTGCAGGCTTATTATGTATGAAAAAGCAATCACCAATAATTACGCAGTCATCGCGCGATCAAACGCTTCATATAATAAAAATCGGGATTACCTTGGCAATTGTTTGCTAATCGCGCGCTGTTTGTCAATCGACCAACAACAAGTAATCGCAATTTGACAGCCAAATTTGCTTGCCGATGGCTGTCGCGATGATGTCAATATCCATACGTAATACGAAATAATCGCGAACACCCTGATCAAATGAACGTTTTAGTTAACTAATTGTTTCGTAGAGTTTCGCGGATTCGCGTTTGTAGAGCAATTGTTGCCCAAAAATCGCTATCGATTTTCTCTTGCAAGATACGTAATAGACTTGCAGGTTACGGTTGTGGAAGAAGCTGCTCCATAATTAATTAATTATAATTCTGGTACTCAACTGTATCATGATGGACTGGTTGGCGATCCCAATATAGTTAAGAAAATGCAGACAAAATGAACAGGATAGATTAAAAGTTTGTCAGATACCCAATACAACAACATACAACAACAAACAATACTACAACAACAACATACAATTGACATCATTCCTCGAAGATCTAACTGCTGACAAAACGCAGCCTTACCGTTTTGAAACAGTAGATGACATGCAGAAGCGTCTGTAATTATTAAACACCTTCAATAAAGATGTGGATAAACTCACCAAGCCCGACTTCCGACTCGAACTCCACCCATAGCTTCGTCTTGAGCAAGTCCAGTCGACTGACTGAGCTGATGATACGGTAGGAGTCCTCCAGGATTGAGTTGCGTCGCACTTTGATCTCGAACTTGTTTGGCACGTTGCTCTGAACAACATAAATAGAATATTATGATATGGTAAATTAATTAAAGGCCAATTGGATGATTAAGAATGCAATGATCTTTTCATTGAGAATCGATTTGCCAAGCTTAACTTTTATGGAAAGTTTAAAAGTAATTTTTGAAGATAAGTTTAAAATATACGCTTAAAGAATATAGCTCTCAGACAAAGAACGAAACAAATTTTGGTATGCTCCATTGATCTTGACTTTCTCGTCGCATAACTTCAAAAACTATAAAGCTAATAATCTGCAGCAAACCTCCTTAGACTCAACTTATAAAGGCTTCGAATTTCTTTTTTTTATACATATTGGTAATCGGCAAATTTGTATGAGGTTTAGGAAAACCGATTAAAGCTGCGTCTGCGCTAGGCGAGTGGAGCACGAGTACAGGAGAACCGAGAATTCTCATGAGCGGAACACGAATTCTCATGAGCGGAACACGAATTCGTATAGCATAAACGAACTTCGTTGAGACGTTGCGTTGTTGGATGGACCGATGATCTCTTTAATGTTGCGGGAATCTGCTGCAAGCGAGATGAACGGCACCGGTTAGTGTGGCGACACTTAGGGGAGTCCTATGTTCAGCAGTGGACAACTTTCGGCTGAAATGATGATGATGATGAAATGGACGTCTTTCTCTACACTCGTGCGCAGCTCACTTAGCGTTTACACCGCTTTAACCACAGCAGTATGTAATTTGTCTTACCGGCTTGCGCAGCTGGCTCTTAAGGTACTCGTACTTGCGCTTGTAGTCGCGCGAGTACGGCACGGCCGGGCCCGCGATCTGCGGGTTGGACAGCCGCGGGTCCTCCCACTGGGTCGTGCGGGTGTCTGGAACATTCAAATTGTTTTAGTTAATATACAAATTAAGAACTGACAGTAAAACATTTTATATTTACATACTAGAGTCACGGATCATCCCATACGAAGAAACCGTGCCGACGTAACTAGCGTTATTAGTATGATTAAGATGATTATTTTTATAAGTACTGCGATCGCGTTCGGTTCCGTTCCACGGCTATAGATGGTGTTAGCAGCGGCTTGCAAGTAAAAGGGTTTTCTCGGTTCGTGAGATTTTTTTCTTTAAATACAGTGTCGATTTGTTTTATAGTATTTCTTGCACGTTTTTACAGTTTCATTGTACCAAAATGTGTTACAATACAAATTAAAAAAATCAGGAGTTTAAAACTGCGCCATCTATTGGAATCAATCTTAAATGAGCCGTTCAAATAATCTTTGAAATGTGAATTAATAGCCCAATATAACATAATTTTGTGCTTAGGAGAGTTGATTAAAAAAGAACATACAATTTTTATAATCAATTCTAGAAAATGTTAATTTTACACACAATTTAATAATAAATCGATGCATATCGCGCCATCTAGTGACATTTATTTGAACCAAATTTTCTTTTTTAGCGCTTGGACCCCGTGCTAGTGTTCATAATCACTCGTCTATACAACAGTGTTTCAATATCATAAGGTGTGATCTATGAAAATATACCAAATAAACTGGTAAATAATGATTTAATGTTTTTCTTAAACATACACCAGTTAGCCACAGGTTTTAATGGAGGCAAGACTCATCAACTACAAATGTCAAACTGATCAATTAAAAAAACATGCGTGTCTAAAAATCAGTCAATTGTTTAATTAGTTTTTCAACAGAAAATCGGAAAAAAAAATGTATTTTTTTTTTGCAAAAGCTGCGTTCATTGGTTCTTCCTAAAACCAGGTCAACCGAACAGAGGTCTTATTATGAGTTAACGTGTCAATTTGTTTACAAAACAAAAGAGATTACCACTTACTGTCGCCAGAGGTCGCTTATCCAATTTCAATACAAACTGATGTTAACGTTAACGCGGTTGAACACGAGCAAAAACTCGCACTGATCAAACATCGTATACTCACTATGGTCAATGAAGAAGATTCGTCCGTCAGTGTGCACCCTTTCCTCCCACCCTTCCGGCAGAGCTCCCAGCTCGTCCGCCTCGGCCGGCGCGGGCGCAGCCGAGCTGGGCAGGCTGGACGCGCAGCCTGTGGACAACATAATATGTTGGTTAGGGGAGTACATAAACTTATTAGCATAAGATGAAGAAACATCATAAAAAAAAGTTGTAAACGACCCTTTGTTTGGCCTAGTTTGTTCTGTCTCCTGCTTAATATGGAGGGAAGTGGAAATTTGAACGTTTATTTATTTATTTATTGCATTCATGTCGTTTACAAGGTGTTGTTATAAAATATAAGTATCGTACATGAAACCTGCCAGGGCACCGCAACATTTTGTATACTTATCTTAATATTAATTGCATGCAATATTATTTAGAAATATATCATTGTTACATTATCAAATTATATAAAATTATTAAGAAAAATGCATTGTTACATTATCAGTTTATATTATATAATGTCAAAATTTCATTATTAATTAATTAAATATCGGATGTCATTTATTTGATTTCTACATTATTACATTGCGTCTTATCTGATAATTTATATACAAAATAGGTACGAGTATAGTGTCAATGTGTTAAGAATTCATTTAGGCTATAATAACATTTCTGTATTAGGTGCATTTTAAGTGCATTTACAAATTTATTATCAAATTCTATGTCTTTTATGTCATTGGGCAGTTTATTATAAATTTTTATGCACATTACTAGAGGTCCTGAGTGAAACATAGCTAGTTTGGAACTCGGCAAAGCTAATTCATTTTTGACTCTTATGGAGCGTTGCAGCGGCCTTTGATTCTTAACTACAGGGAATAGTGACGCGTGATTTCTAACAAACTTGCTTACTTCCAAAATGTAAATGCTAGTTACAGTTAGCATTTTATATTTAATAAAATATGGTTTACAGCTCTGCATTTGGTCTATATTTGCGAGAATTCTCAAGCATCTTTTTTGTAAGATGAAGAGTTTTACTACTTCAACACAATTTCCCCACACTATAATACCATATGTTAAACACGAGTAGGCGTAGGCATAATATGCTGTCATCGCTGTTTTGAAATTAGTTGATCTTTTCAGCTCATTTAAGGCATACGCGAAACTTGCAAGTTTGTTTGACACGACATTAATATGTGCCTTCCAATTTAAATTAGTGTCAACAGTCAGACCCAAGAGTTTAAATTCATCAACACATTGGAGCGGTATGTTATTGTATGACTAATTTATAATTAATGGACGTTTTTGATAAGGTCTGTATTGCATAAGTTTTGTCTTCGAGAAATTTATTTCCAAATTGTGATCCTTTAGCCAATTCACTATTTTTGTTAGTATATCGTCCAATTGAATTTAATTTGCTACCGTCGTCACATGGAAACACTATCGAAATGTCGTCAGCAAAGAGGATACTCTGTACTTTTATTTCACTTGGCAAGTCATTTATATATATAAGGAATAGAATGCACCCTAAGACACTGCCTTGAGGTATAGACATTGTTACGTGCTCCATTTTTGATCGCACGTGAGTCATTATGCCAGTGTCCGGGTGAAGATATTCCACTTCCACGTACTGTATGCGATTTTTGAGGTACGAGCAGAACCACTCATACGCGATACCTCTCACCTATTTGGTACAACTTATTTAGTAGTACTTTATATGATACTCGATCGTAGGCTTTACTCATGTCTAACAGTAGCCCTACTGCATATTTCCTATTATTTAATATTTTTAATGCTTCATGTACGTAATTAAATACTGCTAACGTCGTTGACTTATTTTTCCTAAATCCATTTTGACTGGTGTTAAAAATCTTGTACTTCTCACAAAAATTATTTAGCCGCTTAGACATTGCAGTTTCAAATATTTTTGAGAATGTAGATAATAAAGCAATAGGGCGATAATTTCCTGCATCAGTTTTCTTGCCTTTTTTATATATAGTTTTTACCATAGATATTTTTAGTAAATCTGGGACAACACCCTCCATGAATGACTGATTTATGAGAAACGTTAAAGGCATTATTAATTCGTCCATACATGATTTAACTAGCGATGGTTTTCATCGTGACCAAAACTTTGCTTGTTTTTTAAGTGTTTAAATATACATTTTACTTCATTTGGATCAACTGGTTGCAAATATATAGAGTTTTCGCTAGGAGTAACAACATGTCGACCAGGTGGGTTCTCGTTAGACCTCGTGGCGTTAGTTTTCCCTACCGAAACAAAGGTTAAAGGCATTTGCGACCGACCTCGGGTCTTCAACAAGAGTATTGTTTATATCAAGTTTTATACTTTTTCTAGTTTTTTTAGTCAGTTTGTTAGTACGACTTTTTATGATGTGCCGCATTGATTTTGTTTTATTACTAGATTTTTCCATTAGGTTTATATAATTTACTTTTTTAGAAGTGATAACTGTCCTTTTGAGGATTTTCTCGTATTTTTTGTAATATCTTCGTAGTATATCGTTATTTGTGGTATTTATTAATATTTTTAGTTCACGCTTATGTTTACAGGCTATTTTTAAGCCAGTAGTTAGCCATGATTTAGTTTTCTTGTTTTTAATCTTAATTAGCTTTTTTGGTATACATAAATTCAATAGTTTTTGTATAGTGTTATGGAAGGATACGTAATTTTCATTTATATTTTGGTCATTTTTAAGGATTTGATTCCAATCTACTTTACAGAGTTCTGATTTGAATAGTGATATATTAAGGGAATTATACAGTCTCTTTTTCGTATAACGTAGTTTTGTTCGTTCAGTTTGTATGTTGTTATTTGATAGAGTAGTTAAGACTCCTTTGTGATCTGAGAGTCCCAGTTCTTTGACATTTATCTTAATCTGATTATTATCAAAGTTGGTGAATAGAAGATCTATACACGTTGAACTGGTAGCAGTTACTCGTGTAGTGTTGTTACATTTTCCTACTCCTTCGTAATTCTTTTCTGATTAATTTATTTGCGGGATCCAAGACAGTTAAATTCATTCTCCGGGACTTCGTCGAGCTTCATTGCCTCGGCGCTTTTCTGGTGGTCGCCACTGTTGATAATGGCTTTCAGGAGTTTCAGTGGTTTGGGAATAGCAAGGCGGGATGAAAAAAAAATTGGTCTCCCGTCGCCATCACAACCCCTCAGTATTGACGAACATGGTTACTGTCCCAGCATATTTAGGGTCAGGGGGTCAACTCCCTATCTCCGTCAAGGAAGTTACGGGCCCCGTCCGAAAGTACTTCGGAATGAAAAAAAAAATAATTAGTTAAATTTTTCGGACATCGGGCGTAGGGTATCATTCATTCTTAGTTCGGGCCCCGAACGAATCATCCATCCGTAGGTGTTAGCAGGAAACACCCGTAACCAAGGCCGTAACTACGGACTTCGTGCTTAGGGAGTAGGCCCCCTGTCCTTCTAATACTTCTGCACCACACCGTACGGTTGCGGGTTGTCTCTTCTGTTGTGTTGCTAGCTATCATGTGATTCTTAATTGTTCGTAGCCAGGTCATTGGTGGTCGCCCTCACCCTCTTTTTCCGTTTTCTATCTTCATGACTATTTTGGTCATATGGACATCCAATGGAATTGGCATAACATGATGATGGAAGTATTCCATAGGTGGCGCAGTAGCTGAACATCATATGGTTAACCCTTTACCAACAACCGTCGGGGTCGGTTTCCAATCTAACCGAATTCAGCAGAATACTATGAATAATAGAACACTCACAAATAATAACTAATTTTGTTCTCTGTCTTTCATGTTACCCTTGTATTCAAAGAAAGAATAAGGATAGGTGTATTCGTACATATTTTCGGGCACAAATCCTTCGGGCTTATGCACAGAATTTCTTAATGAAATAATTGAGCTTGCTCGATCAATAATCCCAACAATAAGTAAAATTAACAAAATATATTTCAAACTGTGTCTGCGGCTTCGCTCCCGTCATCTGTCTGCCAACCCTACCCTACTAACCTAAAAAAAATTGTAGGTAGGTATGTAGCGTAGGCTCCTGCGCTACATACATACCTACCATTTTTTTTTTCTAAGGTCATCATTCTTTCGCGGAGAATCTAATGCTCAACGCCGTCTATCGAATATCGAGTTCAACTGTCAGAGAATGTGAATTGCGTGTGTTAAGATAATTTTACTTCTTGAACACTTTAAATTCATCTAACTTTTGATAGAGTGAACCGATTGCGATGAAACAATTAAGTAATTCTTCAAGTTACGCACAATTTTTATGTATAAGAGTTATCTACATTGGTTTCGTACATTTCACGTGATGCATGCACAAATAAACAGACAAACAGATAAACAGACAAAAATTCCAATGATGCTGGAAATGGGTTCTGTTGGTTATCCTTTAACACCCTGGCTATTTATTTTGGAATTTCTTTCCATGTACAAAAATTACTTGTCTACAGATTTATATGTATTGATTGATTAATGATAACGCTTAAAATTAACGTACCAGTTCTGGGGTCTATCCATGTGGTAGTCTTCGCGTTATGGTCAATGAAAAATATCCTGCCGTTCGGTGCTTTCTGCATACTCCAGCCGGTCGGGAGACCTTGAACATAAACAAAAGAACATACAATAATCTGGATTCATACAAATATAATGAATATAAGTGCAGTGTTGGCCCAGTGGTGACGGCCGCGACTTACAAGTTGTGGGTTCGAACCCAGGCAGGCCCTTTACTTTGTGTAAATTATTTCATCACCACTGCTCTCAAAACGGTGAAGGCAAACATCGTGAGGAAACCGGCATGTCCTAGAACTAAAAATTCGAGGACATGTGACATCCACTAGTTTGGATTCCACCATTATAGTAAACGTGAGGACACTCGTTCACACTGAACGCTGTATTGTTTGTCGGTTTGTTTTTTATTGTTGAGCATACTTTAATTGGAAAGTGGTAAAAATGTCATTGATATCGCGAGACGTAAAAAGATGGTCTTGATTTGGTTTTGTTGAAATTGGTTTATAACCAACCAATTGTGATTCGAAATTAAGCTCGCGATCCGCGAGTGGTACTGTTAATCGCTCTTGCATTTGTTTGTGTATATATTTGCGCAGCGAAGTGTTTTTGTCGGGAGCGGGTCTGGTTCTCTGCCGGGATCCGGTCCAGGCCACGTCGATTGTCCTTTATTATTATATATATTTTCCCCCTATAACCCTCGACCGGACACGGGATTGAACGAGACCAGGAGACCACCACGGAGACAAATGTATGTGTAGATGTAGTTGTGTATGCTTGTAGAATTGTAGGACCACTTTCCAGCTATACGTCAATCGGTATCCCAAAAAACAAACCCCTAGTTACCGCTGCCACGTGTCGCGGTTTCACGGGTATAGATCTTGTAGGATCCAAGATCCGCAACATTGCTCATGGGCCCCAGTGTTGCCTCTTGGCTTGTGATCCGCAGGCCTGTATTCAACATCCACTAACCCGCACTGGGCCCGCATGGTGGATTACGGCCCATTCCCTCTCACACAGAGTCCTGTGTCCCAGCAGTGGGAACATTAAATGGCTGATGATCGATTGCCTGGAAGAGATCGCGGAATGCGATAAGGCCACCCGTTGTATATATTTTTGTTCCTGTATTTTCTGGTGTACAATAAAGTACACCAGAAAACTGCCCCCGCTCCCCGTCTCGCCGCGCACTTACCTAGGGCACGGTACAGCGGTCTCGGTCAAGGTATAGTAACAATGAAAGTCAGAGTAGTATTTGTATTGAATTCTGGCGCTCAAATAAATATTTATATAATTTAACATGTCTGACAGTTTTTTCATACATAAACTGACAGACGTCAATCTTATTCAACTGTTAAGAAATACGAATACCTGATGCTATAAAAATCCGCCCAATAGTCCGATCACAGTTATTTTACCTCTGATTAAGCATCACTGTCAAAATCAGAGTGATCTTTATTCTCGTTGCAATAAGGTTGCTTGTTTTTTGATGCTTGGGTTGGTGTCAGAGGTAAATTAACTGTAAACGGAATGTAAGTATTTAATAATAATAACCACGCATATTTACCATCACTATTCGGCAGGTTCTGACTCTGCGTGCTACTGGCGCTGCTACTCCTGGTACTTTCTGTGGAGCCATCCGTCTCGTCCTATAAACATAACTGCATATAGCAACAACACTGGATTGTACACCTTATTGCACCGCGATACGGTCGTGTTTCCCTCGAGCATTATGATACGTATACGGACAAACGTTTTGGAGAAGTCTTTTGTTTTAGTTTTGAATTTAGAATTGCTTTCAAAACAGACAGTTCAAAGGGGAATAAATTTGAACATTTGACAGTACACGTATTTTACAATACAAATGTGTGGAAAATAGCATATTTACACATAATAACCCCTTGTGCTCTGACAAACAATCTTATATTTACTATACAACTTTAATATACCCGTATTTGGCTTTGCAGACTGGATTTGCAGCCAATCCCTAATGAATTAACTTATCTGGACAAAAAAGTAGAATTTGAACTATAATGTATTTGTATTTACATACGATTCAAATGAAATAAAAATTCTTTGTGGCATATTACAAAAGTTCACCAAAGTTTTGTAGGCAAAGAAGTTGTCTTGCAATACATATGTACAGAAAAACCATTTAAAATCCCATAGCACCTAAATTATCATTAATTAAAACACATAAATATAACTTAAACATATCAAGCCTTACCATACCATTATAATTTAAAACCGCCAAATATCTACTTCGAAGCAAAAATACAAAAATTCAAACTACTAGAATAAACACTAATTAATATTAAAAAACTACAAGTTAATCAAGCGAAACAGCACAAGCAAACATGTATGTAGATACGATGTCAAATAGATAGAATGTCAAATTAGAAAGGGACGTCAAAAGCGTTGTCAAATTAGCTTAGTTATTGTTAAATTGTGTTATTGTGAACGCGCTTCTTTTTTCAATCATTTTGCTGTGAACTGTAGACTATGAAATACTTATCAATTTCTTTTAAATTAATTATACTACAGTCACATAATTTACTGTTCACAGCAGTTAAGTTTGTAGCACAAACAATTATTACACTTCATATTTTAGCAAAAGAGGTGACAAGTTTAGGCGCTTTACAAACTCCTCAGCCAGAAACTGAAAGGGCCAATTCAAAAGGCCTGCCTGCCTGAAAAAGCCTGTAAAAAGTTAACTTATATGGATACAGGCCATAAGCATCATAGACACATTCGAAATTTAAAAGCACGGCAGTGCAAAAGCCAAATTGCAAGACTAGCCAAGACTTGTGCTACAAACAGCCTAAATACCTAAGTATTAAGTACCATTGTCGCTTGTCGGTGAGTCAAAGGCGCGACGCGTGGCCTCGAGAGTTAGTGACGTAAGCAGACATCACAGTAGCATGTTGTGCCTCACACTTACTCATAGACAATTTCCCAAAGCACTCCGCCATTGGCCTAATGCGGGTTGCGACGCTAGTATGAACCGTATTACATTTTGAGAAGGTCTATATTTGAATGCAAAATATTTTGTCATTAACCGTTTCAGAATTTTACTGCCCAAAAGACGAACAAAGACAAACACAGACATTTACCTCGCACTTTTAAAACATTATTAACAATTAAAAATTGACCCTTCTAAAAAGATGTTTTTTTTTATATTACGACACAATTTTGACATCGATATTTAGAAAGAGATAGAGTCGTCGCACAGGTGAATGAATGATAGATGCGACGCTCTGCATAAAGGGTTCAAGGCTAAACGAGTGAGTGAACCAACACTAACCAATAGGTATGCCATGCCGAGCGAGATCGATCGCACGCGGCTGATGCGACTATAGTCGAATTTATGATGCCGTTTCTGAAGCTTGGGAAAGACGCGCGCAGCCAACGACTGACGTAGGCTGCGTTGTCTGTTGTTAGTAGGCCGCGTGGCACGCGCGTCTGCGATTGGCCGAGATGCACAGAAATCTTTAAGGCAAACTTTTTCTTAAAACCTGATGTGTCTTATTGCCGACCATGGACCAATTTTTTTTTTTTTATAATGTCGATACAATAAATTCGATTCTAAACAGATGTCACCAAATACCTTTAAACCTACAAACGATTCTCCACCTAAACTTTACCAAGCCCTCCCGGCTACATCGCATCGCGGCCCGCACCGGCGTCCGGTGTCTTACCTCAGAGTCCTCCATGGAGCTGGTGGTGGTCCTCCTCCGCCTGGCCCCTGGAGACGCCACGGGCGAAGCCCCCGTTGGCGTACTGAAGTGATTCTCATCGAACGTCAACGCATCTTCGACCACTACTTCTGTCTGAGGTAGGGTGTCAGGCTCGTTTTCTGTTACTTCTGACGCGTCTTCTGTGATTATTGCTGTTGCGTTTTGCGAGTCTGTCGCGTTATCTGTGCCTTCTGTAGCTATTTGCGTTTCCGTTACGTTTTCAGTTACTTCTGTCTCTATTTGCGTTTCTGCCGCTGTTTCTGTGTCATTTCGCGTTTCTGTCTCATTGGTTTCCGTCTCATTAGCCGTTTCAGTTTCAATAGTCTCTGTAACAATTTCCGTTCCTCCTCGACTGTCATTCTCTCTATCATCAGTAGCTGTAACAACATCTACCTCGTCAGTACTGTTCTCTATATCTACACTTGTGTTAGTTGTGTTTGTAATCTCATTTTGATCTGCTTGAGCTTCAGTAGCTGTGTTTTGACTAGCACTGGCGTCACTTTGAGCGTCGGTAGCGACTTCGTTAGCGCATACAACGTCATCTTCCTCCTGAATCGTATTGTTCCTTAAATTATTATCACAGTCGGTTTCATCACTTATACTATTAGTTGTGTTCGTCTCGGGGTCAGCTGCGACGGGTTCCGGCGATCTGATTGGCGTAGAGAAGGGCGTGGGGTCCGTCGAGTTAGTCTCCACACTTCTATTGTTTATATCCTCCTGTTAGACATTTACATTGGATAATATTTGACGCATAAACTTATTCGTGCAGTGCGACAAATATTTTTCTACACATTTTTTTTATTTGTTTTCTCTGCACGTCTAAGTTTGTGGCCCATTGTTTTTTTATTATATCCCAGTAACATTGGGCTTGTAAGCGTGAAGCATCAATGTGCTGTAGAATTGTCTATGAAAGTGAGGACAACACAGTGGATGTCTATGGAGCACCCGAACCGATGATAACAAACTATAAATTAGTGTTTGTATGTATGAATGGCAGTCTGAAATTTCCTGAAAGATCTCACATAAAAACACATAGTTTTTTTTTCTATAATTTTACAATAAATCTTATTATTTTGCGAGATAACAATATCAAATTCAGATTTACGAACAATAGAGATTGGAAAATACCTTTCAGAAAAATTACCTAATGTGAAACCATGTACTCATTTTTTTATTTTATTTTTTTAATACAGTGTTTTAAAACCTGAGACAATACTATTTTACAATATACCTTTTAATACATAATTAACTGTCAATTACATAAGGTCAGTGCCAGACATTAGACCGAGGCAGTGGTGTCCCATCCCATACAAAGAAACCGTGCCAACGTACTATACTGATTATTCTGATTATTTTTGTTCATCGATCGCGTTCGGTTCCGTTCCGTTCCACGGATATAGATGGTGATCTATCTATCGCCGTGGAACGGAACCGAACGCGTTCGATTTACAAAAAATAATCGGTATAATCAGATGAAAAACGCTAGTTACGTCGGCACGGTTTCTTTGTATGGGATGAGGCATCTGTATGCTAGTATTATATTATCTGTGACCAAGGCAAGCAAAGCCACAAAATATGAAGCAGGATTTTTGCGAAATGCGCAAAGCCCTAAACCCGTATTAAAAGAACTCAATAGTTGATAGCTCAAGCCTCAGCGAAAATCATCATTTCAGCCGAAAGTCGTCTACAGCTGGACGTAGGCTTCCCTCAAGTGTCATGGCATGGATCGGTCCCGGCATCCAGTAAATGGGAATTCACTGGATGCCTTCACCAGAGGGGCAATTTCCGTATGTTTAGGGAAAGTGAAAAAAAAAAAAAACTAAAAAAAAACTTTAAACTTTTTTACCATCAGGCGAGATGGTGGTCAAGCGCGAGCCTATATAAGATAAAAAAAAAAACGTTGGCATCGCAGTCGCAATATGTCAAAAACACCTCAATTTTTTACCCGACTACGGCAAAGCAAAATGGAGGGTTATTTTCACATACATTTCGATAAGTTTTGACATTGTTTGTGGCCAAGATGTTATTGATACCAGAACGTTTTTTTTTAGTACGAATATTGGCCTTCTTATGGGAAGCCTTCCAACGCTGCGTCTTCCAGGCCAAATACTGGCGTCTAAATGTCTGACACTGGCCTTACAATGACTTAACATATTTGGCAACTCCTCGCGTACAAAATGACACATTTTTATGCTTTTTCGAGAGGTCAATGACTCGCTTAGTTATACTGCGGCAAGCCAACATGCAATCTTAACCAACCATGCAACTTTTTATAAATAATAGTAAGATTATAATATGTATTTGAAGCGAAACGAGTAGTTCTGTGTATAATATTGAAGCTAACGAAAACATGCTTTATTTGTATCCCAATAGAGTTGAAAAAGTTTAAGCTGCTGAGTGCAAATTATAAAATAAAAATGAGTACACGGCTACAGAACATTACTGGCAGTCTGAATACAACATCACTATGAAGTTGGCATAATGTGTTCCTTTTTCAAATTACTTAACGATTTTGTTTATGCTCATAAACCCATAAACAAACCTCATTACTAATAAACGTAGAATAAAGTCACATGTGACGGATGATGACACTTAAGACTATAAACCGTTCTGTGTTGTGATAAGGTCTATATTTAAACGCAAATTTATTGGAACTATGTTCTACAATTATTTTAGTATATGTCTCTGACAATTCAGACTACCAGTACAGAAAAAATAATGTATCGATTGATGTCTTGTTAGTACATAATGTCTATCGCTGAAGCCCATGCTGCGAAACAAAATATTCACTAACAGAATCGGTAACTAACATAGAACTTCTTAATTAAACAAATCGTAATATTTTTCTTTAAATTATAAACTTTATAGAATACGCATGCTTCCTTTTATTGTGAAGGGCTAATACCGCTGCTATATTGGATTAAAATGGCATACAATTCAGTGATACCGGTGCTTCTTACGCCCTTTTATGTCCGAAAGAAATATTGTAATGCTGTGAGCAGTCTTCTATTTCAAAAAATAATATAGGAGCGGTATATGTGAAACAAATTAATCTTGAACCTAATACTTTTAAAATATGATAGATATGACCGCATATTGCCGAAATGGACTGATGATATTTCTTATCTGCGCCAAATGCGCATTCAAATCGGTTTATACGCTTAGAAGAAATAACTTTGCAGAGATACAAAGGCTTGAAACTTCTTGAGCTATAATCAGAAAGTATTTTTTACAGTCCCACAGAAAAATATAATCTTGAAAAAGTTTTCATATAAATAAATATCACATGCATAATCAGAATCACTCTCAGAAAATGTGAAAATGTGTCGGTTGTTTTCAAATTTTACTTGTTTTATTTTCAATTTTGTATTATTACTTTCCAAAACAGCACCCTCAGAAACTATTCAAGCAACGCATTCCGGCTGCACCTTAATCGGCGAGATATTCCACGAAAGTACCATCTTCTTCTTATTTCGTGATTAACTCAAACTATACAACCATTCAGATTTTGTCCGACCAGTATGTAGCTACTCGACAGCCCTATCATTTGCTACGTTCAAATCCCGATAGAATTTAGGACACAATTAAAATATATAAAGCGCAATTTAGGACACATGGTATGTCGTCATAACCACGTCCGAGCAACGAAATAGTGTGTCCTAAATTGCGCTTTATTTCCATGTATTTTGTTTTAAATTTGAATGGAATGGGAAGCCGCGTGTGCCATGTCCGCGCCCGACGCCATTTCTGTGTGGCCTGCGCCTAAGGTGAAGGTGGTCGGGCAAGAAGGGCAGATAAGGAGGTGCGCCATATCTTGCGAAGAGGCCCCAATAAAGTACCATTATATTTTATTCCAGGTTTCACACCTAAACTGACAGTATTTTACAAACTGATTTTGATGACTTTAAAGTACCCCAAGGTGAAAATGTTATTATAATGTTGACTACTAAACTGCAATTTTTGAAACTTGAAACAGTAAACTAAATCAATCCATCCCGGCAATAATACGGCCAAACATCTAACTTCTACTAAACCAAAAACATTAAAACATTCTGTCCTCAAACGATCCCTGAACAAACACCTTTATCTATAAAAATTTCGACACTGTCCAGCGATTGCTTAGCACATGTTACAGGATGTAACGGAGAGGTACGATCACATTTTAAAAACTGGTTCTGGCCATATTTATGAACAACTTTATCCAAGGATATAATAGGCAAACCCCATAAAAATACATACAGAGTTGTCATCAGCTGACCAAAATTTTTGGTTTTTCCTTTTTAGGGTTCCATACACGAAGGGTTTAAACGGAGTCCTATTGCTGTCACTCACGTGTTTCTGTCTGTCCGTCGTCTGTCACACAGATTTTTTACAGCCAAACGATTGGAGATATAGTCTTTAAATTTTCACAGTATAAGCATCTTGTTGACCCAAGCCATACAAATTGTCAAAAAATATTTTTAAATGATTAAAAAAATTTCTCATACAACAAAAGAGGGGAGCGAAAAAAAATATTGGCCTACCCCATTGAGTGTGGTATCGTTGTTTATAACTCTTTGAGATAAATACTGCTTTTGTTAAAAAAAATATTGGAATACAAAGGAATGAGAAGTCACGTCAGCATTTTTACAAAATGTTGTTCCCAAGATTTTTTTAACTTTCCACCTATGTACTTAAAATTTGGTGATGATGTTATTTATATTTTACTAACAAATACCAAAATATTGATAATTCTGATACTGTCTTTGAAATTCTCTCATTTTTCCTATTACAACCAACTTGATTTTGGTTTGGTACGGAACCCTAAATGTGCGAAGAACACGCACTTAGCCAGTTTTTTACTTCCTTGGAGAAAGTTGATATATTTGAATTTAGAATCTGCTAAGCAATCGGTAAACACCTCAGAGATTTTAATAAAAAAAAGCTCAAAAATAGCGTCAGGTTGTAATCCTAGACAGTGGATCCTACCTGGTGGTGATGGTTCTGCGCCTGGCTGGGGCTGGCCGGGGCCGGGGCGTGCTCCTCATCAGCGGAGATGTGGAAGCGACGCTGGAACTCCGTGGCGGCCGTCTCCATACGCTCCGCTTGGGATTCGGTGCTCATGTTGCGCCTAAAGTAGCAGAATATAAGATTACACACACATTAACTTATGCTTTTTCCTCAACGGGGTAGGCAGAAACTACAGAACACCACTTGCTACGATCCTTTCATACACCTTTTGTTTACTTTACGTTCATACATCGCATCGGTCATACACGCACACAAACAAAGTAACCTGGATTAACACTATCAGCACTTTTTATCCAGATAATCTTTTTATCTGGACATAGCCCGAAGAATAGCGAAACTTAAACGGCAGTGGGCAGGGCACATTGCTCGCTGAACGGATGGCCAATGGGGCTGAAAAGTTCTGGAATGGCGACCGCGATACGGAAGACGACACGTTGGAAGGCCGTCCACTAGGTGGATCGATGACCTGGTTAAGGTTGCGGGAATGCGCTGGATGCGAGACGCACGGGATCGGTCAATATGGCGACGCCTGGGGAGGACTCTGTCCAGCAGTGGACGTCTTTCGGCTGAAATAATGATGATGATCCAGATAGTAGGTTTAGGATAATTTTCGACTTTTTTGCGGACGAAGCCGCTGGCACAAGTTAGCTCGTAGCTATTTGTAATAACGAGATGAAACACATGCAACTAAAAGAGTTATGAATAAAAATATGGATTGATGAAGAGGAACGCCAAAGGAAAGATGGATGAACTGTGTGAGGAGTGATATGGAAGAAGAGGGAGTCAGTGATAGCGTGACGAGGGACAGGACGGTATGGAAGAAGAAAACGCGTTGCACCGACCCCAAGTAACATGGGACAAGGGCAGGAACATGATGATTCAACCGTAACGTTTTTCAAATTCACTTACACAGTCATTTTAGGCGCAGCGTCAACCTCACAGGTCCACACACAAGTTTGCAATGCCCAATCGATAACCAACGAAATAACGAATGTACTTAGACACCCGACTATCATTAAAGAAGGTCATTATAATTAGGTGCCCTTTTGCGAGAAAAGTATGGGCTAAGTATCGAGCACCCTTTGTTCGCAAATCACTAATCCCGGTTTCGGTAAACAATGTTAAGTAAGGATGGCGAACCGTCAACATAATTAATGTACACTATACTCCATTTGTGATAACATTAAACGTTTAAATTAGCCCATTTTACAGTTCGTTAAACCGATTTTGACTTCTATTGCGTTACTAATACGACATATGGTAGCTGTAGTAACAGGCTTATGCTTTTTATGTCATCCTTATGTTTACGGAATAGAACTCAAAATCGGTTGAACGGACTGTAAAAAGATTTGGAAACATGTCTTATGTTATTTCAAATGGAGTTTAATTATGTATATATATTATACCAACATATCTTACCAATAATATTGAATCGACAAAATTCAATAAAATAAAAAAATGAGTGCCTCATGATTTGACTGATCTGCAGAAAGAAACGCGTGTTGAAATTTGTGTTGCCTTGTTGAATCTATACAGAAATGAATGAATATTGGATCGAATTGTGACATGTGATGAAAAGTGGATTCTTTACGATAACCGTAAGCGAAAAATGCAATGGCTGACCCCAGGTCAAACGCCGCAACAGTGTCCTAAAGCAAAGCTTACCAATAAACAGGTAATGGTAACTGTTTGGTGGTCTCAGCGTGGTGTTATTCACTATAGCTTTCTCCGATCTGGTCAAGCAATAACGGCAGATGTCTACTGTGCCGAACTCCGAACAATGATAGCAAAACTAGCAGTGAAACAGCCCCGACTCATGAATCGATGTTAACCATTATTTCTCTATGATAACGCGAGACCTCATACAGCACGAGAAACCGTTTTAACTCTACAGGAACTGCAATTAGAAACCATTCGTCACCCTCCGTATTCGCCAGACCTAGCTCCAACGGACTACCATTTTTTCGTGATTTGGACAATTTTCTACGTGATAAAAAGTTTTCTTCTCAGGAGGCAGTACAAAATGCTTTCACACAGTTTGTCGAATCTAGATCACCAGAGTTCTATCGCAAAGGCATAAATGACCCTCCTATTAGATGGCGGTAATGTATAGATAATAATGGTAATTATTTTGATTATATAAATATGCTAAATAAAAAAAAAATAAAAAAACAATTTTTCAGTACAAATCTGCAATTTCATACTTTATTAGGAAGTAGGATTAGTAGAATACTTACATGAAGGTAGGACGCTCCCATTGCGTGGACCTCTCAATATGGTTGACATAGTAGGTCCTGCCGTTGGCGTCCTGTCGCTCCTCCCAGCCTGGAGGCAGGGGATCGCCGCCGATAGCCTGGAACAAACACATAGGACTATTATTTTCCTGGTTAAAGCATGCGTGCATAAGCAAGAATTCGTACATCATGGATATGTCTCCACCGACAAAAGTCTCTTGTGATGATTGTGATGATCGTACTTTTCATTTAACATTATCAGCACCACCGAAATCTAGAAAAATGCCTTTTTATGCCATATTGAGCTGTAAAGACTGTATAGAAAAAGTTAGCCGAGGCATTGGAAATGTTTTCTTTCATTGGAGAGTAAATTCGTTTTTAAATTGTGTGTAAAAAAGTGGCACGCTTGGTTTTCATACAGATGGAGGGACTTGCGTTATCTAGTTAGTTTTATATCTGTGGTTGAAACCGACACCCAGAATTCGCATATATTCCCATAAACCTATCCTTTTATAGAATAGTGCAGAAGCGTTCTTCGGCACAGAAAAAGGTAGATCGAGTTACAGAAAAAAGCGAATTCATGTGAATAGATCAGTCTTTTTATCTACATGCGAAAGTTTTGAATGGAAGAAGGGGTAATACAAGGAGTTTAAAAGCAAGCACAAGTAAATTGCAACACGTATGAAAGCAAGCATTCTGGGCACCAATGGTCTAATTTGCGTTCAGGTCGTCGTGACTACAAAATTTGAATATTTTGTTTCAGAATTTACTGTAGAACCATATCCTAGTCCATTTTCCCAAGCTAAACTCTGAACTCAACATGCCATTAACACAGAAATCAAAACATTTCACATAACTTATTTAAGTTTTTTTTTTATCAACCTTAATACAGTCCTGTGACTCATTTGTTTATGTGTAACAAGGTTGTTAATAATGTATCAAAGGAACAAAGGCACTCTTTACCCATAACCTGACTTTCCATGGTGCGTATCATCATGATATGCGCCTAGCAAATTCAGAACAATGCGCACGCGCCGCGGGATCAACTAGAAGCAGTCTCAGGTGAAACAAGTCTAGTACTTGTTTCACTTCTGTGTAGGGTTGCCAACCATATTCTAATAATTATACAGTATTGTACGTTAACACGCTTTTATTAGCTTGGTATGTTTGTATCTATGTAACGGAATCTTTGAACGTGATTTTCACCCCTTTCAACACGTCGGATTAATTTGAAACTTTGCACACTTATCAAGGATCGATGACAATGCAATAATTTAAATAGTCTGTCCCATTATCCTTACCAGGATCTTCAGGATTAGCGATTGAACTAAATAGTAAAAAATAAATAATATTACAAAAAACACGCTTTAATAGAAAAATAACTAAAAAATTAGAAAAACAAAATTCAATATATTTAAATGAAGAATAGTGTGATTAATACAAAAAAATATTTTATTATAAAAAAGCGTGGCCCTTTCTAAATTATTTACCCAATACCGAAAACATTTAAAGGGAATATGTCGTACCCTTTCATGGAGTTGTTCCCTTTGCCCTGCCGAACTCACTAACGTAAATAAGCTGCGGGGCCCAATTGAAATTGATGTCTACCAAACGTTCAATTATTATTAAAACAACGAAAAATGGATAGGTTGCGCAAAAAGACCAGTTTAAAAAAAAAATTTTTTTTCTTCATTTAATCTGTATGAAATTCTTTAAAAAAGTTGGTAACCCCACACGTGTGTCCCACGCCTTAGAAAGCAGGCTTTACAAAGCTTGATAAAAAAATAAAAAGGGGAACATACACTAGCTACGCGCGAGGTGTCCACCAGCAGCCAGTCATCGCCCGTGAACGACGGAACCGAGCAGGACACGACCTACCACGAGGAACCACTCTACAGATGTACTCGACAGAAGCATAAAGCAAGGATGTACGGGGTGATAAGCATAAGAAATAACAAAAGAAAGTATTACCCGCACCCTAATTGCGTTAAACACTAAAACAGTTTCCATCACAAACGAAAGGAGCTCCTAATCACTTGCTTCACATGTTTAAAAAAAACTAAAACCCGATTGCTTAAGAAGCTAACTAAAAAGACGAGCGAGCTGCCTAACCAATACCAGATGTAATTTCCGACTGCACAGCATGATTTTCTTCTTGTTTACGTCTTTTTAGTTCACTTCTTAAGCAGTCGGGTTTTTTTTTTAATTAACTTTTTTAATTGACGCTTGCAAGTTTAAGACGAATCGATTAGAATCACCAAAATTGGCCAACGCGTTTGGTCTCTACTCTCTAGAACGCCACATATGAACAAACATAAAATTGTGCTCTTCTATCTTTAATGTATTTTCTCTTTTCAGTGTGTACATAAATAAATAAATAAAATACGCAATGAATACTGTTTAAATGTCGAAATGAAATTATTGCGATCGATGCCGCATAAAGTAACGCAATTAGAGTGTCGTTCTAAGTGCTTTGGTGACTGATGAAAATCTGATGTGGCAGAGTTTTCTGTCAGTCGCAGACGCATCGATCGTGTGTCACATTTGACAGTTAGTTATGACTTAGGGCGGTTACATCGGATCCGTCTCCGTGAAATTTCGGTTCCGAAGTAGCCGAAGTACTTCTTGTAGGGAAGCTTACGCACTACATCCATAAATAATAAAAAATCATAATAAATAAAGCCTTTTATTTCATGCATTAAAATTCAGAAATGAAATGATATGAAAAACATACATAGGTTAACATAACATTATAAAGATTTAACAACTGCAAACATTATTTAGATTGTTTAAATTAAGTATATCACAATTTCAAGAAAAATAAATTGCAATCAGAATCAAAAGAATATCAATTATTTTTTAAATAAAACGTATAACCAAAATCTATCCGTCATAGTCTGTTATAATTCGGAACATTTTGAACTCGGAACTCAAATCACGGACACGGATCACGGACACGGACGTAAGTATAAGGAGATTATAAGCCTTAAAGTATTTCAAATTAGTGTGATAATTGCTTTTGTACATTCTCGGTGTAAATGCTTAAATATAAGCGAAAAACTCTGTGTAAAGGACCAGGGGGGTGACCATAACCTCTTAAAGCGGTATCAATTCGAGATCGAATAAGGGACAGATGTATCTGACTTGTATACATCTGTCACTTACTCGATATCAAACTGATACCGCTCTAAGAGCTTATGGTCACCCCCCTGAAGGCAAATTGTTCTCTAATTCTTTTGTTCACTACCTGTAATACCAATAAGACAAAAATTGGCTGAGATTGTCGCTTGTATTAAGGCGATATATACGCCCCAATGTTAACGCAGTATTGGCCGTGCGCCCGCTCGATGACAAAATATCAATATTGAACCTCCATTTGAACAGTTTTGTTTGCAAAATATTATTTGATTTACATATACTATGTTAGTTATGAAGAAATTCCAGCCATCAATTTTTCTGTGTAAAAGAATTATTAAACATCCAATTCGTTTTGGAGGAGTATCCAAAAGTAGCGAAAAACTAGCGTGTTGTTAATTTTTTTATAAAGCAAAACTATTTGTTATACGGCAAAACCATGTGTTAAAAATAATATACATGAAACAATAATATTTTTTTTTTCAAACCTTTTAACCTAGCCGTTACTAAGGAGTATGCTTTAGAAAGTTACCGTTTTACGGCACTAAAGCGGATGTAGGCCCTTAACTATTACATCTCGTTTGGCAATCTGTCAGTCAACCTCTGTGTGGACAACCTTATCAGAACATAGCACTAAATAAGGTAAATAATAAATATGGTAGTATCACTCACCGGCTGCACGACCCCCTGCTGGGGCGAAGGCTCCACCAGCTCCCAGTCGTTCTCGGGCGCCGGCTCCTCGGTCCCGGGCTCCCCTACGCGCCCCACTAGAGCGTGGTACACCTCGATGTAGCCGCGCACTCGGGAGCGGGCGCTGTGGAGTGTGGAGATAGTGATCAATTGGAGATAGTCAGGTTTGGGTGATGGATGAAGCGTATAGATGATAGAGAAGATCTTTGAGATACTTTTGACGTTGCATCCATACATTTGAATTACAGTAAAGTCAGGAGAGAGACAAAAGAATCCAAACAGATTATTCTAATTAATCTGAACAAATATAAAATTTAAATTACATCTGAATGTCACAAGATGTGTATCAGAATAGGGATGATGACTAAAAATATGTATTTAGTCCGTCAGTTAGATAATCTAAAAATATTGGACACTAATTTTTTATTGTTCCACATAAACAAAAAATTACGACGATACAGTGCGTTGAAATATCGTGTGACGTCACGGTGTGCTACACTTTAATACTGACAAAGTGACGTCACAAGCCCCCACTCCAGTACTTTGATGCGTTTTATCTTTGTTAATTTTTATTTCTATACTAATATTATAAAGAGGAAAGATTTTTATGTTTGTTTGTTTGTACTGAATAGGATGCGAAACTACTGGACGGATTCGAAAAATTATTTCACCAATAGAAAGCTACATTATTCCTGAGTGACATAGGCTATTTTATCCCGAAAATGGGTCCTGTGGGGTGGTCCACGGGAGCGAAGCCGTGGGCTGTTGCTAGTATTTGATAATGGAAAAAATACGGGTCCAATAATTTAAGTCCAATAATATTTAACGAGCTCGTGGCTAAATAATAACAGCCGCACGGGTCGATCATCAAGGTTAAGCAACGCTTGACGAGGTCGGTCAGTGGATGCGTGACCATTTCAATATACCGAGTTTACTCCGTGCCTCGGAAAGCACGTTAAGCCGTTTGTCCCGGCTGTCATTTTGAAGATCTTTGACAGTCGTTACGGGTAGTCAGAAGCTTGAGATCTGACACCAGTCTTGCCAAGGGGTACCGTGTTACCCAGTTACTGGGTTGTGGAGGTCAGATAGGCAGTCGCTCCATGTAAAACACTGGTACTTAGCTGAATCCGGTAAGACTGGAAGCCGACCCCAATATAGTTGGGAAAAAGGCTAGGTAGATGATGATGATGAATATTTAACGAACTAAATAGAATTATCATTTCTACCCAGGAAACATCCCTATTAAAACGGTAAAGGTTATTATTCCAACAAGCATTTTGTCCAATTGAGATATTTAGTTTTCATAGTTTATCAAATCATTTTAGAACATCAATACTCTGATAGCCGATCCGTTGTGGAGAAACTCCTAAATGAATGTTTCTCTATTGTACATTGAACACATAATTATTCTTTAGTCTCTTGTCGATACCGACGTGACAGCATTTTTAGGGTTCCGTACCTAAAGGGTAAAAACGGGACCCTATTACTAAGACTTCACGATCCGTCTGTCTGTCTGTCTGTCCGTCTGTCACCAGGCTGTATCTCATGAACCGTGATAGCTAGACAGTTGAAATTTTCACAGATGATGTATTTCTATTGCCGCTATAACAACAAATACTAAAAACAGAATAACATTAATATTTATGGGGGGCTCCCATACAACAAACGTGATTTTTATGCCGTTTTTTGCTCGATATTAATAACGGCAAATATTCACAGAATATTTAGTTGTATATTCACTTCAAAAAATAATTATTATTAAATTTAAATAAAATAAATTCAGGGGGGCTCCCATACAACAAACGTGTTTTTTTGCCGTTTTTGCGATAATGGTACGGAACCCTTCGTGCGCGAGTCCGACTCGCACTTGGCCAGTTTTTTAAAAATAAATCTTAATTCATACACTGATTAAATAGTCAAATAACACAACACTTCAAGCACACAAGATATACAAAAGGAGGTTAGCGGGGTAGTCACACAAGCTCTACAACATCTCATACTGGGATCTCCTACATAACATTATTTCTGGAGGTTAAAAAAGCAAATTTAAAGTACCTTAGCCAATTAAAACACCCAAATATAGAAAGAAAAAGGTTAAAGGTTACAGACACCAATAAAATTCCAATTTATATTTACTTACGACCCGCCTGGACTCGCATGGTTCCAATTTGATTTATACAACAAAATCTTGCCGAAGAAATTCTCTGAATGACGGTGAACGCCGCATTAATATTCATCAAGTATATTTGAAGTTAAATCTATTTGATGAAAACTTTACTGCATTCTTTCAGAAAAAAAAAAAAATTCTTCACACTAGGAATTCTTCCTGTATCGTGGGGGCGTTTACAAATATTTAAACTCACATTCACAAACACCCAGATCCGGAACAACTATCTGTAGGCCATACAAATATTTGTTCCGTGCGGGAGTCGAACCCGCGACACGCAGCGCAGCAGCGGATTGCTCAACCACTACGCCAACCGTTTCGTCCACTGTGTTTTATACAATTAATGAAAGTCATGCATATGCGTCACTAAGACATCATGTTTTATGATTTAATGGTATTTTAATGGTAATGGTTTGTGCGAGGGAATGCGCCTAAATCCACCATGCAGGCCCAGTGCGGGTTGGTGGATGTCACTTCTTCAAATTTTTCGTTCTAGGACTTGTCGGTTTCCTCACGATATTTTCCTTCACCGTTTGATAGATAAATACATTTAGTCATCTGGTCCATCGGCACCATATACATGTGACACCATACAGACGCTGCCAAAAAATGCGCTTGAAACGCATAATTTCATTGACAAGTAGAAAGAAGAACAAGTTATTAGCAATACACACTCAAAATCACTCACACTGTTCTGTTAGTAAACTCAGCACACAAATAAATAAGTAGTAAATAATATACCTGCAGTTAGGATGGGTAGCTAAAATTAACAAGGATGATTCATACCGCTGTGACGAATGTTATAAGTCTTATCTTTTAGTTCAATATTCTGGGAACTGCAATCTTTAATGTAACAGAGTTTACATTTTGAGCAAAGATTATTTGTATCACATCAACATTGGCATACTTTTTAACACGCTTTTATTAGCTTGGTATGAATGTATCTATGTATCAATGTAACGGAATCTTTGAACGTGATTTTCACCCACTTCAAAACGTTGGATTGATTTGAAACTTTGCACACTTATCAAGGACCGATGACAATGCAATAATTTAAACAGTTTGCCCCATTATCCTTACCATTAAAGCGTGTTTTTTAGTTTTTAGAACTACAATTTATTATTCAGATATTTTCAAGTCACAAAATTATCAAGTTGTTCAAATTTTTTGATAATTTTGGCTTAAGTCCTATTAGGTTTAGTAGACACAGTGGATCTTTGTTTCTCTAAAGTTGGCTGCAAGACCCTGGGCAGTAGCTAAAAGCATATTATAAAATCAAGGACTACGTTGAAGATAAAAAAATTGGCTTTAGCTCCTTCTGCGCATGCGGCTTCCCTGGTAATTCATAAATGGCACAAACATGTGGATGTATCTAACTTTTCCCAATCTCATTTTTTCTTATTTTTTTCCTTCTTTTAATTAGACTTTTTACAATGGTTTTCAATCATCTTTATAGCCCTTTGCTAAGAATAGTTACAGCACTGATAGCAACATTTGTGCCACATGCTAAATTTAGTCTTGTTATTATTTTTTTTTCAATACAGTTGTTAAACATGGCGTACTTTCAGAGGCTATAATTATGATTCGAAAGTTAAATCTTACGCATAGGCATCTTTCTGTTACGCGGTCGTGACTTTTGTTTACGAGCTCGATCATTATGTTTGCAGTTTAGTTTTAAATTTATAAGTCAATTTAAAAAAGTTTAGTAGCAAGGAGTTTTCATACATAGAATAAAATGGGATAGATTTGATACGAGGAAAAATGAATGATTCCGTACGTTTTAGCATTGAATTCTCAAAAGTTTTTAAATAGTTGTTTAATATATTTAATTACCAGTTTTAAGTTAATTATTTTCACATCAACGTTTGTCAAAAATCGAATAGGCTGTATCGGCTGTGTTCTTTGTAAAAATATATGGCCAGTTGCAAAAACGCGCCATATTGAAAATTTTATTTTTTGTGAATAATCAAATCTAATTCTTTGATTTGTTTTTACTATTTCTCACAAATGTATTGAAAAACGTCGTGTGATACACGGGTGTGTAGGTTATTGCAAACTCGACAGCTCGTTTGCAATAACCTACTTTCCACCCTTGTATCACAATGTACTATTTTACCTTTGTATAGATTCTTTTACCGATTGTTTTGTGGATGTGTGGACATTGTAGGCCTTCTAGATTTCTAGATGCTTGTTAACATTTGTAAACTTTTTATCTCGTTTATATAATCATTTTTTTTAAGTTTATTACGACTTATTGTCGGGCCTACGTTGTCCCCCCATATCTAAGCACTAATGCTAACACTAATAACATGGAAATATTGTAAAACCAAACCATTTTTTTAAAAGAGTAACCATGGAGTTTCTTGCCGGTTCTTCTCCATAGGAAACGACTAACCCGAACCGTGCACCTTTTGTCGACGTTTTAAAGTGCCCATGTAGGCCTGTGTGAAATGAAAAAGATTTGAAGCTATTTTTGTGTGAATGTTGAAGTAGACGATAGCATTGTATATCTGCCTCTTTCACTCGCTTACGTTTGACGCATCGTCCTATCTCGCTTACTATAATTATGCAGTATACTCGATGATAAACTGTTTCTTACATGAAAATTGAGATTTTGTGTGTTGTGTTGTCTTTTGTGTGCACTAAATAAATGATTTATCTATCTATTTATCTTACGCAATGGTTCGCAGAGCCAACTTCAGAGACACAAAGATCTGCTGTGACTGCTATACCTACTAGTGTCTTTTAGAGCACTCCATAAGATAAAACCCTCTTTTATAAAAATCTCGACTGTATCACAGATAATATAATACTAGCATACAGATGCCTCATCCCATACAAAGAAGCCGTGCCGACGACGTAACTAGCGTTTTTCGCCTGATTATTTTTGTAAAGTACATCGATCGCGTTCGGTTCCGTTCCATGGCTATAGATGGTATTAGCAGCGACTTGCAAATAAAAGGGTTATCACGGTTCGTGACTATTTTTTCTTTATATACACTGACGATTTCTTTTATAGTATTTTCTGCACGTTTTTACACTTTCATTGCACCAAAATATGTTACAATAAAAAAAATAAAAATCGAGTGGTATGCCTCAGAAATTTAAAACCGCGCCATCTATTGGAATCAATTTTAAATGATCCGTCCAAATAATATCGCAAATGTGAATAGCCCTATGTTCCATAATTTTGTTCTTAGGAGATTTGATTTTATACAAGAACATACAATTTTTATGATCAATTCTAGAAAATGTTAATTTTACACACAATTCAATAACAAGTCGATGCATATCGCGCCTACTAGTGATACTATTTGAACAAAATTTTCTTTCTTAGCGCTGGGACCCCTTGACCGTGTTTAGAAATACGTAAAAAAAAAAATGTATAGAAAAGTTGAATTAAATATCTGTGCAATTACTAAACACTGTCGAGATTTTTATAAATAATCCAAAATGAGCTATACCATTTCTACTTTCACATTAATTTATAGGACAGGTTTTTTTTTGTTTTTCGTTCTCAGTAACTGTGTCATATAAATGCTGTCTAATTTTGTTTCAAACAAAATCTATAAATAAAAAATTCTCTAACCATTTCAATCACATACAATACTTTAAACTCTAAAGCACAAATCATCCTTCATAAAAAAAAGAATACGAAGCCCACGGCATGCTTAGAGCGTTACTTACACGGACCTGCGGGGTCGCAAGGGGTACTTAACGACGTTGGGGCGCGCCGAAGCCGCTGACTCCGTAGGCACGGAAGACAGGGGGACTTCCACCATGCCTAGGAAGTCGTCGCGGGTAAGGCGGTTCTCGTCGAAGACCTGGATTAGTAGTTTGTGTTCTGTGGGTTTCACCTGGGGGGTAAGGAGGAAGGTTTGTTTTATTATCAATCTCAACATAAGATGCCTAAAAAATATCTAGACTCTACGCTTGGGCTTCTTCTATAGAGAAGGAAGCAAGAATTATTAAATGCTTTTGGCACTCTATCAGAGATCATCATCATCATCATCATCAGCCTTAAAAGTGCCCACTGCTGGGACACAGGCCTCCACTCTGTAAGAGAGGGAATGGGCCTTAATCCACCACACGGCCAAGTGCGGGTTCGTGGATGTCACATGTCTTCGAATTTTTGTAGGACTTGCTGGTTTACTCACGATGTTTTCCTTCACCGTTTTTGGAGCAGTGGTGATGAAATACACAAAATAAAGCGCCTGCCTGGTTTCGAACCCCACGACCTACGACACTTAACTACGGAAGTAGGGGCCGTTAGCACCACTGCTCAGAGATAAATATTGTGAAAAACTCACGCGGAGTGACTACGATCCGTTTGGCATTTCGACAATCGCTGACGCTGATAGTGTCACTTGGTCAGGGCCCACAAATTCGTTTCCCCCGACGGAAAAAGAGGGGTGAAGAGGGGTGTTATAAGTCTGACGTGAGTTATCTTTTTATCTTTAAAAAAAAAAACGTTACCCCACACTAGGAATTTCTCCTGTATCGTGGGTGCGTTTACAAACATATAAACACCTTAAATACACAAACACCCAGAGCCGGAACAACTATTTGTAGATCATACACATAATTGTTCCGTGCGGGAATCGAACCCGCGACACGCAGCGCAGCAGTCAATCGCTCAACCACTGCGCCAACCGTGCGCCCGTGTTGCTGCGTATCTGTGGCATCATAGCTCCTAAACCGTTGAACCGATTTTGATTTCGTTTTTTTTTTGTTTGAAAGGTGACTTTGTCGAGAGTGTTCTTAGCTATGTTTGATTAAAACCGGTTCAGCCGTTCATAAGTTATTCGCATTTTACTCTTTGAATCTGGATTTTTCCGCAAGATATCGTGTCATAATTACGTGTTTCGATAGATTGTCGATTGAAGCGTGTCTACTACTAGGCATATTATATGCAGTTTAAAAGCATGAAATAAAAATTAATTATAAAAACCCGCGAGACAAAACCTCTATAAAGCAAAAAGTAAGCCTCGTACTCGCGTCGAGGAACTGCTAAGTAAATAAAATAAACTGCTGTACACGTTTGCTGTTAACCGACGCGAGTACGAGGCTTATTTTTTTGCTTTTTAGAGGTTTTGTGTCGGGTTTTTTTTTTATAAGTTTTGGTGGAACGGCAACCCACTTGTTGTAAAGTTTCTTATAGGTAACGAATAAAAAATTTGATGTGTCTTATCATTTTGACAACACTAAAAACTCATAGGTACTTACAGCTTTTAATTTCACTCCCCGACACGTCAAACCGAACCGAACCAATATTGATGTCAAACTTCATCAACATTTATTTTTGAGATTGACGTCGCAGTTAGTAAGAAGTGGTATGTCAAGTGAACTAACAAAATAATACTCACCCGAAATACAAACTCCTGATTCCATGTTGGGTTCAGTGTCTGAAAGAATGAAAATCATGCATCACATAAATAAATTATTCATGAAAAATCTTTTTTGTATTCTTCGCTGCAAACCCTTTCATTTGATACCCATATCATGGCAGTGCACAAAAAATAACTAGTCCGCCATCTTGGGCCGTCCGCCATATTGGATTTAGAATGATGTCACTTAGCTAACCATGCATTGTCATCCAACGTGATAACTGCTTTAAAATTCAGTTGCAAGATTTGACCCGAACACACTTACATACATACAAGTTAAATAAAAGCTTGAAAAAAACATTCGTTCCGATAACATTGACCCATTAGTCTTTGTATATTAATATTAATCATCATTATTAATAAATTTAGTCACAAAAGATATACGAGGATAGCAGGGGATTTCCGGTTGGAGACCAAACGTCAAGCTTAGTAGCTTACCTCGCATAGCTGACGTCATTTTTCATACTAGTGTGCAGACCGCAAAATATATTGTTAACAAGTATGAAAATGACATTGCTCAATTTTGCCTAGGATATGCAACAAAATGATTTTAAACATAAAATTTCCTTAGTTCTTAGTGTTCCGTACCCAAAGGGTAAAAACGGGACTGTCTGTCTGTCTGTCACCAGGTTGTATCTCATGAACCGTGATAGCTAGACAGTTGAAATTTTCACAGATGATGTATTTCTATTGCCGCTATAACAACAAATACTAAAAATAGAATGAAGGCTCCCATACAACAAACGTGATTTTGATGCCGTTTTTTTGCGATAATGGTACGGAACCCTTCGTGCGCCGGTCAGACTCGCACTTGGCCAGTTTTTCTATAATTAATGGAGTATTGCATACACCTGCAGAACTTCAGAATTTTATTTTCATAAATAAAAATAATAGTTGCGACATTTTCCGTTTTGAACCGATAAGTCTTACTTTTTAACCGACTTTCTAAAAAGGAGGAGGTTCTATGTTCGACTTCTTGTATGTTTTTTTTTATGTATGTTCACCGATATCTACGTCAATTGTGGACCGATTTTGAAAATTCTTTTTTGGTTTGAAAGAGAATGTTTCGAAATTGGTCCCATTTTAATATGGTGAAGATCTGATGAAGATTTTCGAAGATATACAACAGAACTCTTCAATAAATAACGGAAAATCTCTCGGGACTGCTGCAATCGCATGTCTGTTTATTGTTTATACCATTTCATAACATAACATCACGCCAGTACGCTCTTAAGGGGTAAGCAGATCTCTCATTTGATCGGTTTTGTTCAAGTTTCATGATATTCGGGTAATCTATTCTGGCGTTATAGGAAACTTACTAAACAACTTGCCTATTAGGTAGGTACAACTAAAAAGTAAAAAATATTTTTTTTTTTACAAAAAAATACTACCGACTTCCAAATAAGAAAACTACAAAGTGAAAATAACTTTATTTTTGGAAGTCGGTGTCCGTAACGCAAAAAAATGGTACCTACGAAAGACACCGACTGCCAAAAATAAAGTTATTTTCACTTTGTAGTTTTCTTATTTGGAAGTCGGTAGTATTTTTTTGTAAAAAAGTATTTTATTATTGTACACAAAACTAACATATAACAAATACAGAAGATCTTAAAGGCAAAACTGTTATTTTGTAACATGATATTTATACCAAATATCTTGAAGTTCTTTCTGATTAATTTGCATAACGATGTCAAATATTTTTTAACCGACTTACCAAAAAGGAGTTTTTTTTTGTGTTTGTTCACCGATATCTCCGTCAATTGTGGACCGATTTTGATAATGCCGTTTTTGTTTGAGAGAGTATGTTCCGAAATTGGTCCCAATTTAATTTGGTGAAGATTTGATAAAGAACTTCGGAGATATACAACAGAACTCTTCAATAAATAACGGCTAATCTCTCGTGATAGCTGCAATCGCATGTCTGTTCATTGTTTATACCATTTCATAACATAACTTCACACGCCAGTACGCTCTTAAGGGATACGCAGATCTCTTATTTCACCGGTCATGTTCAAGTTTCATGATATTCGGTTAATCTATTTTCTGGCGTTATAGGTTACTAAACAACTTGCCTATTAGGTAGGTAAACAACTAAAAAGTGAATAAAAAAATTCTACCGACTTCCAAATAAAAAACTACAAAGTCAAAAATAACTTTATTTTTGGAAGTCGGTATCCATAACTAAATAAAAATGTATCTTCGAAAGTTTTTTATTTCCCATTGATTTTTACACTATGGCAATCATTCTTAGTTCTATGGATCATATCATTTATATCCTCATCTAGTTAGAGCTAAGCTAACCTAAATGATCTCTTTGTCTACAACCGGGCAATCCCCTGTTGTTCTTCTATGTAAGGTGCGGTCGAGCGGTCATATCGACTTGTCGTACGATCGGAAAAGAGTTTCGGTCTCTAATAAAAAACCGGCCAAGTGCGAGTCGGACTCGCGCACGAAGGGTTCCGTACCATTATCGCAAAAAAACTGCAAAAAAATCACGTTTGTTGTATGGTAGCCTCACTTAAATATTTATTTTATTCTGTTTTTATTATTTGTTGTTATAGCGGCAACAGAAATACATCATCTGTGAAAATTGCAACTGTCTAGCTATCACGGATCATGAGATACAGCCTGGTGACAGACGGACAGACAGACAGACGGATCGTGGAGTCTTAGTAATAGGGTCCCGTTTTTATCATTTTGGGTACGGAACCCTAAAAAGGATTTTCCATACAAAGTTGCAGTGAGCTGACTAAAATTTGTATGGAAGACACAATGTTTTATATCTTAGACCCTAAGAGGTAGAAAACTAGGATAACATACCTTTTTCTTGGTTTTGGTGAGAAACGTCTCGATGGTGACGTCACCGTCGACCTTCTGCAGCTCCACTCGCACATAGGGGTCGCTGGAACGAACAGATAATCCTTAATATTACTAGGTTTCATCTAGTACACAAATAAACTATCTTCGAAAGGTCAACAAGCCTTGTGTGAAACCTCAAGGTTATAATCCATTTGGGGAAGCCGGAATTATAGTTTTGACTACAGATTAACAAAAATTTATGAATATGAGTTTGGATGGTGCGATATCCTGCATCAGATCAAAATGTAGATAATTAAATTCTTCTGTTTTCTGTTTTTTTCTGTTTTTTTTATTTTTTTAAATTGTCTTTGAGATGGTGTCGATTTCATTAAAATACGCCCAGCGGTTTTGGTGCGATTGTCGTGTATTTGTTGCCCGATTTTGATGATTCTTACGTCCATCGATTAAAATTGGAAAAAAAAATGGCGGCTTTTTGAGCTCCCACAATATGGCGCCGCGCCATATTGTGGGGGCCCAATAATTGTTTTTCTTCCAAACCAGTCGTGTGGTATATAAGTATATCACACTTATATGTTTAAATGTATCTAATCCGAAAAAAAACTAAAGGTTATAAATTGAAAACAAAAAAGAAACAAGTCGGAGGATTCATCTGGTTTTGGTCAGCCAGCTCGCGAATTTGTATCCTTCGACTGCACAGCATGTTTTTTTTCTTGTTTACGTCTTTTTAGTTCGCTTCTTAAGCAGTCGGGTTTCTGATTTTTTGTTTTTTTTTTTTATTTCATTTTATTTATGCTTTTTAGCTATGTTACGACTTACAACATGCGACAGCGCGAACATTCCCAATTAATCGCGAAAGCAAAGCCGCGCGTGTCTTGAATTTGTCTTTATTATTCATGACTCATCAACTATAAGTAGTAATACTATAGATTTACTATAACCAATACCGTTCTTAAGAGCGGACTCTAGTCAACAAGAATTTGAAAAATAGGTATTTGAAGAAACTATTGCCGTCGCGCTGCGCCCGACCAAGCGAGCTATCAATGTGTGAACGATTAGTGTATTTGTGTGTGTAAGAGCGCGCCGAGCGGCCGACCGACTCCGCCGGTGCACGCGCCCTCGCCGCGAGTACCGAGCCGCTTTACACTTTACGAAAAAAATTAAAGACACGATGAATTTTGGAGAAATGTAGTTTTTTTAGGGTTCCGTACCCAAAGGGTAAAAACGGGACCCTATTACTGAGACTCCGCGATCCGTCTGTCTGTCTGTCTGTCCGTCTGTCTGTCCGTCTGTCACCAGGCTGTATCTCATGAACCGTGATAGCTAGGTAGTTTAAATTTACACAGATGATGTATTTCTATTGCCGCTATAACAACAAATACTAAAAACAGAATAAAATAAATATTTAAGTGGGGCTCCCATACAACAAACGTGAATTTTTGGCCGTTTTTTGCGATAATGGTACGGAACCTTTCGTGCGCGAGTCCGACTCGCACTTAGCCGGTTTTTTTAAATGCCTTCCGCCAGAAATTAGTGATGGTCGTATACCACGAAATTTACCTGCAAGTGAAAGGATTGAAATTACGATAGATAAATGCACATTTTTACACGACTGCCCAAAAGAGGAGTGTTATGTTTATAGGGCTCATGTATGTTTGTGAGTTTCTTTATTCCACCATAAATTCTCAACGGCTCAACCGGTATATATTTATGTGGTATCTTTAGAAGCGTAACTGTATTAAAAATTAAAAAAAAAAAACTAATGGAAAAAAGGAAAAAAAAAGTATTTCATAAAAAAAATACTACCTATTCTATCATCGTCTAGCTAGTCTAATATATTTATGTGGTATCTTTAGAAGCGTAAAGTTATTAAAAATTTAAAAAAAAACTAATGGGAAAAAAAGGAAAAAAAAAGTATTTCATAAAATAATTACTACCTATTCTATCATCGTCTAGCTATTCTAGAGCTTATTTAGTATATAAATAATAATATATAACAGTAGTATTAAATAATCATTCTTTCCCTAATAACATACCAAAAGAAATTAACTAAGGGCGGGTTTCTGATTTGAGTATTCGACGCTAAGTATGTGCTGATCTCGATTTAAGCATCTGTCACTCTTGATCATCTGCCACTTTAAGTTTTCTGCGTTACTGAGCAAGGTTTGAGTATTTTAGTCAAAGTCATGCCAAAGTATACCTTATGTCATACAAAAAACCTTCATTGACGTTCAATTGGGTTTCTCAACTGAGAAAAACACATTTGATCATTCTCAAATTCTCGAAGTTTTCTCAAACCGTTGTCAACGTTACATCAACAGTGTAGCCAGATTGTGCGACTTTTTGCCATTTAGGCTACTCGGAAGAGTGTCGGGGCGACCAATTTTTACGAGTGGTGGCAATTAGGCTACCTCAGAAAAAAAAATGGGGTGATTTTAGATGATTTCGGAATGTGACTATCTAATACAACATTATCTGAGGAATGATGAAAATAACTGGAAACCAAAATGCTTTTAACTGTTCATCACTATTTTAAATTATACATCAGTCGCGACAACACAGGGAAAATAGAGAAATGCTGAAAAATGTTTTATATGGAACCTATAATGATTATTGTGTTTAACGCATTGAAGTTTCGAAGAATGTTTCGTGGTTTTAGTGAATAATGTTCGACTTGAGTTTTTTATAAATGGAAAAACGAAATTTTTTCCGATTTGGGGCTCGTCGAATCTGGCTACACTGGTTACATTTGGCAGTTGATAGTTGACAAGCCTGTGCTTAAACGGTGATCAAGCGAAATAAATACAAAATAATATATAAACTTATAAAACGAGTGACGAAGATACATCCTTGTCTTCCTTGGAGATTCCTCAACGAAGACCGATGCGTGGAAGAAGAGTGTTCGCCCTGAATTATCGAAAACATAAGATTGGATGCAAATATTTCATGCCTGATAAATCTCAGATGCTTGAAGAACGGATGGTCAATGGGGCTGTTAAGTTCTGGAGAGGCGACCGCGTGGTGGAATACGCATTTAAGGCCTCCGTAGAGCGATGACCTGGTCACGGGAATCCGATGTATGAAAGACGCACAGGACCGGTCGATGTGGTGACGCTGGGGAAGTCCTGTATCCAGCAGTCTTTCGGCAGAAATTATGACGATGTTGAGTGAGATCTTCAAGAAAAATATTCAAAAAGTGCCAGTTAATGTGTTTGTGGTCGCGTGGTGCGCGAAAACCGAGTCTTGATCAACAGGAACTATGTGAAAAGTGATGCGCGATAACCAAGGGACATGGAAAAAAGTGACAAACTGGTACACAAGAGATGGGAAAAGAAGACGTGGAAGACGCGAATGAAATATGGGAAAGACCGCTGGTCCAAGATGTACAGGACAGACCCCAGTGGAAACTGTTAGTGGAGTGGAGGCCTATGCCAAGAGGCACACTGAGATTAGGGACATTTTATAAACTATAAACATGTATTGTATAGACTACAGTTTAATATCTCTGATTTCAGAATAAAAGGCTTTATTATGCCGTGCCGTGTATTTATTATTAATCTATTTTATTATATTAATTTATATCCTAGGTTCATTTCTCATCATTGTGTAATTGTTTTCCAAAGTATATACTTCCAAATACGTTCAACCATTATGGTGTGATTAACAAATAGCCAAACATACAGACTTTCATACCTATATAGAATAGGTATTAGTAGGATCCACAAGACAAGAAGATGTTACAACGATGAAATTGTGTACAGAATTTGGCTTTTGTATGATATGATTTTGGTATCAGAATAATAAAAGACGATAAAAACAACATGATAGGTCTTATTTATTTATTATTTTACAAAATAAGTAGGCAGATAGTATATTGTTTGTTAACACATATTAAAACACAGTCCTCCTTCATAATATCCGACACATATCCAATGGCACCGACCCTGGCTACTACTCTTTTTCTTCGGAGGCTTTTCGATGGCTAGCAAAGCCTTTGATCTTGAAAACCCAGGTCACTCATAAAAAATTGCATCACAATAGTCCATTTTTGTTGGTAAATCACAATTGCAACCAGATTCCAATACAGATGAACAAGGGGCACTTGAGAGATCTTGTGAAATTCTGAGTAAAATATTCTATAGTTCTATGAGGTATCACAAGAACCAGCAACTGCTCGCTCTGAACACATTCACTCCTAGTAATTATAAGCTTAAATTCTTTATTTTGGCAATAACAAATTATATTAGATATTATTTTCTTTCGATAAGACATCATTGACAAAATAAATACGGTTGCCATGACAATCTTGAAGTAATTGACTAGTGCCTACGATCCATTTCATAGTTTCATAATAAGGTTGTATAGATTTCAAATAGATATCTTTGAAATTGCTTCATCACATCATCATCAGCCTATTAATGTTCCCACTGCTGGGACACAGGCCTCCTCTCTATGAGAGGGAATGGGCCGTAATCCACCACGCGGGCCCAGTGCGGGTTGGTGAATGTCACATGTCTTCGAATTTTTGGTTCTAGGACATGCCGGTTTCCTCACGATGTTTTCCTTCACCGTTTTGAAATTGCTTAAATATGAAAAATCAAGTTATTACAGATTATAACATCTTTATTAACTTGATTTTTTACTCTTGAATAAAGTAATATAATACTATTGTACTTTTTATGGCTGTATAAAATGTATAATTAATATTTATGCAATCTTGTGATGTCTCGGATTTCTTTTGTAAAATGGAACGTAAGGGTGAAAGAGAAAGTGAATGGAACTTTGGCAGGTCCATACATAAGTAGGTACTTACTTAACTGATCTAGGTAGATTCTCAATTGTGAAACGTAAAAAACTCAAACGCTTCCTAAATTATTTGACAATACTCAACTGATTATTGCTGCTTTACTTAAATCAGAAACCGGCCATAAATATAACAGTAGGTACTATTCAACATCCCATAGAAAACGTATAAAATAAATTGTTTTTCCAAAAAAATCGTTTTATTACTAAAAGAGGTATGATATAAAAAATAAATCTTTAAAAATAATTAAAAACACGCCTGCCTTGCAGTCGGGGGATGGTTCCTTGTTCATCAGTTTTTTACAGGTCCCCCGACTTCGTTGAAAAGATTGGTTTTCAGTTGAGCCCATTCAACACAAAAATAATTTCGCTTGTTTTTAATTTTTTGTTCAATTTTTTCATTCACTTTTCGACAAGCTGCCTTGTCAAAAAGTGCTTTTAATTAATAAGCGTGTTTTTAATTCTTTTTTTATTATTTTAATTTAAAATTCTATATTTTAATTTAAATACCCACAAACCCCACTTCTCCAAAATTCATAAATCATTTTTATAAGTATCTGCTTTATAAGAAATCAAAATTTAGTTTGCATAATACTGGGTGTAAGACCAACCGAAAGACTGCAAATCAGCAGACAGGACGTAAGGTGAGCGAACGATTCAGAAGATCTGAGCCATCATTTTGAGGGCCGGGTCACCCGCGTCCGTAGGAAAATAAGCGTTTTGAATCCCTACACGTGGTCCCCGGATGGTTCTAATCATGTGAAGTACTGGTGGTAGGTTTCGACCGAAGGGCTTGTGACCACACAGCGGGCAAAGACATACCGCCACGTGGCCTAGCCTTGATCCGGTTACGATGCCCGGTGCAGCCATTAGAGGAGTTGGGTCGAGATAGCTGTTCCACTGATGGCAGGCTGGCCAGACTCACGCTGTTATGGATGTATCGGGAGACTGGTCGCAGAGGGCAGTGAGCACGTATGCAGCCACTTTAAAAAATAAGATGCAATATACCATTCGTATTATGAATTTGTTTTATATTGCAATTTTAAAGTAACGTTTTATTTGCAAGTTATTGCACCGAAAAAGGTCAAATACCATTTCTAGAAGGGAACCTTTGGAAAAAGTAAATTTATTATATTTATATTATACAGCGAGCGTCTTTTGTTCACTACAAAGAGCCAATTTCATCCGGCTCCATCTTTCCGAGGTGTAACCGTGCCGATAACGGACCATATTGAGGAGCTTCTTGGCGTAACGTTGACATCGACACTCAATTTTTGACCATTATATTGAGGAATGCCTCAACATGCTGCTAAGAAGTTGAGACGGTACTTCAAGCCAGAACAGCTGCTTAAATTGTATCAAGCGCAAGTTCGATCTTGCATGAAGTACTGTTCTCGTCTCTGGGAAGGATCTGCCAAATACCAGCTTCATGCACTAGATTTGATCGAAAAACGGGTCAGGAGGCTCATCGGCAATGAGGTCGAGTCAAATCTCCAGAACCTTGAACATCGTCGCAGAGGTCAAAGTCAAAGTCAAAGTCAAAGCACTTTATTTCAAGTAGGCCAGTTACAGGCACTTTTGAATTGTCAAAAGACAAAATAAAATATTACAAAATTATGGTGCTACAGTCCCAGTCACAAGACATAATAACTGTGAAAGTACCGTAGATGCCCATTCCAAGGCGTAGATCTCTATGGAGAAGAACGGACAAGAAACTCCATGGACACTCTTTTTCAATTAGGTGCCAGCTTGACGGTTTTTATCGGTTGCATTTCGGGGATTTTGCGATGGAATTGCATGATCTAATTCCATATAGCCTGTTTCATCATCGGACTACAAGACTTACGGCGATGCGCCATCGGTACAAGGTAGACATCCCGCCCATAGGCACTAAACATTTTGGAAATACTTTAATTTTGCGTACATCAAGGAGTGGAATTCCTTGCGTCTGTGTTGCCCGATAGCTACAACCTCGGGGTCTTTAAGTCAAGAGTGAAGTTACTTCTGGGCAAGTTTGCTACACCGTAGACCACATCATCGCTTACCATCAGATGAGATAGTGGTCAAGAGAGAGCCTATCTATAATAACAAAAATCAGCTATTTCTTTTCAACAACATTTGTTAGTTCGTTCGGTTGGTCTGTACCGAGCTTTATTCTGGATCCTGGCTTAATTTTCTAAACAACTTTCGATCGTGTATTCGCAACTGCATTTTTCAGATCTTATGCATGCCAAAGTTAATCATTCGACAAGTGCCTTCAACAATAATAAGTAATACTCACAATCTTTGTATAGTGTAAATATCGACATCGGTGTATATCACTAGAAAATCGATAAAAATATCGACAACCGCCACTTCCCTATTAGTGTACGTGTAAGCCTTACCCTCCCTCGCCTCCAACCTCCCCCCGTAAAGTGCGAAAGGGACAACTGCAGCTCAGGCTGATTTTACCTACAAAAACCTTGGCTAAAAGGCGTTTCGTATTCCGCCGTTTTCTTCTTCAAAACTCGCCTGATCTTAAAAATTCTTATATCAAAATTTAGAGGAAAAGTATATCTATGCTTCTATCATTTTCTTTTTTGTTAAAAACTTATCAATTTTGTCTGAAAGTCGTCTGAACATGGCGATAAATACGGGCATTTTTTTCGGGTTTTTGGATTGTCATATTTCTTTTAGTGATTATGTTTTCGAAAAAAGGAAATGACAGGGGCACGTATTAAATAGACCTTGATTTTATGGGAAAAAATCATTGCTCTGGACGCATTATCCACGAAGAAAACAGCGGAATGTTTTTGTATGGAGAAAGGTCCAATAGAGAACCCTCTTAATTACTCAGTGTAACAAAAACATCATAGTAAGTACTCCATAGTCGCATAGTATCAAATACAGCAACATTTTTTTTTAAGATTTTACAAAAACATTGTTCTCTTTCATCCTAGCGTAACGTTTCCTTGAGTTCGCTTCACTTAGTACAAAAGTTGTTCGTGCGTAATTATTATCAAATGCATTGCGTTTTGCCGAGCATGGCTTCGTTAGCGTATTGTCCTTGAATAACCTTTATTGGGAGATGCCTCGTAATGTTACATGGGACGTAGACATATTTGGTGTAATGTGGGTTTGAAGTGTACTACCTACTTCTGCTTCACATCATCATCACATCATCAGCCTATTAATATTCCCACTGCTGGGACACAGGCCTCCTCTCTATGAGCGGGAATGGGCCGTAATGGGCCACCACGCGGGCCCAGTGCGGGTTGGAGAATGTCACACGACGTCTTCGAATTTTTGGTTCTAGGACATGCCGGTTTACTCACGATGTTTGCCTTCACCGTTTTGAGAGCAGTGATGATGAAATAATTTACACAATGTAAAGCGCCTGCCTGGGCTCGAACCCACGACCTACAACTTGTAAGTCGCGGCCGATACCACTGAGCCACCACTGCTTCTACTTCTGCTTATCCCTTCGGAATATACAGGCGTCACGATGCAATTTGTTTCGAAATGCTAAATATTCCAAAAGCACCAATTGCTAAAAGCTTAGCAGTGTCGGGGCTAAAGTCACATAGCTTCCTGTGTCTGGCTGCTAGGCTTAGCAAGCACTGCGGATTTTTTTCCCGCGATTTGTTTCCGCCCATTCTGCGACCTATGGAATTGTATGCAGCTGCACGCATTACGGTAAAAAAATCGCGCGGAAATAATACCGCAAGAAAACCGTGTTTTGCCACAGAATCCACCGCACCAAGGCCCGGATTACCTAAATTCGCGCGAATATTTTGAGCTGTATGAACAGGTAGAAAGAGACAAAAATCGCGCGGAATTTTATCCGCAGTGCGTGTTAGTTTGATTCAGTACGTGGACCAAACTTCGCGCGAATAAAATCCGCGCGGCTAAAAATCAAAATGCGTGTTAAGCCTAGAAACAACAAAAAAAATTTTAGTGCAACGATTTTTTTTTAAAGAAAAACAAGGAATCTATCTTTTGACTATTGATACTCTAGTCCAATGAAACAAGCCCGGAACTCCTCCCCATGGACAATTTTTTTTTTTAATATTTGTTTATCTCCCAAAAAGTACAACTTTGTTTCTATATTGTGTTACAAATATTGGAGGTACGTACAAAGGTTTGTGGGAGTCAGTAATCCAAACTAGGATACCCAAGTGGAACGAAGGCATGTAGGACTATTGTAAGAAAAGTACCTACAACAAAAAAAAACAATACCAAAACGAAAAGTGTACCAATTAACGCTGTCTTTGCAAGCTAAATCTCTTAACAATTTTACAATACAGATTAAGAGAGTTGTAAGACCTACGAAGATGCAATTACTATAAAAAATCCCCAGCGTATCAGTTGATAGCATTCTGCGAGTGGCCTTATCTGAGACCACAAGTACCTGCCTATGTATTAGAATAGTCAGAGAAATTAATTTATTTTGGAGTTGTAAAATTTATTTACCATTATTTCAAGTTCTATCAATGTAAGCCGAAGACCTGCAAATATCAGTACACCAATAGTAGAACAACAGAAGACCGGCAGAAGGGTCGTTCTACTGTACGAAGAACGGAAGTATTTCCAGCGTCATCAAAACTAATATTAAACAGAAGTAAAATTGTCGTTAAGGGAACGCTCTGAAACGTTTGCGAAAATTGTTTAAATGATTTATAACGATACTCCGTTGAGTGTCATCATAGGCTTTTCATTCCGAATACATATGATTCCAGTGGAATGCACCAAGGACGCAAAACCGTAGGAAATAAACTATAGTCGTGACAATCTAAGAAGTCGGCATTGACAGCTATAAAAATACTTAATCCATATAACCTCACCCAGCTGGTCCAGGGGGCAACGAGGGTACCGGATGTTGATTCGAACACAGCGAATTGCTTGGACCTTCTGCTGACAACAGATCCAGATAGATACTCTGTGTGTACTGTTCTCATCTCTTGGACGGATCTGCCAAATACCAGCTTGATGCACTAGAGTCGATCAAAAAGCGGGCCAAGAAACTCATCGGTAATGAGGCACTGGTCAAGTCAAAGCTCCAGAGCCTTGAACATCGTCGCCGAGTTGCCAGTTTGTCGGTATTTTATCGGTTACATTTCGGGGAGTGTGCGATGGAATTACATGATTTAATTCCGCCCAGCCCATTCCATCATCGGACTACCAGACGTACGGCGATGCGCCATCGGTACATGGTGGACATCCCACCCATACGCACAAAACGTTTTGGGGACACTTTTATTATGCGTACAGCTAAAGAGTGAAATTCCCTGCCGGAATATGTGTTTCCCGATAGCTACAATCTAGGGGTCTTTAAGTCAAGATTGAATGGGTTTCTTCTAGGCAAGCGTGCTATCGTCGACCACATCATCGCTTACCATCAGGTGAGATAGTGGTCAAGCGCAAGCCTATAGACAATAAAAAAAAGGTATAAAAAATCTGTAGAAAAGTCGTTTATGTACATCGAAAATATTTTCAAAAAAATTGCCAGTGTTAAAAGATAGCCAACAGACCTCATTTTTGGTATTTTTCTCTGTTTGTATGTTTAGTTGCGCACGCATCACTTAAAATGTACGAAAGCAAGGTACAAAGATAACTTTATACATAAAAATTGTGCGTAACTTAAAGTATTACTTAGTTTTTAGGGTTCCGTACCCAATGGGTAATAACGGGACCCTATTACTAAGACTTCACGATCCGTCTGTCTGTCTGTCCGTCTGTCACCAGGCTGTATATCATGAACCGTGATAGCTAGACAGTTGAAATTTTCACAGATGATGTATTTCTATTGCCGCTATAACAACAAATACTAAAAACAGAATAAAATTAATATTTAAGGGGGATTTTTGACGTGATTTTTTTGCCGTTTTTTGCGATAATGGTACGGAACACTTCGTGCGCGAGTCCAACTCGCACTTGGCCAGTTTTTCTTTCATCGCAATCGGTTCACTCTATCAATAGATATATAAGCCCCCCTTAATTTATTTTATTTTAATTTGCTAATTATTATTTTTTGAAGTGAATATACAACTAAATATTCTGTAAATATTTCAAGCGTCTTCCGGTTGCCGTTATTAATATCGAGCTAAAAAATCACGTTTGTTGTATGGGAGCCCCCCTTAAATATTAAATTATTCTGTTTTTAGTATTTGTTGTTATAGCGGCAATAGAAATACATCATCTGTGAAAATTTCAACTGTCTAGCTATCACGGTTCATGAGATACAGCCTGGTGACAGACGGACAGACAGAGAGACATACAGACAGACAGACAGACGGATCGTGAAGTCTTAGTAATAGGGTCCCGTTTTTACCCTTTGGGTACGGAACCCTAAAAAGTGTTCAAGAAGTAAAATATCACATCACACGACAACTCGGACAGTTGAACTCCATATTCGATAGGTGGCGTTGTGCATTTGACGTCATTTTCTGAATGGCGGTGTTATGATTCTCCGCGGAAGAATGACCCTAGAAAAAAAATTTGTTGGTAGGTAGGGTAGGAAGTTGACGGGGGCGAAACCGCGAGCGGCGTTGTGCATTTGACGTCATTTTCTGAATGGCGGTGTTATGATTCTCCGCGGAAGAATGACCCTAGAAAAAAAATTTGTTGGTAGGTAGGATAGGAAGTTGACGGGGGCGAAGCCGCGAGCACAGCTAATAGTAATAAATAATTAAACTTGTTGCTTACGAATGATAGTCGTTGTTATATGTATGGGTAACATAACATAGTTATTAGATTATATTTAGATTTTTCCAATTTTTCCATTTCTCACGTACAAAATTATCGCGGCATGTACCTAAAATGAGAAACGTCATCGGCCTTTTTAGATTGTGATTTTTAGGGTTCCGTACCCAAAGGGTAAAAACGGGACCCTATTACTAAGACTTCGCGATCCGTCTGTCTGTCTGTCCGTCTGTCACCAGGCTGTATCTCATGAATGGTGATAGCTAGACAGTTGAAATTTTCACAGATGTTGTATTTCTGTTGCCGCTATAACAACAAATACTAAAAACAGAATAAAATAAATATTTAAGTGGGGCTCCCATAGGGGCTGTCTCCACGACCGAGATAATCGCGGCGATATTGTCGATTGCCACGTATAATATCGCCGCGATTCTCTCGCTCGTGGAGACGGCCCCAAGAGAGTGTATAGAAAAACCTGGCACGGACGATAATATCGCCACGTTTTCTCGCTCGTGGAGACAGCCCCACACAATAAACGTGTTTTTTTTGCCGTTTTTGGGATAATGGTACGGAACCCTTCGTGCGCGAGTCCGACTCGCACTTGGCATGTTTTTTCCATTTCTTAGGTACAAAATAATCGCGGCATGTACCTAAAATGAGAAACGTCATCGTACTTCTTAGATTGTCACGATTATAGTTCTAATCATTTCAACGACAAATCTACCACTTCCATCAATCTGTAGGCAGTAGGTAATTAAAGACACCTATAAATCAATCTGCCTAGTCTTTTCCCAACATGTTGACTGCTTCCAGTCTAACTGGATTCAGACCAGAACCCAGTAACTGGACAACACGATACCCTTTGGTCAGACTGGCATTTCAGGCTTCTGACTACCCGTAACGACTGTCAAAGATCTTCAAATGACAGCCGCGACCAACAGCTTAACGTCCTAGGACGGAGGAAACTCGCTATGTAAAGATGGTCACCCATCCACGGACCGACCTCGGCAAACGTTGCTTAACCTTGAAAATCCACCCGTGCGGCTGTTATTATTAAACCACGAGGTCCTAAAGATAACTATAATTCATATCCTACATAATTAGGTATAATAGCTGCCATTACCTACAAGGGTGACGTCACTAATTAGATGGATTTCACCGGCTGTCGAAGCCGGCGCCAGCTCGTTAGTACTAGTCTGCCACGCTGACTGATATCAGCGATTTGATACACACCTACTCTCTTGATAATTACTTATAGGTTAATGCATTTCTAAACATATACATGGTTTAGTATGTTTCTAAGACCGGTTTCTGAATTGAGTATTACGTACTTAAATGACAAATTTAGACAGGATTTCAGGGGAAGTAGAATTTGACAAATACTCAACTTCTAATTCTTAAATCAGAAATCGGGGGATAGTGATTGTTTTTAACCGACTTTCCAAAAAGGAGTAGGTTCTATGTTCGACTTTATGTTTTTCACCGATTACTCCGTCAAATTCGGACCGATTTTGAAAATTATTCTATATGTGTGAAAGAGTATGTTCCCAAAATGGTCCCATTTAAATTTGGTGAACATCTGATGAAGAACTTCGGCGATATACAACAGAACTCTTCAATAAATGACAGCAAATCTCTCGGGATTGCTACAATAGCATTTCTGTTTATTGTTTACACCATTTAAGAAAAAAACCGACAGATTTTGATGGTTCTTAAGTCAATGAGAGACATTGACTTAAGAACCATCAAAATCGGCCAACGCGTATGGTCTCTAGAACGCCACATAAGAACAAACATACATACATACATAGACTGATAAACACATTACCCTCCTTCGGCAGTCGGGTAAAAAGCTTTCTTAATTTATAGGGCGAGAAAGCTTACTATAAAGTCATTGAGTACCTTGAATACAAATTGTAATCTTATGACATTTTATTTATTAATTTTGAATGTTTTATTATTTTTACCAATTATTACCCATGCTAATAATTATAAATACGAAAGTAACTCTGTCTGTCTGTCTGTTACCTTATCACGCTTAAACCGCTGAACCGATTTAGATGAAATTTGGTATGGAGATAGTTTGAGACCCGGGAAAGGACACAGGTAACTTTTTTTTCATAAAACACTAAGGGGGAGAAATGGGAGGTGGGGTAGTATTGTATGAAATATCTTATTATGGCTTAAACCGCTGAACCTATTTCTATGAAATTTGATATGAAGATAGTTTGAGACCCTGAGAAGGACTAGGTTACTTCTTTTTGCATAAAACACGAAGGGGGAGAAATGGGGGAGGGTTAATTTTGTAAGTAACTTCGTATCATGCAACTTCTTCCTATTATGAACCGATTTTGATGAAATTTGGTATGGAGATAGTTTGTGACCCTGAAAAGGACATAGGCTACTTGCATAAAACACGAAGGGGGAGAAATGGGGGATAGGGCGTTAATTTTTTATGAAACTTCTTAATACGGCTTAAACCGATGAACCGATTTAGGGAAGGACATAGGCTACTTCTTTTTGTATAAAACACGAATGTGAAGAAATGGGGGAGGGTTAATTTTGTATGTAACTTCTTATCATGCAACTTCTTATTATAAACTGATTTAGATGAAATTTGGTATGGATATAGTTTGAGACCCTGAGAGGGACATAGGCTACTTGCATAAAACACGAAGTGGGAGAAATGGGGGATGGGGGCGTTAGTTTTTTATGAAACTTCTTAATGGGGCTAAAACAGATGAACCGATTTAGACTGAATTTGGTATGGAGAAAGTTTGAGATCTTGGGAAGGAAACAGGCTACTTCGTTTTGCACAAAACAGGAAGGGGAGGGACGATTAATTAATTTGTATGTAACTTTTTATCATACAACTTCTTCTTATTATGAACCGATTTAGATGAAATAAGGTATGGAGATAATTTGAGACCCTGAGAAGGACATAGGCTACTTCTTTGTGCATAAAAATCGAAGGGGGAGAAATGGGAGCGGTTAGTTTTGTCGACTTCTTATTATAGAGATCGATTCACTTCATCTGTGATTCTGTATGTATTAGAATCAAATGGAAGGACATAGGATATAGCAGCGTCATAAAATGTTGTACCCAATATTAACGGAATAATTAAGTAATGTAAATTAACTGTAGTACAATTTTATTCAATTTAATAAGTTAATCGTTTTAACGTTAATGCTTCCTGTACCTATACAGGCTGAGTTTTCCAAGTGTGCGTGGATGGCCAAATCATCACTATGAAGAATAGCCCAAAACAATCAAAGGAGTCACTGGGCCGATTTTGATTAAAACTAAAACTGCAACATTGGATTTCTCATCGTGTATATCGACAACCAGAATTGATTGAAAAACCGGCCAAGTGCGAGTCGGACTCGCGCACGAAGGGTTCCGTACCATAATCGCAAAAAAAAACGTTTGCTGCATGGGAGCCTTACTTAAATATATATTTTATTCTGTTTTTTGTATTTTTTGTTATAGCGGCAACAGAAATACATCATCTGTGAAATTTCAACTGTCTAGCTATCACGGTTCATAAGATACAGCCTGGTGACGGACGGATCGTGGAGTTCTTAGTAATAGGGTCCCGTTTTACCCTTTGGGTACGGAACCCTAAAAACAGATAAAAATCCAACACAACATTTATCCATTACAATTAAATAAAAATAAAATTTGTTTTAAATTGTCAACAACTCAATCAAAGTTAATTAATACGAGTGTAAGCATATGCTTACACTCGTATCAATGATAATAATATGATAAGAACTACTTTTCATTCATCTGACATTTCACTACTAGTTGAAAGGGGTGGCTTGATAAAACCAACAAGAAAAAAAGAGGTCACTTGCGTGTAAATGTAAACAAACATTATTGTGACCACCAATGCTTTTTTCTTTTTCTAACCTCCAAATATCAGAATATTAGGAAAAAAAAATTGTAAATCTTACATATGGTATGCGATCCCTTCTGTTTTATGTACTTTGGTATCATAATTGGTACACTTTCTAAATACATACGATGGCATTTTTTTATTTTGTTAAGTTTCAACAAAGCGTCACAATTGTGACGTATTCGAGTCTTCACAATGCCCGCGCTCATAACATATATGTTTACTAGAATATCATTGGGAACTATTATATGTCCACTCATACAAAGCTCGGTCTTCGTCATAACATGACATACCGACTCAGAGTCGTTGACTTCCCTAGTAAATAAATAAATTCGAAAGTTATTTGTTACTCAATCACGCCAGAACGGCTTAACGAATCTGGATGAAATCTGACACAGGGATAGATTAAAGTCAGGAATAGCGAAGAGGCTATCACGTATAATTTTCCCTCAGAATAATAAAACACTTTTCACGCGAGCGAAGCCGCGGGTAGAAGCTAGTTATTATTAAAGCCTAATAATTCTGAATTTAAACACTAAAATAGCGATAGCCCAAAACAAACATTATAGACACTACAATTATTTGTCCTACGATCTTTTCCTGTTCCAAAAACATTTAAAATCGGATTAATATAATAACCCACCAAGCGACTGACGGAGTAAATATTAATAACGTGATGTGTCACCGTGGTCTCAGGCGTCCATCAATTTGGTGACAATTGACAATCAAGGCAATATGGCGGACGGGTACAAGTGTACTTGTGTACTGATTGCATCGAGCCGAATCTCGGCGTCACAGGACATTGATATGGCCCTGATTGTGTATGGAACATGGGGATATGTTGCCCATCAAATTGTAGGGTATTATATTTTACTAGCTGTTCCCCGCGACTTCGCTCCCGTGGACCACCCCACAGGACCCGTTTCCGGGACAAAAAATAGTCTATGTTACTCAGGAATAATGTAGCTTTATATTGGTGAAAGATTTTTTTAAATCGGTCCAGGAGTTTCGGAGCCTATTCGGTACAAACAAACAAAAAAATATTTTCTCTTTATACTATTAGTATAGATGTGGAACAAAATTATATTTAACTAGCTGTTACCTTACCTTCGAATTTGTCTGCGTAGCATTAGTACTTCGAATAGCCTATTTTTAGGGTTCCGTACACGAAGGGTCCAAACGGTATCCTATTTCTGTCACTCACGTGTCTGTCTGTCTGTCCGTCGTCTGTCACACAGGTTTCACAGCCAAACGATTGGAGCTACAGTCTTCAAATTATCACGGTCACAGGTATACTAGCATACAGATGTCTCATCCCATACAAAGAAACCGAGCCGACATACTGTACTGATTATACTGATTATTTTTTGTGCATCAATCGCGTTCGGTTCCGTTCCACGGATATAGATGGTGATCTATCTATCGACGTGGAACGGAACTGAACGGGATCGATTTACAAAAAATAATCGGTACGTATAATCAGATGAAAAATGCTAGTTATGTCGGCACGGTTTCTTTGTATGGGATGAGGCATCTTTATCTGTATGCTAGTATTATATTATCTGTCTCACAGTATAAGCATCTTGTTGACCCTAAGGCAAACAAAATAAAATAAAAATGTGTTGTGTATGTGTATTGTATAAATGTTTTAAGGGGGCCTCCCATATAGCTAAAGGGGGAAACAAAAAAAAATGTCTTACCCCATCGAGTGAGGTATCGTTGTTTAGAGCTCGTTGTGTAGATAAATACTGTTTTTTTTGTTTTAAAAAATATTTGAAAACAAAACAACACAACTCCTGTTGGTGGTTTGTTGTCGTGTTTGTAGTCAAAAAACAAAGAAACAAGAACCGAAATTGAAGTTATTTTACACTTTGTAGTGTTATTATTTGGAATTCGGTTGTATTTTTTTTGTAAAAACTTTTTTATATAATACGTACTGATTGTTTTTTTTATTGTTGATAGGCTCGCGCTCGACCCAGGGGTGTAGCCACCGCCATATCTGCCGTATCAATTATACGGGGCCCCCGACGTGCGTAAGCAAAAATTAATAAAAACTACCCAAATTTTTTTTTCGCCTCTCATTTCTGTCACTATTGTCCATAGAGGCAGAAACTTTAGAAAAACTAAAGTCATCATCAGCTATAAATTATTTAATAAATCAGTTTGCCGAAAAAAAGGCAAGGAGAGTGTATATTTAATTTGAATTGTTTGTAAACAGTTTGGACAAAGTGACAGATAATTATGATGGATAAATATTTATTATAATTTTATACAAACATTTTTCTTTTGTGAGAAATCTTTACCCTTCATAAGGGCCCCAAAACAATTTTTTATACGGGGCCCCGCCAAGACACGCTACGCCACTGGCTCGACCACTATCTCACCTGATGGTAAGCGATGATGTGGTCGACGATGTAAAACGCTTACCTAGAAGAAACCTATTAAGGTTATTATAGCATAGGAGATGACTCTTACGATAAGGGCAAATATATACATACTATGTTTGAAAGAAAAAGACAAGTAGTTGACCTCAAATAAATTGGAATAGAGCAAGAGAACAAACAAAACAACATTTACAAAAGACGTGCGTAGAAAACAGAGAGTGAACGATCTTCAACCGCAGTAGGATGTGGCCCGCAGGTCACAGAATAGGGCATTTTAGAGGAATTGCGGGCACGGCCACAGAGGGGATGGGGTCCGCACGAATTTAATGCGGGCCAATACCTGACCGGGGAAGCGTGATGAAATGCGCAAGCACCCCAGCGCCCCGGCCAAAGGTAGTTGCAGAACACCGTGTGGTTTTAGACACAGTCTAACAGACCCCTTCGCCCACCCCGAGACAGAGGACATCCATAAAGATATGAATATATTTCTTTAATGAGGCCGGTGATAATGGCTAAGCCTATCGTTAAAATCATACGAATCTTTAGAAGCACTTATTCTAACACCAATCATAGTAGGTATCTACTAGCCATTTCATTCATACAAAAGGCTTGAAAGAATTAAATGATAAGCAATAGGAACTTCGATAGATCATCATTACGTTTTGAAATAGTTTTACAATGACTAATAACTTTTAAAAAATAATATTTAAAATAAAAAAAATTAAATTAATATCTGTTCTAGTCCATATTTTTATTATTGTTTATTATTCTTAATCCAATTTACCAAGTGTTTTTATTTTTAATTGCAATTTTCTAATTTATTTTAATTGAATTATCGATCAATTTTATTTTATTCATTGAAATTTTATTAAACATTTTTGTTAATTGAAATTTTATTGACCATTTTTTTTTTTAATTGAAATTTTATTAAACATTTTTATTAATTGATTACATTTTTGTCAGTCATAAATTGAAACCATATTAAAATTGTTTGACATAATTGTTTAAATTGAATGTGACATTTTTATTGAAATTTATATTGTAATGTAGCTATAATAGTAAATTATTTATTCATAGTGTTATAATCAAACTTATTTCTATACATTGAATTTTGCCTAATGTTTTATATTTATTGATTGATTACTGTATGGATCATAACTGTAGTATATATTGAAATTATCTAACTGATTTAAATTATTAGAAATTTGATGAACTAGACTAATTGAAATGCATATTGATGATGTTATTATGAATTGTATTTATTGTTAATTAATTACAATTTTATTTGACATAATTGTTATAGTGAGGTAATATGTGTGATTTCTTTCCGCATGAAATGGATTAGATGTTAGCGATTGTAATGGTTGTAATATTTTATGTTTTTTGGAAATAAATGGCTTATTATTATTATTATTATTATATAATAACTTTTAAGATCCTCTTCCGCTTCGCTTTATGAACTGATTATTTTTTAAACCTACTTTTTTACAATTCCCTGGATTTGGATTCTGAAACTAGTTGAAACTAGATTTCAGATTTTGTGAGTAATACGTTTGTGTAATTTTCTCGCATAACTGTTAAATGAGTGTGTGATGATGCAGAGCGGAGGAAAGATGGTTGGACTATGAGAAAGATGCTAATTTAATATTGCTAGGATGGAAAATAACCCAGAGATGACGTCATGGTTGTGTTAAAAACCGGCGTTAGACCCTATTTTTAACCGACATACCAAAAAGGAGGAGGTTCTATGTTCGACATTATGTATGTTTTTTTTTATGTTAGTTCACAGATATCTCCCGTCAATTGTAGACCGATTTTGAAAATTCTTTTTTTGTTTGAAAGAGTATGTTCCGAAATTGGTACCATTTTAATTTGGTGAAGATCTGATGAAGAATTTCAGAGATATACAACAAAACTCTTCAATAAATAACGGCAAATCTTTCGGGATTGCTGCAATCGCATTTCTGTATATGGTTTATACCATTTCATAACATAACATCACGCCAGTACGCTCTAAAGGAATGAAGATGTGTACAGTTCACCTTGGTACACTCTCATTTCACCGGTTATGTTCAGTTTCATGATATTCGGGTAATCTATTCCGGCATTATAGGTTAACCTTACTTGACTACTTGCTCATTATAGGTACCTTACTTTTTAGTTTTACCTACCTAATAGTAGGTACAACTAAAAAGTGAAAAATAAGAAAACTTTTTGCAAAAAAAAACTACCTATCGACTTCCAAATAAGAAAACTACAAAGTGAAAAATAACTGTATTTTTTGAAGTCGGTGTCCATAACGCATAAAAATGGTACCTACCAAAGACACCGACTTCCAAACCTTCCTTACTTTTCTTACATATTTGATGAACTGGGCCTATCTGGCGCCCGAAAAACATTCCATACTGTTTATAAAACAAAATTTTGAATATTTTGACGTACCTACGAGAATAACGCATCAAGGAAAGAATAAAACATTTCTTTGATACCATAACCACGATGTCTGCTTTTATCGCCCCTTTTATGTGATTGTATCATAGAGATAACTTTTTACATAATATAAAATCGCCTCTATGTTCTCCAGGCGAAGGCTAATAATATGAAGGTATTGGTCCGTGGATGGGTGACCATCACTACATAGCGAGTTTCTTCCGTGCCTTGGAAAGCACGATAAGCCGTTGGCCCCGGCTGTCATTTGAACTTTGACAGTCGTTACGGGTAGTCAGAAGCCTGAGATCTTACACCAGACTTGCCATGGGTATCGTGTTACCCAGTTACTGGGTTGTGGTGGTCAGATAGGCAGTCGCTCTATGTACAACACTGGTACTAAGCTGTTAGCAGGTTAGACTGGAAGCCGACCAAAACATTGGGCAAAGGCAGGCAGATGATGACATCTAGGTCTCTCTAAAACACGCTCGCTGGTTATGAGTACTGCGCACCTTGCCTTTCGGAAGAACATCAAAACATTTTGTAAATCTGTAGAAGTCGTTTTTGTACATCGAAAATATAAAAAAAAAAAATTGCCAGGGTGTTAATAGATAACCAACAGAACCCATATCCAGCATTTTTGGCGTTTTCGTCTGTTTGTCTGCTGTGCACGCATCACGTAAAATGTACGAAACCGATGCAGATAGAGCTGTTCATAGGGCTCAAAATATTCGCGCGAAGTTAATCCGCGCCGCGGTGCGGTGGATTTTGTGGCAAAACACGGCTTTCTCGGTATTATTGCCGCACGATTTTTTTACCGAAACGCGTGAAAAATTTGCGCGAATAAAATCCACAGTGCATGCTAAGCCTTAAGATTTTCCGCGAAAGAATGACGCTAGAAAAAAATTGGTAGATAGATAGAGCAGGCAGGAAGGTAAGTAGGGTAGGTAGGAATGTATGGCCGAGTTTCTCACCTCTAAATTATCGCAGAATTAATGTGACAGCAAGTGAGAAACTCAGCCAAGAATATCGAAGTACGAAGACTACGCTACCCGAAGCCGAAGCCGCGGGAACAGCTAGTCAACAATAAGATCGGTATGTGCTACTAGGGCGCCTTCGCCAATTGTTTACCGAAATTTCCGGTTAGAAAAAACTGATAGCCCTGTCTGACCTGAGAACCGAGCCTAGAACTCAGTAGTCGCTCAGATTACTAGATCAGATTCATCATCGTCATAACTCACTTAACACTACTACCTACCTATAATTTTCAATTTATTTGGGGTAAGCGTAAAAAACCTTCTTCTTGCATACTTCTCTTATTCGTGATCGCAGAGTATATTTTTATTTAACAATTAATAATGGTAAATGAGAACTCACCTAGCACCAAATATATCCTTTTTAGCCAATGAGTAAGCTCCTACGATCCGCAGCCGAAGTAGGAAGCTATTCTCATCAGTCTGTAAACAAAAGTAATCAACATATTAATCAAATCAACATATTAAATAAAAATGGATGCGCATCGTTCTGGGCGCTCACTAACACCTTTTGATTTTATTTTAATAATTTTAATTTTTTATTTTAATAATTTTAATTTTGTTTTTTTTATAATAATCTAGTTTATAATTATATTTTAATTTGTGTTTTCATTACTCAATGTTTTGTTTTGTGTATAGATTTCATATCTGAAATAAATATATTAATAAATTACAATTAATTTGCAATAAGAGCAGTGGTGGCCCAGGGGTAACGGGCCCCGACTTATGTGGCGTACGCCGTGAGTTCGAACCCAGGCAGGCGCTTTACTGTGTAAATTATTTCATCACCACTGCTCTAAAAACGGTGAAGAAATCATCGTGAGGAAACCGGCAAGTCCTAGAACCCAAAATTCGAAGACATGTGACATTCACCAACCCGCACTGGGCCTGCGTGGTGAATTAAGGAGAGAGGATGTCGGTGGCCCAGCAGTGGGCACATTATAAGGCTGATGATGAATTAATTTTCAAAAATGGTGATTAACTCCTCGAGTTCCTAAAACGTGAATCACGCGAGATTGGCTTTTTAACTGATTCGGTAAATACGGCATTCAACCGGTTAGGCTTAGCAAGCAATGCGATTTTTTTCCGCTCATTCTGTGACAATTCCATTGTATGAAACTGAACGTATTGCGAAAAAAAAATCGCGTGGAAATAATACCGCAAGAAATCTGCGTTTTGCCACAGAATCCAGCGCACCAAGGCGCGGATTAAATTCGCGCGAATATTTTGAAGTTTAAGAACAGGTAGAAGGAGATAAAAATCGCGCGGAATTTTATCCGCAGTGCGTGTTAGTCAAATACAGTACGCGGACAAAAAATCGCAATGAAAATCGAAATGCGTGCTATGCCTTAATGCTGGTGCCTTCTCAGTATGAAAAGAGGGCTTCAGTACTTATTATTAATTAATTTGAGTGCACTATTCAATGGCTAATGTGTGACTAATTAAGTACATATACCTACTAATGTTAGGAAGTGTAGGTACTTATTAGTATGAGATAACAACTTCAAAATCAGTTAATTGCCTGACACTTCACTGGTTTTAAAGTACCATAATAATTATTATATTTGCTATCATCAATTCATCATAATATGTTTTAGCCAAACCACAATGAGCCCTCATGGTGTATGACCCAGCCTGTCTCAAAGAGAGGAGGCACGTGTCCTAGCAGTGGGATAGACTTGTACCTGTGCTAGCTTTTATTTGCAGAAATATTCTGTAAGGATTTTCAAAGAGAGGAGGCATGTGTCCTAGCAGTGGGATAGACTTGTACCTGTGCTAGCCTTTCTGCTTTTATTTGCAGAAATATTCTGTAAGGAATTTCAAAGAGAGGAGGCACGTGTCCTAGCAGTGGGATAGACTTGTACCTGTGCTAGCTTTTCTGCTTTTATTTGCAGAAATATTCAGTAAGGATTTTCAAAGAGAGGAGGCATGTGTCCTAGCAGTGGGATAGACTTGTACCTGTGTTAGCATTTCTGCTTTTATTTGCAGAAATATTCTGTAAGGATTCTCAAAGAGAGGAGGCACGTATCCTATCAGTGGGATAGACTTGTACCTGTGCTAGCTTTTCTGCTTTTATTTGCAGAAATATTCAGTAAGGATTTTCAAAGAGAGGAGGCATGTGTCCTAGCAGTGGGATAGACTTGTACCTGTTTTAGCATTTCTGCTTTTATTTGCAGAAATATTCTGTAAGGATTTTCAAAGAGAGGAGGCACGTGTCCTAGCAGTGGGATAGACTTGAACCTGTGCTAGCCTTTCTGCCTTTTATTTGCAGAAATATTCTGTAAGGATTTTCAAAGAGAGGAGGCACGTGTCGTAGCAGTGGGATAGACTTGTACCTGTGCTAGCCTTTCTGCTTTTATTTGCAGAAATATTCTGCAAGGATTTTCAAAGAGAGGAGGCACGTGTCCTATCAGTGGGATAGACTTGTACCTGTGCTAGCCTTTCTGCTTTTATTTGCAGAAATATTCTGTAAGGATCAAAGAGAGGAGGCACGGGTCCTAGCAGTGGAATACACTTGTACCTGTGCTAGCCATTCTGATTTTATTTGCAGAAATATTGTGTAAGGATTTTCAAAGCAACTTAAAATTAAATTGTTTACATATTATTTACCTAAACTTATTATACCTATTTTAATTAAACTTAATGTACAATCGTTATATGTAATAGAAGACTGAATACTACAAACAATTATATACTAGCGAATCTGTGTTTGTATAAATACATAGTAATACGTATAGGTAATGGAATATCATCATAGACCTATCCTAAATAGTGCCATTATGGAGCCCATACCCAGGATATGCCCCAACTCCTTTCCTGACCGTCATACCCAACCTGAGCCTTCCATGTTCTGTATGTGGCAAACGACAGAGCTAACCAAGAAGCGACATACTCATCATTATCATCGTAGAAAACTTCGTAAAATCGGAAAGACGTCGCATACCAGTCACAGTCAGAAAAACCTTAAAAAAAAAAAAACAATATACCTGACTGCTTAAAAAGCGAACTAAAAAGACGAAAATCATGCTGTGCAGTCGGAGGATACGAATTCGCGAACTGGCTGACCAAAACAAGATGTATCCTCCGACTGCACATCATGATTTTCGTCTCGTTTACGTCTTTTTAGTTCGCTTTTTAAGCAGTCGGGATTTTTGATTTTTTGAATTATTTTTATTTATATCGTTTTAGTTTTTTTTTTTTTAATACTTGGGTACATTTAAACATATAAATGTTATATATTTTTGAAATCAAAACCCTTTATTTTGATACCCCATACGATGGGTTTGGAAGAAATAAAAATTTTGTCCCTCACAATATGGCGCCCAAAAACCGTCATTTTTCTATTTTCCAATTTTAATGCAGCCAGTGACACTCGCAGGGTTAAAACAAATCGATTGACGTATGAATAATTAAAATCCGCCAACGCGTTTGGTCTCTGGAACGCCACATAGAAACAAACATACATACATAGACTGATAAACACATTACCCTCCTTCGGCAGTCGGGTAAAAATTGAGTAGTAATCTACCCAAAAAAATAGAAGAAGTAGTTATTAAAAATAATATAAATAAAACCATTTACACTATTCTTACTCGACCTTTACTAAACATCAAAGTTATTTGTCTACAACTGGACACATAAAATTCTCAACTAATTAAATTAGCAACTTGCTTTTCCCCGAGCTCCTGACTCATGACATAACACTAACACCTACGGGAATTAAATAGGTACTGGCCAACTGTAAATAAGTGTAAGGCAAGGTTGTTTGTTAGTATGGGTCAGACTTGTTTTCCTAAGAGACATAGTAACGGCAACTTTCTTTTTTTGTTTAAATCTTGTCTTATCAATAGGATTGTATGGATTGTAACTTTGGCTAAGATAGTGGTGATTGTGGCAATATTTTGTTAAAATAATTTTGGAACCTCGACTCATTGTAGCGGTAGGAACTGTGGGTTCTTAGTCGGTTGGAGTTCCACATAACCCCCCTCCGTTTCCCCTGACGTTGGGTATCCATGCGGATTTCCCCATAATAAAAACAGGTGTTCCATTTCAAACTTAAAAGCTGATAAAATGTAACTGAAAATCTAGTCAACTTGTTAGAGTTTATTTAAAATTAATTCTAATAAAGAGATGTAAACAAAATTATTTTCATATTTAAAACAAATTAAGTTCGTATTTAGACTAATAAGGATTTTATAGTATCACTCATTAGTACCTAATGTGTGTAATTAGTAGAAACATTAATTTAATGATTTGTTTATCCTTGTTTAAATACTAATTATGTAATGCATTTGACGGCCTCGATGGTCTCAGGATCGCAGGCGCGACTGCTAAGCGCGAGGTCCGGGATACCATTCCCAATTTGAGTGACAATGGATTTTTTCATTCGCCATTTATCAGTAGCAGCCTGAGTTTGGAAGTTGGCGATGTGACACGGCATTGGCTCGAAAAGCACGTTAAGCCTTTTGGTTTAGCTGGTCTTACCCCTGATCTCACTCCGGTCGAGTCCAATTGCCGTTCCATAGGACTATGAGAGTGAGGTGAACAGAGAGTGCAACTGTGTTTGCGCTGTTATATATCTATAATATCTAGTAAGTTTTCGCTAAGATTGCAACCGTGACCGTATTTTTTTTTTATTTATTTATAATTTATCTGATGTATATTATTATGTTGTGTGTCTTTTAGTCTGTGCTAAATAAATGTATTTTCTTTCTTTAAATGCGGTCTGGAGGACTATTATTATTATTAATTAATTTTGATTATAACTAGCTTCTGCCCGCGGCTTCGACGGCGTTCAAAGTTAAAAAAAACCAAGCTCCGATTGCCACCATACTTCAGGATTATCCGCTGGGTCAATCTAAAGATTCTCTAAAAATTTCGTTAAAATCGGTCCAGCCGTTTCGGTGTCTATAAGGAACATACATACATACTTTCTCTTTTATATATATAGATAGATTTATAGATCAACAACTGAAATATATGCAAGATACTTCCAGGTTTGAAAAATGGCAAACCAATGAAGATTCAGCTAGTAAAAGCGGAGTTCTAAATTTTACCAGAGGATGGTAATCCTAATTATTATTTTTTTTATTCTCCATAGGCTCGCGCTTGACCACTAAATCACCTGATGGCAAGCGATGATGTGGTCGACCGGTGACGTCGTGGAGACCCAGTGGCCTGCCTGGCAAAACCTCCCGTCTCAAGCTTAAGGTTGTGGGTTCAAATCTGAGCAGTACTATGTGACTTGTTCAAATTCATATGTACTTTTAAGTATATCGTGGATATCGCTGACAATGGTGAACAAAAAATATCGTGCAGAAACCTGGACTTATCACACTAATATTATAAGGGCAAAAGTTTGTGAGTGTGTGTGTTTGTATGTTTGTTACTTCTTCACGTTTAAACGGCTGGGCGGATCGGGATCAAATTTGACACAGAGATAGATTATAGTCAGGAATAGCTCATAGGATACTTTTTATCCCAGGAATATGTTCCCTCGGGATAATTTTCGATTTTAACGCAAGTGAATGTTCCCTTGGGAATATAAAACGCTTTTCACGCGGGCGAACCCGCTGGCAGGAACTAGTATTATAATTGTAAAAGTTTGTAATTGATATTTGATACTCTTTTACGCAAAAAATAACAATGTGTCGTTGCCAGATCTTAGAATTGATCACTTCAATATGTTCCCTCGATAATTTTCGATTTACACGCGGGCGAAGCCACTGGCAGAAGGTAGTTTATAATACTAGTAAGAAGTAAGGTTGAACCTCATGTTAGCAACTGACTCTCAATATATTCTTTTTACGCAACTTGGCCTAAGTGACACAAGGTAAATGTTATCAGAGAAATACTGGTGAACATATTTTAACAATTTCTTGGAATATTTTGCATTAATTATTACTGAAATGTTTTCCTATGTAGGAGTATGCATAAGGAAAATACTAGAGCCAAATGTTAGGTTAATAGAACTATAATATAGGAAGGTACTGTGTAAACAACTGGGCCCAAATGGAGCATCATAGCAACCATGCCAAATACAGTGCCAGTAGCTCCTTTGCAGGATATATCCCACCTCCTCTTCAGCAGAAAGGAGATCAGACACTAATATTATTAAGGCGAAAGTTTGTGAGTGTGTCAGTGTGCTTGTTACTCTGTCATGCAAAAACTACTGAAAGGATCTGGATGAAATTTGGCACAGAGATAGATTATAGCCTGGAATAGCACATAGGATAGGATACTTTTTATCCTGGGCATATGTATTATTATCCCTTGGGATAATTTCTAAAATACATGCGGGCAAAGCTGCTGGCAAAACCTAGTGGTATATAAAAGTGGTGGGGGGTAGGGTGATTGAGCCTGAATTGCTATTTAGGCTCAAACACCTGTACCTTTGGGATCTCCTGTAGTATTTGAATGTGGCGAGTGACAGAGCTACCAGACATTCACGCATTTTATCACGGTTTTTGATCCCAAGCTGTTATAAAAATGTGTGACTCAAGCCTGTCACAGTAGGCTGTGCTTGCCCAGCCAGTTGTACAAAATATTTATATTTGAGTCTATATTCGAGACGAAAAGAAGAACTAAATTGCAGGTGAAATCTGAATGGGCTAGCATTAAAGCATTCTTACAATGTTGTTTTACATTCTGACATCAGTTTTGCCATGGGGTATGGTTTTACCTAGTTACCCAGTAACTGGGTAAAATCTTGGAGGTCAGATAGGTAGTTGCTCAAACTTAAATACTAGTATTTTGCTGCATCCAGTTAGACTGTAAGCTGACCCCAACGTATTTGGAAAGAAGGTTGGGTAGATTATTAATAATTAAATTAGATAATTACAAAACAATTTAAAAACATTGGGGCAATGCAACACTAAGAATTTTTCCTGTATTGTGGGTATTTTTACAAACTCTTAACACAAACAGCCATACCAGGCACAACTATCTGTAGGACATATTAATATTTGTTCTCTCTCTCTCTCTCTATCTATCTTTTGTCTCTCTTTTTTAATATTATCTTCCTATTTGCTTATTACAATATTATCTGTCAATAAACTTCAACAGCTGACACTGTGCAGCACAATGACCAATCAGATAGGGGATATGCTGTACCTTATCATCAAGCTTGGTTTTTGTGGACTTTAAAAAGTATATGTAAGGATTGTAGCCGGTGGTGTTTTGTTATTTCTGCTTATCCCAAGCAAAAAAGGCTTAATGGAGGTTAGGATAGGTGTTTATGTATGTATGAAGATGGCTTCTGGGATACCTAACATACTGAAATTTTTGTCACACAAGCAGAAAAAGTATTTGAAAATGTTTTATTGATCTAAGGTTTTATTTTGTTACAGTTTCAAACTCTGCTTTATTTTGGTATTAAGTTTTGGTTTAAACTGGAGTCTAATAGGATTCTTGTGTTAAATTTGGATATGTGTCATAGTTCATCACACCAAGAGATCATTGAACTGTCTGAATGATTCCAATTATCTTTATGAACATCTTAGCAGATACATCAAAAACTTTCAACACCATGTCTATGGATGTTCAAGATTACAGTTTGATAAGAAAGTTGAAAAAAGAACTCAGACACATTGAGAACCTCCTTCTTTTTTGGAGTTAGTTAATAATCTAAGCAAAACAAACAATAGGTTATGGCATGTTTAGTCAAATTTATTGGATACTGATGTGGGTAATATGAGATTATGTATATGGACATACATAATATGGTTGTTGAAAGTTTTAGTGCTCATTTTCTATGACCTAACATGACTAATTCACATACAAAGTTACACAATATTGACAGCCATAAAATAAAGTCTCACAAAAAAACATGTAATATCAATAGCACCAATTAGCTGCGATTTGCACAGAGCACTAAGGGCAAACCTCTTTTTGGACCTAACTTACACCACCATCAGTAACTTTACTGACCACTGTGACTGTGACCAAACTTCGTAACACAATAATGTCATACAAAAACGCAAATGTATAAATTAAATCACCTTGTTCCGCAAAATAAATCGCATTAAAATGTTAATCGTTCACAAGGACATGTATGTATTATCGATAAATAATAAGAGGTAACACGAACTATAAGTTTTCGTATTAGTTTTTTAGAATTCAACCAATAAATAAATTAAAGTTTTAGCTACTTACACGAGTGTCCGACTGCCAAGCCATCACCCATGTGAAAATATACTAATAATTAAATAAAATTAGACACGATTCACATTCCTATAGCGACGTATCGGTTGAAAACAACTGTTTGTAAAATAATAGTGACACGTTCCTCTAATTGTTGTACGCCAATATATTACAGAGTCTTCTACAGTTTATCAACATCAGTAACACTTGTTATGGCGACAATATAAAAATCTAAACACCAAAACTGCAACAATTATCTAGAAATACGTGATACACAAATAAAAAAACTAAAATATCACGGGGGATAATAATTATTTTCTGTGACAGGCTGTGCATGACAGTTAGTCGCGCATTCCAGTCTACAAATTATTTTAGAGCATTGAATATGTGTCATCTCGTTCGCTCGCAGTGAATTATTGGTAAGCTATTAAGTACTAATGCTTACAAATCTAAATTGGTAGTACAGAAGCGCAAGTTATTTCCAAGTGATTCATTTGCGCATTACGCTCCGTTTTACGCAGCAGAACACTGAACAATGTTCGCGAAATGTTTAATCACATTAATAAGGTTTTAAGTAAAAGTGGAAAACAAATAACTTTTTCTAAACAAGACCTCCTATAATTATGGTTATATTTGTTAATTAAGATCAAGTATCAGTCCGGGTTACTGGAAACCCTCGAGTCATTATAGTTATTTCGTTCAAGAGTGGCCTAAAAAAATGTATTCTAACAGGACGCACACACAAAATCAAGGGCACCGTAAAGCAAAGTGTTTGATGAGTGATGTACATTTAGGTAAGCCTAGTTGTAACATTAGGCGCTTAGAGAATAAAATAACAATTGTATATTCTCTAAGATCAGAGGCTTATAACATCTTCGCTTTTCCTTATCTTCAACTTTAAAATGGTGTCAAAGATTGATGTTTTCTAAATATTAAAATCCTTAATCCAACACAAATAGCAATACTAACCTGATACTGTAACGAATATCTGGGTTCATGTCTTGATAAGCCATTTTGCATGCGGCGCAATGACCAAGACGAAGATCTGCTCCTTTGAGGATGTTCGCCCCCGCTGTGGAATTCCAAGGGTCTCGCGTTTTGCATGGTATTTTGTATGGACATGACGGAAACGGAAGGATGTTGTATCATTTCGCACAATTAACAAAGTTACACTGCACCATCACTTCATAACGATTATTTCTTTACATTCTCACAATAAAACGTTTGGTATTTACAAGATACGCTCACTTAAAGCTGTAGAGGTGGCGCTGTTGTGAGCCATATGACACTGTAATCTTATCAGGACAAGAAACTTGTGTGATAAAAAAGTGTGCGTTTACAATTAGCGTTGCGATGATAACCATATTCGGCCAAGTCATGTGAAACGTAGCCAATTAATGGAGTTTTTTTTCATTTATTTGTTTGATAACGGTATCGGTCACTTATTGTAAATGTACGGTTTTGTTCTCAGGCACGGCAGAGAGGCTATTGTTACTGTAGTGACGAACTGTTTACAACATGTGTTTGTCACTTATTTGCTTTGAAAATGTATGCTACCACTATGTGCTAAATAGCTGAGAGTAGGTCAAAAGAGACATGCTACATTTCGGACAAATTATAGTTAAAACTAGCTTCTGCCAGCGGTTTCGCCCGCGTGAATGTCGAAAATGATCCCAAGGGAACATATTCCCGGGATAAAAGTATCCCATGTGCTATTCCAAACTGTAATCTATATCTGTGCTAAATTTCATCTAGATCCGCCGAGCTATTTGAGCGTCAAACAGAAACAAACATACAAACACACTCACAAACTTTCGAATTTATAGTTAAAATTGTTATTGTTATTTTTCGTAGATTAAATTTACTGGCTATTTTCTTCAGGATGTGCATAATATTTGGGTGCTAGTTAAACTTGGATTATATTGCTACTCTCTGCGTTCTACTTAGGCAGTCTAGTAGCAGGTCTTCACTTACGTCTATCTTAATCTCATTAAAAATCACCACTTTTGCGTAGCAATTCAAACAACCTTGAGATTAGTTGAGATGCCGGATGTACGTTTCTTGCAAATTTGTTCGGGGGTCACCCCATTCAGCAGCTGTCCTTTAGCTACATTATTACTTATGCAATCATGGATGGAGCTGATAAAGCACTTTTTATGCAGGCGAAGCAGCGGGCAGAAGCTAGTCTGTCAAAAAAACTTTTTAACAAAAAATCATACCGAATTCCAGAACAAAAAACTACAACGCAAAAAGTAACTATCTTTTCCGAAGTCGGTGTCTTTTGTACCCATTGTTTTCCGTTTTTCGACACCGACTTCGGAAAAGAAAGTTATTTTTTACTTTGTACATTTTTTGTTTTTCTCTTATTAGTTGTGGTAGGTACCTCCAATTAACATGATAATCATTTATAGCCAAAGTACATCTCATGACGATTCCAATAAGCCCAAACACGACTAGGAGACATTGTTTTATTTTAGAGTTCCAGTGCCTACCTTCCGGCTTCATCATCGGATCAGTTCGATGGTGCCATTTTCATCAGTACATGTATTTATTAAGTATTTGCTTCATAAGTCGGTTAACTATTCGGGATATCTTATGCCCGTGACACTGTGTAAAAAGCATTTAGGAGTTGCAGTGGCAATCTGTGGCCTTCTTCATCAGTTCCACTTCACCAAATGATACTTTCTGTGTGCAAATGATTGCATTGTTGATGAAAATTCCAAAATCGCTATATGTATGCCAATAATATTTGAGGAGTTCCCTCGATTTCTCTAGGATCCCATCATCAGATCCTGGCCTGATGACTATGCGACCAACTAGGAAGTAAAGGTTAGACGTACCCTTTAAAACAAAAGAAGAATTTTTTAAATAGGTCCAGTCCAGGCGTCTTTGAGTAATCGGGGAACATGCATAAAAAAAAAGATTCTGACGAATTGAGAAACTCCTCACTTTTTTAAGTCGGTAAAAAAATAACAGCTGCACAGGTCCCCGTGCTTCAAGATCGACCGATGTTCAAGGTTAAGCATAGTTTATCGAACTCGGTCTGTGAATGGTTCATTACATACCGAGACACCTCTGATTACCGTGCGTACTCTTGGTTCCAGCTATCATTTGCAGATTTTGGACAGTCGTTACGGAGTAGTCAGAAGCTAGAATATCTGACACTAATCTTGCCAGGTAGTGTTGTACTGTTACCCAGGGAGTTGTAGACTTGTAGAGGTCTGATAGGCCAATCCCTCTTTGTAAAATAATGGTATGATATTTAGCTGCATCCACCCGTACGCAAAATACGCGCTTAGACGTGGAGTTGCGGACACCAGCCCGTCTTAACTTAACTAGCTGCATCCACAGGCTTAGGCTGCCTGTCCACTTGGTGTGGAGCGGAGAAAATAGGAGTGGAGCCAACCAATCGAATTGCATATAACCGCCGCTCGCGCACTCAGCCCTTCTCCACGTAGAATATTATCTGTGATGTAGGTAATTTCCGAACGGATGGCAGAATCACTTAATCATGATCCAGCCCTAGCTGTCCCCAGAGAGACACCCTGAGGCGAGGTTCGACCCCACCCCATAGGGGATAGCCCTCAGCGTGGTCGCTTAAATTTTGCTTTTTGTGCCTGGCTGGAGGCTATAGTTTAGTCTCCACAGGATCGACCGGTTAAGCAGTAGCCAATCACTCTGATTTAACTGCGAGAGGTCCATCGAAAAAAAAAAAACCGGCCCTCATTTCTCCGCTCCGCGCCAAGTAGAAAGGCAGCCTTATTACTTATCTTGCAAGAGCAAAACGATAGCGATTTTTGTGCAATAATTGCTTTACAATACAGAAGTTTTAGAGGAGTTCTTGGCGGTTTTTTTAGAAATAAGTGCATTTGACAAACAATGAGCGATTAGCAAACGATTGTGCAGGACCTATCATTCCTACACTGCAGCTAATGCCGACTTTTATGCCATAAAGCGTTTTATCGCGCGATGACTGCTGATTGCTGTTTCTTACGTAAGAAGTCCCAGCAGTGGGCAAATTAAAAGGATGATGATGAAGCCTGGGAAGCTGACTCCAACATTTTTAGGAAAAGGCGAGGTAGATTGATTGATTTAATACTTTTGGAAAGGTCACAAGTCATTGGTAGCAAAACCAGTAGCTGACATCGCATTGCATTGAAACTCCATACTACGCTAAGCCAATACAAGGTCAATGTGCCACCCGTAGGTACGCTGTATTTTAGTACATGCGTACTTAAATTTAATCAATCAATACAGCTGTTTGTTTTAAGTTATTGAGTGATAATATTATTGTAAAGCGGCAATACCTACGTGATTAAATTTTGAATTAAGACTTTACGCGTATCAACTTAAGTAGACATACTCGCATGAGGAAGGTACATAAAAACACTGTACTTATTACTTATCTACAACTGTCTACAACATTCAAACAAACGTGTTCTACATCAAGTTCCGTGGATGTCGCAGCTGCGCTTTGTTATCTTATTCGGCGTTCGATACCCGGATCCAGGAAAAGCAGCATTTGTCATACGGTTACGTAATTTTGTGAAACCGAAATCTGTCTACTTATAATATAGTCCTTTAAAATCACAATGAGATACAAGATTTTGAAAAAAACAACTAGAATTTTTCATATAAAATCAACGAGGAGTTTCCTCGTTGATTTTATATGAAAAATTCTACGAAATATCAAAGAAAACAAAACAATCACGGTGATTTTATAGAATCCTATCTTTTGATACTGAATTCAACTACAGAAACAATTCGGTCGTGGAAATCAGTAGGTACTGTACCTATCGCGATCTACGTGAAATGGTAAGATAAGACCATCAAAGAATTTAGATCAGTTTTATGCAAACTGAGGCAAAAACTAGGCTAAGCGTTTATTATGCCTTTTGGAAAGACAAGGTATCAAGTACCTAGTTGTCAATCGAACACCTTTCTTTTATTCTCTTGAGTGCTAATTAGCAGACACAATAGAAATACAATTGTTTCTGGGGACTGCAGATCCTGTTTGCATTCGAGGGACCAAAACTTACTAGGGAACATAGGGATGGAGCTATCCGGGTTGGATATTGAACGTTTAATTAGCAAACACAATATAACAACAATAGCTTACGCATACATGGTGTGCGCGCGACTCGTCCCGGGACAAATTGACGTGACTTCTTGGTCCTTTCATTCAAAATTGAGATATATTGTAATGTTACCACACTTGGCAATTTTGCATAGGAACTTGGCAGTCTCCTGCTATCTTCAGATAATCTATACTAATATTATAAAGAGGTATAGTTTGTGAGCTGGTGAGTTTGTGACGTGGTAAGGGGTAATCTCTGGATCTACAGAACGGATTTTGAAAATTCTTTCACCAGTAGAAAGCTACATTATACCTGAGTGTCATAGGCTATAATGTATTTTCAAAAAAAATAGAGATACTTATGAAAATTGCAATAATGTAAGCAAAGGTAGCAAAATGTTGCTTATAAAATTCATTCTTTGGCGTGTTCTGAGAAAACTATTGATGATAGATAAAAATTATTAGGTAGATAGGCAGGTTATGTAGGTAGGCAGATTAGGCAGGGTAAGTAGGGTAGGAAGGGTAGGTAGGGTGGATAGGGTAGGCAGGGTAGTCAGGGTGGGCAGGGTAGGCAGGGTAGACAGGGTAGGCAGGGTAGACAGGGTAGGCAGGGTAGGCAGGGTTAGCAGGGCAGGCAGTGTAGACAGGGTAGGCAAGGTTGGCAGGGTAGTCAGGGTAGGCAGGTTAGGCAGGGTAGGCAGTGTAGGCAGGGTATGCAGTCGTTTAAAATAAACCTTATAACTATACTTATACTTATATGGTGTACATAATAAAGAGTATTCTATTCTATTCTATAACTAGGTACTTTTGAATTGTCAAACAAAAATAAAGATGAATCTTTAGTTGTACCATTGACATATACTTACCTATTTTACTTGCGTAATCATTCTTAATTCCTTTCGAAATCATTGAGTTGCACATTCGCAAGCGTCAGTAGGTCCCTATGGAGAAGAATGTGCAAGAAACTCCACGGACACTCTATTGGATTAGTTTTAATTAAGTACAAATATTTGGTTACATAATTCTTGTTGGAAAAATACATAATATGTGAGATCGATGTAAAAAGACGTGCACGACGCAAGTAAAAGAGTCTAGAGTAAAACAAACAAACTACCTAAGTACCAAAGTAATAAAGCCGGGCAAGCAGAACTAATAGCTGAGATAGGTTTGATTTTTTTAATCAACCGAAGATGTTTAGGGGCTTGATAATGTTTATGTAAGAACCAAGTCTCCCGTCCCGTCCCAACCCGCACCGGGCCCGCGTGGTGGATTAAGGTCTATCTGGTTTAGGCGTAGAAGGCCTAATTCTCAAAATGGCAACAGAGTCGCAAAAGGACTAGTTCTCAAAATGGAAAATTCTCAAAAAGCCTAGTTCTCTGACAGGCCAATTCTCTAAAAGCCTAATTCTCGGAATGGCCAAAAATAAATGTCTGTGATTATGGCCCATTCCCTGAGAGAGGAGGCCTCAGGCCTGTGTCCCAGCAGTGGGAACAAAGGCGCCGATTCCCTTGAGTAGCTGATTTTAAAATGAGAAACACGTCTCAATGGCTAGTTGTAATTCTTTGAAAAAAAAAAATGTTATTTAAGACTATTTTCTTAATAACTAGATCTAAGCAAATTTTGAGTTTTATTTTTATAACACAGTGTAATTAATTTGTAAAGTTATGTCTAAAACGGACAAAAACACGACAATCACACCAAAACCGCTGGGCGTATTTTAATGAAATCAACACCATCTCAAAAATAATTTATGGCCGGTTTCTGATTTAAGTAAAGCAGCAATAATCAGTTGAGTATTGTCAAATAATTTAGGAAGCGTTTGAGTATTTTACGTTTCACAAGAGAATCTACCTAGATCAGTTAAGTAAGTACCTACTTATGTATGGACCTGCCAAAGTTCCATTCACTTTCTCTTTCACCCTTACGTTCCATTTTACAAAAGAAATCCGAGACATCACAAGATTGCATAAACATTATTTATACATTTTATACAGCCATAAAAAGTACAATAGTATTATATTACTTTATTCAAGAGTAAAAAATCAAGTTAATAAAGATGTTATAATCTGTAATAACTTGATTTTTCATATTTAAGCAATTTCAAAACGGTGAAGGAAAACATCGTGAGGAAACCGGCATGTCCTAGAACCAAAAATTCGAAGACATGTGACATTCACCAACCCGCACTGGGCCCGCGTGGTGGATTACGGCCCATTCCCTCTCATAGAGAGGAGGCCTGTGTCCCAGCAGTGGGAACATTAATAGGCCGATGATGATGTGATGAAGCAATTTCAAAGATATCTATTTGAAATCTATACAACCTTATTATGAAACTATGAAATGGATCGTAGGCACTAGTCAATTACTTCAAGATTGTCATGGCAACCGTATTTATTTTGTCAATGATGTCTTATCGAAAGAAAATAATATCTAATATAATTTGTTATTGCCAAAATAAAGAATTCAATGGAGTGAATGTGTTCAGAGCGAGCAGTTGTTGGTTCTTGTGATACCTCATAGAACTATAGAATATTTTACTCAGAATTTCACAAGATCTCTCTAGTGCCCCTTGTTCATCTGTATTGGAATCTGGTTGCAATTGTGATTTACCAACAAAAATGGACTATTGTGATGCAATTTTTTATGAGTGACCTGGGTTTTCAAGATCAAAGGCTTTGCTAGCCATCGAAGAGCCTCCGAACAAAAAGAGTAGTAGCCAGGGTCGGTGCCATTGGATATGTGTCGGATATTATGAAGGAGGACTGTGTTTTAATATGTGTTAACAAACAATATACTATCTGCCTACTTATTTTGTAAAATAATAAATAAATAAGACCTATCATGTTGTTTTTATCGTCTTTTATTATTCTGATACCAAAATCATATCATACAAAAGCCAAATTCTGTACACAATTTCATCGTTGTAACATCTTCTTGTCTTGTGGATCCTACTAATACCTATTCTATTTAGGTATGAAAGTCTGTATGTTTGGCTATTTGTTAATCACACCTTAATGGTTGAACGTATTTGGAAGTATATACTTTGGAAAACAATTACACAATGATGAGAAATGAACCTAGGATATAAATTAATATAATAAAATAGATTAATAATAAATACACGGCACGGCATAATAAAGCCTTTTATTCTGAAATCAGAGATATTAAACTGTAGTCTATACAATACATGTTTATAGTTTATAAAATGTCCCTAATCTCAGTGTGCCTCTTGGCATAGGCCTCCACTCCACTAACAGTTTCCACTGGGGTCTGTCCTGTACATCTTGGACCAGCGGTCTTTCCCATATTTCATTCGCGTCTTCCACGTCTTCTTTTCCCATCTCTTGTGTACCAGTTTGTCACTTTTTTCCATGTCCCTTGGTTATCGCGCATCACTTTTCACATAGTTCCTGTTGATCAAGACTCGGTTTTCGCGCACCACGCGACCACAAACACATTAACTGGCACTTTTTGAATATTTTTCTTGAAGATCTCACTCAACATCGTCATAATTTCTGCCGAAAGACTGCTGGATACAGGACTTCCCCAGCGTCACCACATCGACCGGTCCTGTGCGTCTTTCATACATCGGATTCCCGTGACCAGGTCATCGGTCTACGGAGGCCTTAAATACGTATTCCACCACGCAGTCGCCACTCCAGAACTTAACAGCCCCATTGACCATCCGTTCTTCAAGCATCTGAGCTCAGATCAAATAAAAAAAGGTAGATAGCGCACGGCCTATAGTTTAGGTGAAGCCAACAAAACCCAGCCGATTCAATAAACACACGCGCTCACGCACACACAAGCAATAAAACCACGCTGATTTTTGTTAGTATATCACGGACCGTCGTGCAATAACATTGCCTAAAAAATGCCGTCCTGTGTTGTCAAGTGGTGCAAAAACAACACTATATTGAACAAAAAGTCTTTAGGAGTATCGTTTCCCACGTAATTACACACAAAACTATTTGTTTTTTGGTTTTCCAACATAATTTTGAGGTTATTCGGAACAGATAATGTTATTTTCCCGAAATTGACATATTGGGAGAGTGTTGCCAGTAATTCTTATTTCTAATTACCCAAAATGTGGGTAATTAAATTGTAGGCAAAGTCAAAGAAAAGTAATTGAGTAGAGAGTTGATCTAATTAATGTTTATTTTCTATTAAATCACATGATTTTATGTATGTTACATAAATCAAAGTCAAGGTAAACACTTAGTTCTTAACTAATTTATTTTTGTTTAAATTCATGAGTACCTTCTATTTTGCTGTCAAATATTATGGTTTTAGGTTTCCACCGAAAACTTTAATAAGAAACGAATGGGTAAATGCTATAAGACTAAGCCGAAATGAACCATAATGGCAGCCATCGTCGTCTATTGTGGTTAAAAAATAATAATTTTCATTATGTTAAGAATACACAAAAATTACAACCTATTTCTGACATCCGACTGCATGTCAGAAATAGGTCACCTTGTTTCAATCTTTTTTAGGGTTCCGTACCCAAAGGGTAAAAACGGGACCCTATTACTGAGACTCCGCGACCCGTCTGTCTGTCTGTCTGTCCGTCTGTCACCAGGCTGTATCTCATGAACCGTGATAGCTAGACAGTTGAAATTTTCACAGATGATGTATTTCTGTTGCCGCTATAACAACAAATACTAAAAACAGAATAAAATAAATATTTAAGGGGGGCTCCCATACAACAAACGTGATTTTTTGGCCTTTTTTTGCGATAATGGTGCGGAGATCACGGTATGCGATAAGGCTGCCCGTTGTATGTATTTTAGTTTTAAGTTTCCTTTTCTTTGTTTTAACTTGGTGTACCTATAATAAAGCATATATAAATAAATAACCCTTCGTGCGCGAGTCCGACTCGCACTTGGCTGGTTTTTAAAGTTCACTAAGTTTGTTAGCATTCTGTTATAAGTTAATGCTCTATTTTGTACTTACTTAAATATAGTACGACATATAAGAGTAGAAATTAAATATTTGGGAACTAAAAGTTTTCATTTTCTGGCAACATCTAAAATGAGTACTTGAGCTGTCAATTTTTCTCGATTGTTTACGATTTTCGTAAGAATTTTGGTTTTTGTGTGATATTTCTGAGTGTGGACAGAAAAACAGTGGCAAATCATGAATAAGGTAATTCGTGGAGGTGCCCGTGATATAGTTTACAAAGTTTATATGTGGTGTACAGCCGAATTCCAAGCTGGGAAGCTTCTATGCAACTTAGAAGATGTTTACCATCGTACAGCAGATTTTACTGGTAAGTAACTATTGAAAGTTACGCTAAACGTTAATTACAAACGATTAATACATTCAGGGAGCTAAATTTTCGAACCACATATCATTTACAAATTATTTGTCTAACATTTTTGAGGTTATGCTAACGTAAACAAATACCGTTGTAGTTATAGCGCGACTTAACAACGTTGATAGTAAGGCAAAAACAAAATAATGTAATTTATTGCGGATACGAATTTTTTTTTTTGCTATGCCATATTTGTTGATGCAATCGACTAAATAGAAAGAAACAATTTTAAAATATATTCACATTTATTTACTGCGGAACTTCTATCGTCGGACTGACAGTGATTCTTTTGTATGCTTGTTTTAGGTGTTTCTGTAAGCACAGTGCGCAGAATCGTGCAACATGGCATTGAAAACGGTGGGAAATTCTCAACACCAGCTAAACACATGAAGGGTCGTCCCATGGTGCAGACAGCAGTGACGATGAGAGTGGTTCAGAAATCAGTGACGAATCAATATCAGAGCTTAAAATAGACTACACGAACTTAAGTGATCCCATGGAAGGTGTAGAGTATTTAGATTTTGATATATTAGACTAGTTTATTTTATTAATTTTAGTTTATATCTGAGTTTATATGGAAAGCAATGGATTATTAAAAATACTTATGTTTTGTGAAATTGTTGTTTTATTACTACTACATATTAAATATTTAATAAATATACTTATTTAATATATTTACTAATTTTTTATACCCAATAAATAAATAATACTATTCAAGTATCAAGATCAGCACGGTCGTACTAACTGGGTTGCTATCTGAGCGATTGTGGCGCCCTCATTTAATTTCTACTCTTTTATGTTGCACTGTACTTATACATTTCATCTGAAAAAGTATATTTTTAATTCCATGGAATGGTTGTATTTGTGATATTTTTGTAATAAACCTGTTTCACATAATCTTTGTTGTATGTTTAAGTAAAATAACTTTTTCTGAGCTGCTCGGTGCTCTTACACACGAGCGACACATGTCAACGACAGGGGCGACTGCACGCGTTTATTAAAAACAAAGAGACAGATTTCCTTTCACATTCGCATAATAAGTACTTACCCATAATTATGAAATTAATATTTAAACCCATTTAAATAAGTTGAGGGACTTTTTATAAAAAGTGGCAACACCGCAGTGACTCACACATAGTTCAAAAAGTGGTTACATTTTTTCTGTTCTAAGTGCGCTATCTACCTTTTTTTATTTGATCTGAGCATCTGAGATTTATCAGGCATGAAATATTTGCATCCAATCTTATGTTTTCGATAATTCAGGGCGAACACTCTTCTTCCACGCATCGGTCTTCGTTGAGGAATCTCCAAGGAAGACAAGGATGTATCTTCGTCACTCGTTTTATAAGTTTATATATTATTTTGTATTTATTTCGCTTGATCACCGTTTAAGCACAGGCTTGTCAACTATCAACTGCCAAATGTAACCAGTGTAGCCAGATTCGACGAGCCCCAAATCGGCAAAAATTTCGTTTTTCCATTTATAAAAAACTCAAGTCGAACATTATTCACTAAAACCACGAAACATTCTTCGAAACTTCAATGCGTTAAACACAATAATCATTATAGGTTCCATATAAAACATTTTTCAGCATTTCTCTATTTTCCCTGTGTTGTCGCGACTGATGTATAATTTAAAATAGTGATGAACAGTTAAAAGCATTTTGGTTTCCAGTTATTTTCATCATTCCTCAGATAATGTTGTATTAGATACTCACATTCCGAAATCATCTAAAATCACCCCATTTTTTTTTTCTGAGGTAGCCTAATTGCCACCACTCGTAAAAATTGGTCGCCCCGACACTCTTCCGAGTAGCCTAAATGGCAAAAAGTCGCCCAATCTGGCTACACTGTTGATGTAACGTTGACAACGGTTTGAGAAAACTTTGAGAATTTGAGAATGATCAAATGTGTTTTTCTCAGTTGAGAAACCCAATTGAACGTCAATGAAGGTTTTTTGTATGACATAAGGTATACTTTGGCATGACTTTGACTAAAATACTCAAACCTTGCTCAGTAACGCAGAAAACTTAAAGTGGCAGATGATCAAGAGTGACAGATGCTTAAATCGAGATCAGCACATACTTAGCGTCGAATACTCAAATCAGAAACCCGCCCTAAATCATTTACATTTTGATCAGAGGCTTTTTTTAAAGTCATAGAATAATAAGAAAAGTACAAAAAACTACTAAATTTCGGGTCGCGCGGGTGTGAAACGAGTGCGCGTTTTGTTCCCTCAAGGTCGTTGGCGTTAGTCGTCGTAGGCGCTGATTCCCTTTAGTACGAGTAGCTGATTTTAAAATGAGAAACACGTCTAAATGGCTAGTCGTAATTTTTTTTTTAAATTGTTTGTCTGTAAAGTCGGTTTACGGACGATAGTTTAACGTGACAACGTCATAACAAAACATTGATGAAATGATTGCATACTTAACGATACAATTAACGTCATTGTAACGTTACAATGAACGTAACGTTACATTTAGCGTAACGTTACATTGAGTCATCCTTTTTCGTGCGTGCAGCCGGCGTTCATCGATTTATAAGTCATTGTCACGTCAAAAATATATGTTACCTATACACACATCAGCAAGGTCTAGGGATATTTTTAAAAAAGCGAATTACTAGAATTCTATCAATCTATCAATGTGTTAATTATTTATATGAAATGTATATGTTTAAAAGATACGTTATTTAATATTCTACCATTTTTTAATAATGGTTAACGTACTTCGATTAAAATTTCAGGATTTTATGGAAAAAAAATGAAGCATAGACGGAAACCGTATATGAATTAACTTTTAATTTATGAGTAAAAACTGAAAAAAATAGAAAAATCATTTAATTTGTGTTTATAAACTTGAAGTTAGTAGTCTGAGAAAGCGCCCATGATGTTCATAACACATCGGCAACGATTCGGCATGCTCAGAACAAGGTTGTCAATGTCTTGCTGCGGAATATTGTCCCATGTCCTTCTGAGGTGCGCAAAAAGTTGATCTTCTGTTGCCAGATTTTCAGGAACTTCCTTCAGAGCTCTTCTTTGCAGCATATCCCACGCATGCTCAATGGGATTTAGATCTGGCGATTGAGCAGGCCAGTCTAAGGCCCTAACATTGTGTGTATGTAACCAAGCTGCTACCGTTCTCGCCGTGTGTGCCCGGCCATTGTCGTGCATGAGCAGGAAATCTTGCCCCATTTGTGTTCTGTGGGGCAAGATTACGGGCCCCAGCACCTGTTGGACGTATCGTTCTGCCGTCATATTGCCCCGCACCCAAACGAGATCCGTCCGTCCTCCAAGACAAATTCCTGCCCAAACCATAATTGTTCCTCCTTGGTATGGGTGAACTTCCTGAGGGTTCTGAAGACGGCTCCATCGTCCAGGAACTCGCCAAACACGCGTCCTTCGTGAATCTGGATGGAAGCCGAACCTGGATTCATCCGTGAACAGCACATTGGACCATTGCTCACGGCCCCAGTCCACGTGGTTCCGAACCCATTCTAATCGTCGTCCACGATTGCCTCGCCGTAAAGGTGGGACCCGGAGTGGTCTACGAGAGCGTAGATTGCTTTCATGCAGTCGCCTTCTTACAGTTTGGTCACTCACAAACACTTGGTGTTCCACTCGCAGCCTTTGGACCAATTGAGTCGCCGTTGCATTTGGTTGAGCTCGCGCAGTAATTTGCAAAAATCGGTCTTGTCTGGGGGTAGTGATGCGACTTGGCCCCCGGTGCCTCTCCGCTACTTCACCTGTGGTACGATAGCGTGTCCACAATCTTGAAATTACATTTTGGTGGGTCCCTATGGCCTCAGCAACATTACGCTGAACAGACCCAGCTTCCAGCATTCCCACAGCTCGTAACATCTCCGCCCTCGTCAAATGTTGGCGTTGCATGGCTACAATACCTCAATTTTAACTTTATCTTTCGTTTAAAAATGAAAAAAAAACTGTAACTAAACATAATTCGTATTGTTTTCTAAATTTCGCACAAATGAAAATTCCCTCTCCTACACATCAAGACATTTTTATGCCACCGAAACAAAAGAATTTTAAAAAATTTGAATTTGGAATTAGTCTGAGATAAATTACAAACAAATCGGTGTATAAAAGATTCCAATGCGGCCAGTACTTTTCGAGTTATTTAATTAAGTATGAAATATTCCTAGACCGTGTTGATGTGTTTATTAGAATATGTTCTTAATAATTTGATAACATAGTGTAATTAATTTGTAAATTAGTTATGTCTAAAACACGACAATCACACCAAAACCGCTGGGCGAATTTTAATTAAATCAACTCCATCTCAAAGACAATTTAATTATCTACATTTTGAACTGAGGCTTTTTTTTTGAAGTCATAGAATTATAAGGAAAGTACTAAAAACTACTAAATTTTGGGTCGCGCGGGCGTGAAACGGTGCGCGTTTTGTTCCCTCAAGGTCGTTGGCGTTAGTCGTCGTCTTAATAGGCTGATGATGATGATGAAGTCTCCCGTAGAACCAAGTCACCCCAGTCTCCCATAGGTGTAAGCTTATAACATATTTTTAGGGTTCTGAACCCAAAGGGTAAAAACGGGACCCTATTACTAAGACTCCTCGATCCGTCTGTCTGTCCGTCAGTCTCTCTGTCTGTCTGTCTGTCACCAGGCTGTATCATAGGAACCGCGCGTGATATCTAGGCAGCTGATTTTCACAGATGATGTATTTCTGTTGCCACTATAACAACAAATACTAAAACAGAATAAAATAAATATTTAAGTGGGGCTCCCATACAACAAACGTGATTTTTTGGGCGTTTTTTGCGATAATGGTACGGAACCATTCGTGCGCGAGTCCGACTCGCACTTGGCCAGCTTTTTTATGACCAAACAGATCAGACATAAAAAAATAATTCCTCTTCAAATATTTACGACTCCGTAGACATGGTAAATTATTCTTTGTTGATGAATATTTATTGCCTTCAAGATAAGATAGCGATCGAAACAAATCTGAAGTGCACCCTTTGATAAGAACTAGCTAACATTATTGTGCATTTGTTTATTTATCGATATCTACTTATTCAAATAACAAATAACTAGTCATATTTTAAAGATTATGCACCCAGCACCAGACAGGCTTGTCATTTTGTAAACAGCCACGGGGGTGACCATACGCTATTAGAGTAAGGTTATTAAGAGTGTGCGTAAGGGTCAGAGGCATACAAGTCATTTATATAATTATTTCAGGACATGAAAGTAGGCGATATCAAATTGAGATAGGAACCTTACCTGATGCACGTAATTAGTTTTAGCTTTGGGCAGGTCGTTTGGCTTGTAGGTACGTAGGGATTAGATTAGTAACCGCTGCTACGAATTGCAATTAATTTGTAAATTACTATCTGTAGGTAGGCCATACAATTTTGACGTGACAACCTCAAAAAAATCGATGAACGCCGGCCGCACGCACGAAAAAGTATGACTCATTGTACCGTCACGCTCATTGTAACGTTACGATCGGAGCGAGAGCGCTACACGAGCGAGCGAAAGGCACGTTCGGCTTGAGCGTTCGGCTTGCGCCGCATCATGACGCTGTCACATTAAACTATCGTCCGTAAACCGACTTTCCAGGAACTGAATTTGAACACAACCGTACTGAATTTGACTAACACGCACTGCTGATAAAACTTCGCGCGATTTTTGTCTCCATCTACCTGTTCATAGAGTTCAAAATATTCGCGCGAATTTAATCCGCGCCGCGGTGCGGTGGATTCTGTGGCAAAACACGGATTTCTTGCGATATTATTTCCGCGCGTTATTTTTTCCGCAATGCGTGCTGCTTCGTACAACTCCATAGGTCGCAGAATGTGCGGAAATAAATTCGTGCGAATAAAAAATGCAGTGCGTGCTAAGCCTAACGTCATTCGATTTCAAGTAGGTATAACAATAGTAATAGTAGTACCTACTTAAATTAGGCTGGTAAAGACGAGAAATAAATCAAACATATACTACTTACATTTTGTTCATAAAAAAAAATATTATTGTAGCTATTTCATTCTAGCGGAAGCCTCATATCATATTGTGTGAGGATACATATTCGCGAGCTGGCTAACCAGATATATCCTCCGACTGCACAGTATGATTTTTTTCTTGTTTACTTCGTTTTTAGTTCGCTTTTCAAGCAGTCAGGTTTTTGATATTTTTAGTTAACTTTTTTTATTTACAACTTTTTAGTCATTTTTTTTAGATACATTTTTTTTAGATTTTAGGTACATTTAAATAAATTGTAGTTCTAAAAACTAAAAAACACGCTTTAATGGTAAGGATAATGGGACAAACTGTTTAAATTATTGCATTGTCATCGGTCCTTGATAAGTGTGCAAAGTTTCAAATCAATCCAACGTTTTGAAGTGGGTGAAAATCACGTTCAAAAATTCCGTTACATTGATACATTGATACATTGTTACATTGATACATTGATACATAGATACATAGATACATAGATACATAGATACATACATACCAAGCTAATAAAAGCGTGTTAAAATATAAGTGTTCTATATTCATATTTTTCCCATCGTCCATATATCAACTGCCCCCCCCCCCCCTCCCCCCCCTGGGCCGTCGGCTGGTGACGCTCTTGTACCCAACCCCACCCTACCTACCCTACCCGACATACCGAACACTACCCTACCATACCTACCCACCCCTACCGTAGGGTAGGTAGAGGTGGGCCTACCTACCCAGTATTTTTTATGTATCATCAATAGTTTTCTCAGTGCACGCCAAAGAATGAATTTTATATTCATCATTCATATTGCAACTTTGGGTTGCATTATTGCAATTTTCATGAGGAACTCTAATTTTTTTGAAAATATATTTCTGGTCGAGTCCGTTAAAATGGAAAATAATATTTAAGTTCTTATATTAACTAGATTATCTGCAGACTTCCTAGGTAATCTGCATACTAACGGTTAATCATACGGTTAAGTTCATAAAACAGGTTCTTTGCTTGAATAAAACTTTTGAATTCTCAATTGTCCGGTAATCTCATGGTCGGTTCTAATCGGTTGTTCTCGCAGAACAACCGACGAGGTGACATCGCTGTGCAGAGCGAGCGAAGCGAGCTCGGGAACTTAGAACATCCCGACACGGATAGGTCATCTTCGTCATGTTTACTTTAAACCCTGCAGAAAGAAATAGGAGCCCCGCAGCGGGGCTCCGTCGATTTTGTCTGTGATGTATTCCGCGATTTAACGATGTAGCCTCCATTAATATGCAGATCATACTATGATGCAGATTAACTAGGTAAGGTGGACATATCTGCTACTTTCAGTCAAATTTCACACTTTAACGGATTGTACCCGGTAATTTGCAGATTATCTAGTTAATGCGTATATTAACGTATTCTAATATTTTTTTGTTTGTTTGTTTGTACCGAATAGGCTCCGAAACTACTGGACCGATTTAAAAAAATCATTCACCAATAGAAAGCTACATTATTCCTGAGTGACATAGGCTATTTTTTATTCCCGAAAACGGGTCCTGTGGGGTGGTCCACGGGAGCGAAGCCGCGGGGAGCAGCTAGTAGTATATAATATTATGAAAAGGAATGATTTTTTGTTTGTTTGTTTGTACCGAATAGGCTCCGAAAATACTGGACCGATTTAAAAAATTCTTTCACCATTAGAAAGCTGCATTATTCCTGAGTGACATATGCTATTTTTTTAATCCCGAAAACAGGTCTAGTAGTGTGGTCCAAGGGAGCGAAGCCGCGGGGAACAGCTAGTATATTATAAGTATAGATTTAAGGCGCAGATACCCTTGAGTAGCTGATTTTAAAATGAGAATCACGTCTAAACGGCTTGTCGTAATTTTTTGGACAAATATATGTTACATTAGACCATTTTCTTAATAATTTGATCTGACGTTTTCATGTCTAAACAGCTTTTTTACAGCAATTTAATAATCTACATTTTGATTTGAGGCTTTTTTTTTAAAGCCAAATGCTTACTTCTTCTCATAGCTTTAAATATTTTGATTTTTACTTTTTTGTTTTTTATACAGGGCTAGATAAAGGTGAGACAAATTGATATACTTTTTTATTTAGAACGTTCATCGTCAAACAGTGTAGTAATCGCTAGCCTACGCTTGTATCGACTAGTGTAACCTTAAGCAAAATAATCCGGAATCAAATCCAGGAATCCTGAGCTTACATTTCTACTTCTCCTATCCTTTCTACATCCTGAGTGAGGATCGTAGCAGGTGGCGTTCTGAAGTTTCTGCCGACTCCCATGGGAAAAAGGCGTGAGTTTATGTTTAAAGACGGAAACACACTTACGTGTCGTGGCGTGTCGTGGCGCGGGATCCACTATTTATTTATTTTTATTAAAAAAAAAAACTATTCAAACTACTCTGTTCCAGCCTACGTCATAACACGAGTTTTGTAGCCAATCAACTGCGTCAAAAGGCGCCACGCCACGCCACGACACATAAGTGTGGTTCCACCTTTATGTATAAATTTACTTTTTTAAACATTGTCATTTATTTTGTATGGCATTTAATTTCCTGGCAAACCATGAATCTTAGTGTCAAATTCTGACTGACGTATGTTTGACATTTGTATGTTTTGAAAATAAATGATTTTTCAGATAAACATCGATAAAATAGCTGTTTTATATTAAGTATTTTGCCAAAATGTCGCAGCATTTAGTCAATGAAAATAGCAAATACATATTAGAGTAAGTTAACATTCACGTCATAACCTAACCTCTTTATTTCAAGGGGTAACTTACACATATTGTTAATTGTTTGTTATTATTTACAGCTTATTTTCAGAGCAGACAGTAGACCAACAAACACTAGATTCTATATGCACTCAAGTGCAGAAGAAGTTTCCAAAATCCGACCATTTTAACTGTAAGTTTAGCAGGCATTTAAAAACTTTATTATTTGTCATCACTTAATAGTACACTTTTATTAATCCATTAAATTTTTCTTCTAAATTTAAACTATTATTTCTGGCAATGACAATAGTGCCTATTCATCCTATAATAATTTTACTAACACAACAATAGTTGTAGGTAGTTATAAAACTGTATAAGCCACAATACTAAACAATACAAAAATTAATAATACAAGGTTGACCTTTAAATAATTTTTTATTGTGTATTTCCAGTATGTCTGCTGCTATCCTCACTAATAACAGGTGGGGACCTCTCCCTGCCTGGCCAGCGTGTGGTGGCCATAGCAATCATTTTCGATGTGTACAAGATAGACAACCCATTTGCCTCCTTGTTCCTCCACCTGTTGGAAGGCAAGACTGGGCTGCTGCCGCTGTTGCCACAGGAGAGGCTACTGATTGGCCAGCTGCATGGGTTCCTGCCAGTTAATATTAAAGATGTAAGTAATAAAAGGGGAATAAATTACTTGAGAATACAAAAATATCATGTATTTATAACTATAATAAAATCATGTATTTATAGGTACTAATACTATGTAGTTAGTTTTAAGTCTATGAATTCGAGTTGGAAATCGTTGCTGTAGGGAGGTTATGCACTACATCCGATCCGTGCCACTGATATGTCAGTTCCGAAGTAGCCACAGTACTTCTTGTAGGGAAGCTCATGCACTACATCTGAACTCTATCCGTCAAAATCTGTCACAATTCAGAACATTTAGAACTCAGAACTCAAATCACGGACACGGATCAGATCTAGTGTGTAACCACCAAGCCAATAAAACAATAGATGAAAAAATAGATTTCCACTATTAGGTAATACAGCAAAGTTTGACTAGTAGTAAGTAGTGAACAATGAAAAGTAGACCTTGACTCATCATGCTTGTAACCTATTCTGAATTCATTTGAAGCACAGAACTTCTTCTTTTACTACATATCTGTAGTGTTACTTGGTAGAAGAGGTTACATTATAGGCTTTATATATAATGATTTGAGTGAGTATGAATTTGTAAATAGATGAGTAAAATCAGAAAAGAAAACACACTAACTTTACTTTTCAGGTAATGAAAAAATCTGCAAAACAAGTAATGATGACAGATGTGGCATCAAAAGACCTGGAGTTTGACTATTCTGCACTGCAGACAATAGTTGCGGAGAGAGTTGCAGACATGAGCTCAATGGCACGGGCTGCAGCACCTGCGCTCATACCTCTTAGTGATGGGTTCGATCATTTTGTAATGCTTTTAAAATTGAACGAATGAAAAACCGGCCAAGCGCGAGTCTTATTCCCGCACAGAGGGTTCGGTATAAACAGTTACATTCACCAAAATAAATAGGTTACATTACTAACGTTCATAAACAATGAAAGCACCAAACATTGCTCTAACGTAGGGACAAAATTAACTTTGCCATTCGAAAACTGTTGTCCCCATACATAAACCAATACATACCTACCTTACCTATTGTTGTTACCAATATTAAAAAGAGGAAAGATTTTTTAGTTTATATCGAATAGGCTCCGAAACTACTGAACCGATTGAAAAAATTCTTTCACCTATGGAAAGCTACATTATTCCCGAGTAACATAGGCTATAATTTTGACGGGAGCGAAGCCGCGGGGTCAGCTAGTCTATATACAAAATTTTTACTTAACCAAGTACATTTTATAAGTTGGTCAACTTGTAAAGCAGTAGGCTTGATAGCTGTGATAGTTTTCCTATTAATTAATTTCGTTATATATACTACTCCCGTGAATTTTTTTACATATCCTAAAGCAACCATTTAGCTGGCAGGGGTGAACCTGGCAAACACAAAATAGCCATTTAAAGCTTAATAATTTTACGCAAACGGAATCGAAAAATCAACAAACCTGTAATATTTTTGAATGGCCTATCAAACAATACCCCACACCATGGGTAAGACGAGAAAAAAAAAACATCCGCACTTTACGTGTACAGGAGCGTGTTATTTTTTCGTGGGTGTATTTTAACTCTTTGTCGGCGTGATTCATATGTTTATCCATGCCAAATTATAGCTTTCTAATACTAAGAGTCTCTGTGCTAAGCTGCGGACGGACGGACGGAAAGACGGACATGGCGAAACTATATGGGTTCCTTTTTGACTAAGGAACCCTAAAAATTATAAAAATACTTTTAATCAAGTACATTTTATAACTTAATTCAATCCCAGTCCATTTCTGAATGTCTAAACGTACTAACATTATAAAAATATCAACGTTTGTTAGTAAAATCAATTGTGTACTAACTACTATATTATGAAAAAAAAACTTGTTTACGTCTTTTTAGTTCGCTTTTTAAGCAGTCGGGTTTTTGATTTTATTAACTTTTTTATTTACAACTTGTTAGTAATTTTTTTTTAGAAAAAGGGTCATTTAAACATATAAGTGTTATATATTTTTGAAATCACCCCTTAAAACCCTTTATTTTGATACCGCACACGATGGGTTTGGAAGAAAAAACTTTTTTTCCCTCACAAAATGGCGAATGGACGAATCGTTTGACGTAAGAATCAGCAAAATCGGCCAACGCGTTTGGTCTCTAGAATGCCACATAGGAACAAACATACATACATACTTACATACATATATATATACATAGACTGATAAACACATTACCCTCCTTCGGCAGTCGGGTAAAAAAGTGCGAATTCACCGCGAGACTTGCGACCGAGGCACCCTGTCTCAGTCGCGCGTCGCGATCTCGGGCGGTGTGTTCTGGGGCGAGACCGCGACAGGTGTCACTCACGAACTCTTATCGAATTTAGTCGTTAAGGTTACACTAGTCGAAAATTCTTCCATACAAACGTAGTCTGGGGATTATTCCACTGTTTGACGATGTACGTTCAAAATAAATCTTATCTATCATCATTATCTAGCCCTGTATGGAAGCAAAAAAGTAAAAATAGAAAATATTTGAAAGTTATGAGCGTCGAAAGTTCCACATTTCGACACTAATTTTAATGCATTTTTGGGCGCAAATAAATACCATAAGATGACGGAAAATTGCAAAACGGCCTCCATACAGGGATAGATTAGTAGTTCAACAATGCAAATAATTTTATTTTGAACGGATAGATGTAGTCGATTTTTCATGATATCTAGACTGCCAATGGTCTGTTTATAAAATTTCGCGCGCTCGGTTTCGTCCTAAATCATTATCCATTTCGCTACAAAATTGCAAAAGTGTGTATTCGTACGCGAACTAGCTTCCTACTGCTCATCATAGCATCTATCTCTTCGGCACGTGTTGTCGGTTGATATAAAATGCATTTTAACCCCGCGCACAAAATAGTTCGCGCCGTCGACTAGTGTACCCTTAAAATCAGTTATATTGTTGAAAATTATTATTCAATATTGTAATGGAAAGCGAAGTAATCAAGATACTTTTGGAAGAGGAAGAATACGATGATAATCCACTAGTTGTATATAATTCGCTAATCTTTGTTTATTTTTATTATAATAATATAATATTATCTTAATATGCTCAAAATATCGTTTTCAATAAGTCAATAAAAATGGTTTGTTAATTGTTAAATGACAAAATGTTTGGGCATTTCGAGCGCGACGCGCGACACCAAAACGACTCGTCCGCCAGACCGGCTAGCGGTCTTGTGTCGCGCGTCGCGGTCTCGCGCGCTAACGCACTCCCATACAAAGCCTATAAGGACATGTAGTGTCGCGCGTCTCCTGTCCCGGTCGCGCTTCGTCATCCCCCAGATCATCTCCCACCAAAGAGACGACAAATACTTTTCTGCTCTACCTCTGTGTTACTTTGGGGTCGTCGGCGTAACACATTTTTCTTTTATTCTCCCTTATGGTTGACAAGAAAGAATGAAGAAAAAAACATATAACACTAATATTTAATCCCATCATTTCATGTCATTCCTCACACAATCTATCCTAGAATCGATTACCGTTTGAAGTGGATTATTCAGAGTTTGTAGGCTTGCCACTAGGTGGACCGATCACCTGGTTAAGGCTGCGGGTATCCTCTGGATGCGAGACGCTCAGGACCGGTCGATATGGCGAGATTCGGTGAAGACCAAAGTCCAGCAGTAGAGATCGATCGCCTAAAATGACTATGGTGATTTTAAGTCTGTTGTTATTCACATTTCCAGGAGTCCACCCAATCGCATGGCGATGAAGGAGCTGCTAGAATCCCTGATATCCAACGACTACATGCCTCTCCATCGCACGCTGAAGGCTTCAGGACCCATACCACTACCCACCTTCTTGATGGACACCGCTGAGATTACTGCTGATAAGGTATTTACGAGTATGAACATTTTTTTTATTGAAAAGTGAAAGCCCAAGATATGGAACGAAAAAAAATTACGATACCATATCGCGTTTCTGGAGAAAAATTATCGACGCGTCATAAACTATACCACACTAACTAAAACTTACTAACTATACTATACCACAGATAATATAATACTAGCATACAGATGCCTCATCCCAAACAAAGAAACCGTGCCGACATAACTAGCGTTTTTCGTCTGATTAATCTGATATATTTTTGTACATCGAACGCGTTCGGTTCTGTTTCAAATGATAGATAGATGGTGTTAGCAGCGACTTGCAAGTAAAAGTGTTTACTAAGTTCGTGATTATTTTTTCTTTAAATACAGTAAAGGTTCGTTTTATAGTATTTTTTTGTACGTTTTTACAGGTTTTTTTTGCACCAAAATGTCTTACAATGCAAATTTAAACGATCGAGTGGAATGCCTCAGAAATTTAAAAATGCGCCATCTATTGCCATCAATTTTAAATTATCCGTTCAAATAATCTTTGAAATGTGAATTAAGAGCACAATATTCCAGAATTTTGTAGGAGAGTTGATTAAAGAAGAACATAGAATTAATATGTTCAGTTCCAGAAAATGTTAATTTTACACACATTCAATAATAAATACAGTGCATATCGCGCCATCTAGTGAGATTTATTTGAACCAAGTTTTCTTTCTTAGCACTGAGACCCCGTGACTATACTATAAACATAATCTATACTAATATTATAAAGAGGTAAAGTTTGTGAAGTTGTAAGGGGTAATCTCTGGATCTATTGAACCGATTTTGAAAATTGTTCCACCAGTAGAAAGCTACATTATTCCTGAGTCTCATAGGCTATAATATATTTTCAAAATATATATGAAAATTGCAATAATGTAACCCAAAGTAGGCAAATGTTGTCTGTAAAATTCATTCTTTGGCGTGCGCCGAGAAAACTATTGATGATACATAAAAATTATTAGGTAGGTAGGTAGGGTAGGGTGGGTAGGCAAGGTAGGCTGGGTAGGCAGGGTAAGCTGGGTAGGCAGTGTTGGCAGGGTAAGCAGCGTAGGCAGGGTAGTCAGGGTTGGCAGGATTGGCAGGGTAGCCAGTTGACGGGAGCGAAGCCCCGTTCAGCTAGTAATATTATAAAGAGGACAGATATTTATGTTTGGCGGTGGTCTAACAAAGAGGCAGGCTCTTCGGACTTCTGTATAACCTGCAGTAGCGTATGTATGTGGTCTACGGTGCTAATGCTTTTTCGGGAACCGGCTTGGTCGGAAGGCTGGAAAACGTTAAACCTGTGCGCGAGACGATTCGCGATGACTCTTGAAAACAACCAGTAGCCTATAATTCTTCAATCGGGCATTGTAGCCCTTCTTGAAGAAGAGTACACCCCTGCACCATGCCTGTGGCGTTTTTCCTTCGAGTATGATGGTATCAAACGGCTTCTGAAGGACCTTAAGTACCCGTTTTCCACCCGCCTTCAGGAGTTCGGCTGTGATTCCGTCATAACCTGGCGTCTTGTTGTTCATAAATTGTTTCAGAGCCATCCTAATCTCGTAGAGGTTGACATCCAGGATGTCTTCGGTATAGTGTCGGGTCAATCTAGCTCTTGGGTCGTTTGCTAGATTCGCAACGGATTTGCTGATTGACGTGTACAACTGCCCATAGAACCCCTCGATCTCCCTCAGAAGCTCCGGTTTGGCGGATACGACCCTGCCATCGTCGGTCTTCAGTTTCGTGAGCTGGCTCTGCTCAATATGCAAACACCTTGGAGCCCTTATTCCGCTCAATCGCGTCTTTATTATGCTCAGTATTAAAGCGGCGAAGGTCGCTTTTCAAGGTCTTCGAGATCGGTCTATTGATCTGTCAGCAGTTTCACACATCGTCTGAAGACTGCAGAATCATTTCACGCCTCTCCTTCATGAGCTTGAGAGTAGGATCGGATAGTTTCTTGTTCCTATTTCCACGAGTCATGAAAAACTTAGACCCGACCGTATGGACAGTTTCCACGAACTCATCGTTGTAATCGTCCACGGAGTTCCCTAGGCTCTCGAAACGATTCTGGAGTTCGAGCTGAAAGCTTTTGAGGTATTTGATCTGGATCTGTTATGGGCGGAGCGTTGAATTCATCAGTCGAGATCTTTCCAGCTTTAGATTTAAGTTCAATGTGCCTCTTACCATACGGTTTTTCACTTTATCACTTCCGGTTTTTACCGCTTTGATCGTTGAGTCGACATGATGAAGTATATCTCAGTTTTCGTTGCATCATCGGGGCTCTGCCAGGTCCACTCCGAGTGCTCACGCTTTCTGAAGGAGTTCATCATATAGAGGTCCTCCTTCTCGATAAAGCTGGCCAGTAAATGACTCCAGTGGTTCCGTCGTCTAAATCCAAATTGCCCCACTCGCAGCTCATTATCGTCTCGTTTACCCAGTTTCGCGTTGAAGTTCCCCATGACCACGGTGAAGTGAGTTTTATGACCATGCATGTCTCTGGAAATTTCCTCATACATGGTCTCTACTTCGTCGTCGGGGTGTGCCGAAGTCGGGGCGTAGACCTGTATGACCTTCAGCGAATACCTTGAGGATATTCTCACACTCTCGATCCTCACTACGTTGGTCACAAGAGACTTGTGGACGATAAACCCGACACCACCCTGGGACTGCCGGTCACTCTCTCGGAAGTAGAGCAGGTTACCGGACTTCAGATAACTCTATGATACGCCATCGTACCCCGCTCAATTGTTCCTCGAGTTCGATAATCTCTTGATAATATCTTGTTTGACTGGTAGAGAATGGGGAGGAATCAGGCATTAATAATAATAATAATAAGGTGGTCAGGTCATATCTCACCTCCTTTACATGGATGATCTGAAACTCTTTACCCCCAATAAATTCCAACTGACGGAGCTACTGAAGGTAACTGAAACCTTCAGTAACTCCATCAGGATGGAATTTGGTGTGGAAAAATGTGCAGTCATGCATGTAAAGCAAGGGGAGATTATGGAATCCGAGGGAATTCAACTCTCTGATTCCATACACCTTAGACACCTCTCCTCGACCGAAACTTACAAGTATGTCGGAAGCGTTGGGCATCAACAGTACTGACATGAAGCAACTGCTGAAGGAGCGTTTCTTTGGCCGCCTGATAAAGATATTAAATAGCCTTTTGTCGGGCGGAAATAGGGTGCGCGCCTTCAACAGTTGGGTCATGCCGGTTTTGATGTACTCTTTCGGCATACTCAAATGGACTCAGACCGAGCTCGACGCCCTCGATAGGAGGGTCCGGACACTGCTGACCGCAAACCGGATGCATCACCCACGATCATCGGTGATGAGACTGTACATCCCGCGGAAGTGTGGGGGTCGAGGCTTTTTAAACGTCAAGACTCTTCACAACCGCGAGGTGTGCAGCCTCAGAGAATACTTTTTAAAAGCTGAAGTGGGTATGCACCGGGATGTGGTCGCAGTGGACAAGGGAATCACCCCGTTGTCCATGGCTAAAGAGAACTGGCGCAAGCCTGTAATACTATCGACTGATGAACGCAAAGAGGTATGGCAAGGCAAGGAGCTACACGGGCGGTTCTATCGGGCTCTCCAGGGGCCCGATGTAGATTTCCCAGCGTCCGTATCCTGGCTACGTTTCGGCGACCTTTTCGGGGAAACTGAAGGTTTTGTCTGTGCAATTATGGACGAAGTTATCTTGACGAATAACTACCGGAGACATATAATGAAGGACGGGACGGTTGACATATGTCGGGCATGCCACCGTCCGGGTGAATCCATCAGACATATTATCTCTGGTTGTTCTCGTCTGGCTAACGGCGAGTACTTACACAGGCATAACCAAGTGGCCAGGATTATTCACCAGCAACTTGCTTTGAAGTACAATCTAGTGGAATCGGAGGTACCGTATTACAAGTATGTGCCCGACCCGGCCAACGGCCTGATGGCAAAGAGCCTCGACGACCATCTGTCGAGGCTGTCATTGGGCGGTTGGATCAAGGGTCTGATACAGAAGGCAGTACTCCTCGATACGGCTCGCATTGTGAGGAGGTTCCTGTCTCTGGAGCCCTAACCACCGGTAGCTTGGACCTTGTTCCCGATACCGGTTGGCTTCTATTTTTTATATTTTTAAATGTTTTTTAAGTTTTATTTTTTTATATATTTAAAAATGTAATAAAATAAGAAAAAAGATAAATAAACGACATAATAATAATTTATTTATTATCAGACATCAAAAGGTGGACCTTTTGATGTCTGATAATAAATAAATGACAAAATACAAATACTTAAAAGGGTGTTAGTAACAATATAATAGTTATTTATGCTACAAGTGCGGAAGGTAGGTGATTTCCGATGAGTGGTATTTTATTCACGAGCGAGCGAAGCGAGTGAGTGGATAAATCGACACGAGTCGGAAATCATCTTACGCACGTGTATCATACAACATTTTACTATGCATTGTGCGAGGAAATAAAAACAAATATATCTGAACCAAGCAAGAAATTAATAAAATGGCGGGCTTATTCATGGGCGCTCAGCATTTCCACAGATTAACTTTTACTGCGCATGTCAGCTGTCACGTCGCGCGTCGTAACGCAAACGGCAAGAGCAAAATATTCATTCTGCCAAACATATTTAATGAATATTTTAAATTTATTTATTGATCAAAATCTAAATCTAGAATAATTAAAAACGCCTCAAATGAAGTATTAGTTTTGTTTTACCTTTTATATGAATAATAATCTGTACTTAACTAATTTTTTAAACTTTTCTCAAATAATAAAAACTCTATGCGGCGGGCTGACGTTGGAGTTAAAAATTAAAAAAGTACAGGAAAGTAAAAAGCACTAGTAAAAAAAAGTGACACTTTCCGCACAGTTTGGCTGCTTGGAAAACGCTCTTTTCGAGGACATGCATTGTAAAAATCTTATAACCTATGTTAGTGCTTATATATACTAGGATGTTAGTGACAATTTATCTTATGACCTACGTTAGTACCTATATTAAGTCCGCCTATGTACTTTTATGTTGTATGAAGTTTTCTATACTAATAATGAGGATCTACTGAACCTATTTTGAAAATTCTTTCATTAGTAGAAAGTTACATTATGCCTGAGTGTCATAGGGTAAAAAATATTATCAAAAAAATTTGAGATCCTTATGAAAATTGCAATAATGTAACCCAAGGTAGCAAAATGTTGCCTATAAAATTCATTCTCTGGCTTGCGCTGAGAAAACTATTGATGATAGATATAAAATATTAGGTGGGTATGTAGGGTAGGCAGAGTACGCAGGGTAGGCAGTGGTAGGCAGGGTAGGCACGGTAGGCAGGGTAGGCACGGTAGGCAGGATAGGCACAGAAGGCAGGGCAGGCAGGGTAGGTAGCGTAGGCAGGGTTGGCAGGGTAGGGTAGGTAGGTAGGTAGCCAGTTGACGGGAGCGAAGCCGCGGGGGTCAGCTAGTAATAGATAAATAAATAAATAATCTTCTCGTCGGACGATGCGTTGGAAGACGATGCCAGACGATGCGTTGGAAGGCCGGGACGGCTAGGTGGACCGATGATGTTAAGGTGCCGGGAATCCGCTGGATGCGAGACATCGGTCAATGTGGTGACACCTGGGGCAGGTCTATGTCCAGCAGTGGACTACTTTCGGCTGATGATGATGATGAAGAAGACAAATAGATTAAACCATGCACTAGCATTTGACGTAAAGATGACTAAAAGTATACCAACCACTTTCTTTCCAGGCAGTATGGAAGTGCCTAGTGAACCGAGGCGCGTACAGTCCACTATACGACACAGACTACGAGGGACTCATAGGGCTCCGGCCTGAGAAACTCGACAGGCGACAGCACACGCAGCCACATAAACCTGCTAAGGTAAGATTAGAATATAATAGAAAACATTTATTCGACACAGACACAACACAATCACAAAGTTACAGAGAAGAATAGTAAAAAAATACGATCGGGGGACCGCGTCAGGAACGAAGTTTCTCACGCTTTTTCTTCACTTTAAAATGTTACTACTAACTAACCCATCACTTCCCTCCGCGTGCTCGCATTGGTCAGCGGTGATCTGTTCGGTCCCAGTTTATAATTGCGATTGTCGTGTTCTGAAATTTATTTCCGGCTTGTGAGTTGCAAATAAAATAGTGTATTGTTGTAATAAGTGCTGGTATCGTAAGTTTTTAAACGTATTTACGTCCGTTTCTTACTTGCAATCAGTTAATTTCGTCAGCTATCGGTGAGTACATGTACTTTTCTTGACGTGTGGGTGTATCGAAATAATTGTATCTTCCGTTAATCTTTCACTTTTCACGTTCAAATACGCTTATTCGTTTAATTTCTATAAGTAATTATGTTATCTAATAATGATGACCCGCCTGATCGTGGTGGAGAAATATTATTCCGCTGAATTAATAAACCAAGGTCGCCGACGACCTCCCTAATTCTAAGCGTTTATTTAGTGAAATGTCTCCTTACATTTCACCCGAAGACAGATCAAAGCGAATGCAAACATCGGAGTCAGTTGTAAGGTCTTCGCCGATATTAAATGTCACTAATGCAAGCAATGACGACTATTGTGATTTAGTTTCTCAGGCGTCTGCGTACCTGACTAAAATTAACGACCTTGTCAATGACCAATGGTCCATTTATGTTGCAAATAAATCCGCTATTATGGCCATGACTCAGCACATAACAACTAGTCTCTCATTGCTAGCTATAAAATCATCCGCCAACAAGTCTAAGTTGGCCAATACGGAACGCGAATTAGATAAAATGAAACATAATACCGGTGTCGATATTGCCTAGTCGGATGTCAATAATATTTCCTAAAGTTGCTCCAGTTGTGGATTCTCGTGCCAAACTGCCGTGTCTTGTGGCCTACCCCACTGATGAGTGATCAACTGATGACGGAACTTCTGCCATGACTAAATAAGTGCTTATGAAAGCTATAAATCCTAGTGACGGCTTTCAAATTGTAGGTGTCAAGAAAGCTGCGAAGTCTGTCGTCGTGTTACGTTTTGCTAACGATATTCAAGTAAATAAATTGCAATTGGCCGATGCCATTAGGTCGGCTGGCTTACGATTTGAGAAACCAAAAGGCCGTAGGCCTCGTATTTTAGTTAAAGACGTCCCAACCTCAATGCAGGACACTGCCTTTTTGCATGCGTTGTTCTGGGAAAAACATTAAAGACGAAATGCCATTAAATGAAGACGACTTTATTAAATCAACAAAAGATATACGTAGGTGTTCGCTAGACAACGGTCGGAAATGGATAGGCATTGAACTCGAGTCCGCGGTCCGGCAACATTTAGTCTCGACTAAGGATAAATTATTTATTGATTGGGCGACTTGCCGTGTCATTGATGATGTCGACGTAGTACGTTGTGCACATTGTCAACAGTTCCGTCATGTTAAGAAACACTGCACTATTCAATTATACACCGTCTTGCGTGGCGTGTAAACGTTCTAAGAAACCGTTTAACCATCGCTGTGGTTCACACGAGTGTACTACTTATGAACTTAAGCTCGAACAACTTATCCTCAACACCAACTACTAAGATAATACGATAGGGGTTGCGACTTCTAAACTAGACAAACTAATTATCGATTATAACTTAGATATAGTGCTTGTTCAAGAACAATATCAAAACGCGCATTTACCGTAGTACAGTTGGATGGCAAAGTACGAGCCGGAATTAACGTGGCGCATTCTTCTAACTTTACAGTAACGTCTTTGCGTAACCTTATGACACTTCATTGTGCCGTTGCGGTTATATATGTAAGGGTGCGAATTGGGAATTCCTTAACTCGCTTCTTGCGTGTCACGCCAAAGACTTCACTCGTGATGGGCTGTCAGCTGAAGAAAGTGCTGAAATTATGTCAGACACCTTCACTTACTGTGCTTACATTGCCATTAGTCGTGGATCTATGACCAATATACGTAGATGTTATTGGTGGTGTGACTACCTACCTGGTCAGCGTAAAAGTTATCGCCGAGCGCGTAAACATCTTAACAAGCTTAAAAAACGTAGGGTCACCGGTAACCCTCTTTCCATTGCGATAAATACGTTAAGAGTTTCCAGGTCCCGCTACAGAGCATCGGTGGAAAAATCTAAGGGTACTTTATTGCGTAAAATAGTAGAAAAATTAGATTAAGAAGGTCCGTGGTCTCCTCTATAAAAATAGCCATAAAAGCCAATCGAGAATCTAGTTTTAAGCCAATCGATCAGTCGACCTCGCGTTTGTTCAGAACATTAAAGTGAATAATAAACACACCACCGCTATTGAGGAAACAACTGAAGTTTTGCTGAATACTCTTATACCTGATGACTTACTTGCTAATGACAACGACTACCATCAACAGATCAGAGGGTGGGCAGCTGTACCACCTGAATCACCAGCGTCATACCTTCCATCCACTGACGAATTTATTAACGTTGTCAAGTGGTTACCACTCAACAACTCATCAGGTGAAGATAAAATATCTAATCGGATGATATGATATGATGAACTTTTATCCGAATGGCAATGTAGGTGAGATAATACCATCAAGGGCCGACACCTCCACCAATTCTTTCCATCCGTTCGCGTGCGGCTGGCCAGGACGTGGCTGGAGGTGGATCACTGTGTTGCCCAATTTCTCACAGGACATGGTAACTTTAAAAGTAAATTATTTTTCTTCAAGTTCGTTGCCTCGCCTTTATGTCAGTGTTCTACATCTGACTGCGAATATATACAATCTGCACATCGTATCTTATGGGAGTGTATTCTTTGGCAGAACGAACGCAATATTATGTTGATTAACGTAAAGGCTGCATCAGGAGTTGTTTACTTTTCGGACCTTGTGAAAACTAGAACAAATTGCCGTGCGTTCAATCGTTTTTGCCATACCTATTATTGGAAAGAAATATAGCAGCTCACAATGTTAGGACCCATTAATATTAATGCTAATTTTTATCCGTGGTGCTAGGCAACTGGCCTTATCCTAGTTGTAAACGACCCTTTGTGCCTGTTGGCCTTGTTACCCGGCTGCAAGGAAAGGGTTATGTTTTTCGCGCGTATCTTGTATGTATGTAATATTCTTTATTACCTCGTATCTTTCAAACCACTTGTCGGATTTTTATAATTAATACATCGTTAGATAGGCCCAAGTGTTCTTAGATGGCGGATTTTGGGCGCCATATTGTGGAGTTTGCAATTTTTTTTTCTTCGAAACCCATCGAGTGGGGTAACATAATGAAGGGTTTTTTGTTCTGTCTCCTGTATGGAGGGCAGTGGAAATATGTATTTTTTCTACTCCTCCGTAATTCTTTTCTAATTAATTTCGTTGCCAGATCCAACCGGCAGCCGAATTGCGTAAGTATATTATCCAAAGCAAAAGAATCGATTCCTTCCCAAAAACGACTTTTCGTATCAATATGCACTACGTAAAGTCGGTTTTGGGAAAGAATCGATTCTTTTGCTTTTGATAATATACTTACGCAATTCGGCTGCGGGACTTCGTCGAGCTACACTGCCTCGGCGCTTTTCTGGTGGTCGCTACTGTTGATTCAGGGTTTTAGAAGTTGCAGAGGTTTGGGAATAGTGCTAACTAACCCATGATGTTAACAAGTATGGTGACCAATGCTTGACGATAACGCCTTTTCGTTACGTGACGATTTCTACTGGAGTTGCTTACTCCTACCGCAAGCCGTGTTAAGGAACTTCGTTACAAAAAGTACAAATAAAATAGCGCTAAGCGTGGCTATACCGAAAGGGTTACCAACTTAGCATTTGCTGGGTCACACACCTAGCTCTGATTATATAATCATCACATCACATCACACTTATTATAAAGGCCAAAGATTGTGAGTGTGTTTATATGTTTGTTACTTCTTCACGCTTAAACGGCTGGACGGATCTGGATGAAATTTGGCACAAAGATAGATTATAGTCAGGAATAGTATATAAGATTTTTATCCCGGGAATATGTTCCCTTGCGATAATTTTCGACATTCACGCAGGCGAAGCCGATGGCAGAAGCTAGTAGATACATATATTATGCATATTATTTAGAGAGCTAGCTGTTTGTATAATTTTAAGTTACCCTTTTTATTTTTACTTTTATTTTTAGTCTTGCATGTTTACATTGTCTACATTTCAATTGCATACAATTATGATAAGTGGAAGTGCGGAGTCTCCTAATACAAGCAATTCCTTGCTTATAAGGTGATCTCCAATAATATGTATCAAAATGTGCTTTGTAATTGAAATAAACATTTTAATTTTATTTTTTTTTATTTTTTATTTGCTGGTTCGCTGTGAAAACCCTACCTACCCTACCTACCCTAACTACCCTACCTATCATACCTACACCACCTACCCTACCTACGGAGCAAATCATACCGCGTTTTATTCTTAAATAACACTTCTATAGCGATGTACATTAAGATTCCCACCACCGAACACCAACAAGTCCGTATGAGCTCCCAACCATATCCTACCTGAATCCAATATTGTTCCTCTATCAAATGCCGCTGTAGTTTAAAATTTGTATTTTTCATGTTTATACATGCATTGCCGTCCTTCAATTCGATTTAAATTAATTCCACACTCATCACTGAACAAAATTTTACTTACTGTATTAGTCCGTGGACCAAAGTCGATATTCCCGATCAAAAGTTATTCCGTTACAAATGTGGTGTAGGTACCTCAATTATTAAACCTTCGGCGGGGACGAACGAACCAAAACCAGTTCTTTCATCTTCTTTTCATAAACTTACTTTCTGTTGCACCCCAAACTTCCTCCAGCTCATTCCTTGCTTAAACGGCCTTTAAGGTTACACTAGTCAACGGCACGAACTATTTTGTGCGCGGGGTTAAAATGCATTTTATATCAACCGACAACACGTGCGGAGAAGATAGATCCTTTGATGAGCAGTAGGAAGCTAGTTTGCGTACGATTACACACTTTTGCAAATTTGTAGCGAAATGGATAATGATTTTGGACGAAACCGAGCGCGCGAAATTTTATAAACAGACCTTTAGCAGTCTAGATATCATGAAAAAACGACTAAATCTATCTGTTCAAAATAAATTTGTATGCATTGTTGAACTACTAATCTATCCCTGTATGGAGGCCGCTTTGCAATTTTCCGTCTTCTTATGGTATTTATTTGCACCCAAAAAAGCGTTAAAATGAGTGTCGAAATGTGGAACTTTCGACGCTCATAACTTTCAAATATTTTCTTTTTTTGCTTTTTCACTTCCATACAGGCCTAGATAATGATGAGACAAATTGATATCACTTTTTTTTTGAACGTACATCGTCAAACAGTGGAATAATCCCTAGACTACGTTTGTATGGAAGAATTTTCGGCTAGTGTAACCTTAATAGCGGGTTTTTGCGAAAGCGAAATTAAATAAAACGATTATTTCTGTTAGACGTACGAGATTTCTGCCTTATCCTGAAACTCTCACAAAACCATTAGTCTTTGTGAACCATTGAAAACTGCAATAAATGGTTGAAACAAGTAAACGGTGAATTTTGCACAGCACTCTGTAGGTATGATAATTTCTTCTCATCTTAAGTGGCCTGGCCCTCTCAGTTTACGTAAAGTTGGGCACAATGATGTCCTTAACTTAGAAAAAGATCTAGACATTAAAAACCGGCCAAGTGCGAGTCGGACTCGCGCACGAACAGTGGCACGAAGGATTACGTACCATTATCGAAAAAAACGGCAAGAAATCACGTTTGTTGTATGGGAGCCCCACTTAAATATTTAATTTATTTTGTTTTTAGTATTTGTTGTTATAGTGGCAACAGAAATACATCATCTGTGAAAATTTTAACTGTCTAGCTATCACGGTTCATGAGATACAGCCTGGTGACAGACAGACAGACGGACCGCGAAGTCTAATAGGGTCCCGTTTATACCCTTTGGGTACGGAACCCTAAAAATTAAACAATTTTAAAACAAAACCATAAAGTGGGAATAAGCAAAATTCTCACCAAATAATGTAAGTTCGAATACAGTTTAAATAATCGCATGAAAAGTGAAGTTCAATTGTTTTATAAATTAAGAATCATTGGTTTTATTATAAAACTAGCTGTTGCCCGCGGCTTCGCTCCCGTCTCCAATTTTTCAAATCGGTCCAGTAGTTTCGGAGACTATTCGGTACAAACAAACAAACAAAAAAATCTTTCCTCTTTATAATATTAGTATATACAAAAGAAAAACCACCCAGCAACAGTAAAAACAAATTGCGAAAATTTTGCCAGTGTGTGTAGATGGTGTAGATTGATTGGCAAAGGTTTCGTTGTGATCGACGACTATTTTCTATGTTGTTGATGATATGTTTGGGTTTTTCATCCACACAACTTGGTTTCAAATTTTCTCCGTCATAATTATCTCAATAACTACATGTGCTGGCCAAAAAAGAGACTTCAAGTTTGAAATAAGCGTGGTTTTTTTTTGAAGCAAGTGTTACAACATCAAGTGTACAAGACAACCATTGCTGTCTTGTGTAGTCTTTCACAGGTAGAAACTAAGATAAATTAGGAAAAAATACAGCTACACAAAAGACAATAGAGCTGAAGTTAAATTACCTACCATACCTGCCTGACTACCTGATTTCTGGGACTTAGCCATAGAATCCATAGTTACTTAATATGTATTATAAATACGAAAGTAACTCTTGACTGTCTGTCTGTCTGATACCTCTGAATATGTGAACAGATTAAGAGGAATTGGTATAGAGATAATTTGAGACCCCGGGAAAGACAGAATATTTTTATCCCGGCAATCATCCTTAGGAGAGTGGACCCTCTTGGTGGAAGTTTGAATGGTGAACCAATATTTTCTCAAGTAACGCGGCCCACACACCTGCGATATAATTGGGTAATATTTAAAATAGGCTATCCGACGAACTAAATTACTAAGGCTACCCAGATGAAGTACACCAAAATAGTTACAATACTCTTTTACAAAAAAAAAAGTTAATAAAATCAAAAAACCCGACTGCTTATAAAGCAAACTAATAAAAAGATTTTCTTCGTGTTTAAATCTTTTTATTAGTTCGCTTTTTAAGCAGTCGGGTTTTTCGATTTTTTTTAACTTTTTTTATTTACAACTTTTTAGTTATACTTTTTTTTTCGAATGACTTTAAACATATAAGTGGTATATATTTTTTCAACACACTTGCTCATAAAGTGGCTCTAATTTCACCGCAATTAGGCACATAATGATACCTGTTATCAAACTGTGACTTTTTCATTGCTATTTTTCACAAATGAGTTATAGAGTTATATTTTTAATTTATTGGTTGAGTTGCTTTGTTCTTAAAAAAGTTTCGATACAAAAAAGATCGTGCTCAATTGTACAAATAAATTAATGTACCTATTGCTTGCTCATTTCATGCAACTTCGTATTAATTTCAACTTGTACGTGCTTATAAATAAAACTTTCACTCAAATATAAATTATAATTGCTCTGTAATTAAGAAAAATTTAAATTCCCTATTTTGTCCGTGGCTAAAACACTATCCACGAAAAGCCAAAAAAAAAAGAAACCTTATTCTTTTAGTCTATGGCCGATCGCCATTGTTAGATGCGCGCGCATAGGAAAACTGATTAATATTGCCCGCCATTGTGAAAAAAATTTGACAACTCGTTTTTACTGTTGTAAATGTTTTTTTTTCTATTATTTTCTTCACAAGTGTGTTGAAAAACGTCGTATGATACACGTGTGTATTGATTATTACCGTCCTCGGCTCTCTTAAGACCCTCACCTACGGCTCGGGTCTCAATGGCGCCTCAGCGGTAATCACCAACATTGCACACTTGTACCATAATGTACTATAGTAATCACCTCGAAAAACCCTTCATTTTGATACCCCACTCGATGGGATTCTAAGAAAAAAAAATTGCAACCCCTACAATATGACGCCCAAAATCCGCCATGTTTATTTTTTTAACGGCACTTATCTAACGATGTCTTAATAGGGAACATTACTGACAATTACTCCCGCCAGATGGCGCTTGACGGAGTGGAGTTAACAACAACTTGGCGACTATTACTGTTTATGGTTACCGAACTTTATTTACTGTTTTTAGGAATAATTTGCGTTCAAAAACCAAATAATAATATTGCTAGCTGGTGGTCAACAATGCATCAGTGTTGTGTTTTTGGTTGCAATGAGAAATTACTGTTCGTCGCCGGAATTTTACAAAAAATCAAGGCTGTGTCCTGACCGTTTGTAAGCAGAAGATTTAAAAAAGAAGGATTTTGTTGATTATCATAATATCTACAAGTTACACTAGACTTTCAATGTTCGCATTCGTATTCGTACCTTTCAACTAAATCCGTTTTTTTCCCCTATACTAATGCACCGCGCTCTCGAAGCCGGGTTTTTAGCTGCAGTAGGTACCTATGGTCTGATTGCCTCAATTCTTAGTTAGCTCAATTTTTCTTTCATTATTAGTTTTATGAGAGCAGTGGTGGTCCAGTGGTATCGGCCGCGACTTACAAGTTGTAGGTCATGGGTTCGAACCCAGACAGCCGCTTTACTTTGTGTAAATTATTTCATTACCACTGCTCTCAAAACGGTGAAGGAAAACATCGTGAGGAAACCGGCATGTCATAGAACCAAAAATTCGAAGATATGTGACATCCACCAACCCGCACTGGGCCCGCGTGGTGAATTACGGCCCATTCCCTCTCACACAGAGGAGGCCTGTCCCAACAGTGGGAACATTAATAGGCTGATGATGTGATGTGTGATGTGATTAGTTTTATATTTTGTATGCATATACTGCGAAATTTTGTCGCTCGACTTTGACAGTTTGCTTTGTTTACTCTGATTCCTGTGGCGCCATCTGAGCTCAGCTTTGCGGATAGTTCCCTATTATAAAAATCCGTCAAGTGGTTTGAAAGATACGAGGTAATAAAGAATATTAAATATAGGATACGCGCGAAAAACATAACCCTTTCCTTGCAGCCGGGTAAAAAGGGACGAATTGATTACCTACAAACAATAAAAATACGATACGAGAGAGCGAGAAAGCAGTCTCTTAACAGATATTGTTGTCACATTATTTTAACCGACTTCCCGTTGAAAGGAGGTTCTAAATTCGGATGTTTCTATTTTCTTTTTGTTTGTTCGGTCATAACTCCGTCACATATAAACGGATCTGCATTTTTTTTTTGTTCGAAAGAGGTTTGTTCCGAAATGGTCTCAAATAAATTTGGTCTGATGAAAAACTTCGGCGATATACAACAGAACTCTTCAATAAATGACGGCAAATCTCTCTGGATTGCTGCATTCGCATGTCTGTTTATTGTTTACACCATTTCATAACATACCATCACGCCAGTATGCTCTAAACGGGTACGCAGATGTGTACAGTTCACCTCTGGTACACTCTCATTCCACCGGTTATGTTCAAATTACATGTTATTCAGGTAATCTATTCTGGCATCACTGTGGGCATTATAGGTATCGTACTATAGAACTTCTCCATTATGTACCACTAAAAAGTGAAAAATAGAAAACGTTTTTAAAACACTAAAATGTGAAAAATAACTTCAATTTCGGAAGTCGCTGTTCCTGTTTTCGTTACTTCGTTTTTTGATACCGCCTTTTTTCATTTTCTAGTGTTTTTATTTGGAAGTCGGTTGTATTTTTTTGTAAAAAAGTATTTTTTCTATTTCCCATGGTTATCGAAAAAAAATACCACGTGAAAGGTTAGTATTACAAGATCCCGGACACCCCAGATATTACTGAATTCTTTCTACACAAAAATTGTGGGATTGAATAGTGTTAGTACCTATGTACTTTGAGCGTACACACATTTGCTAGCTTGAGCAGGTACAAACTAAGACAAAAGGACTAAAGTTAAATTACCTTCCATACCCTGCTTGCCTACCTGATTTCTGGGGTTTGAGGCATAATAGCCATACAACAGTGGTGCCCAACTTATGGTCCGCGGACCGCTGTCCGCTAATGGTTCGCAAAAACTAAAATATGTCCCGCGAAAGATTTAACCGGTCTGGGCCCGGCTGGTACTAATTGTTACCGTTTATTAGTACAAATTGCAAATTGCCGTGCCAGAGAGGTTAAAATTTTGAATTTTTCAACTCAAAAATAACATTGATACAAACCTATTTCAAGTTTATGTCAGAAACGTTGTATTTTCTATGACAATGCTCATCATTAATTTTGATTTTAAAGAATAGATATTCTATAATTTAAAATGTATGAGTTAAGTTTATATTTAAATTAAAACAATTAAAAAAAAAAATCCTGGGCTTCTGGTCCCTGAAAAAAAAAGAAATCAAACTGGTCACAAGTTAAAAAAACCGGCCAAGTGCGAGTCGGACTCGCGCACGAAGGGTTCCGTACCATTATCGCAAAAAACGGCAAAAAATCACGTTTTTTGTATGGAAGCCCCATTTAAATATTTTTTTATTCAGTTTTTAGTATTTGTTGTTATAGCGACAACAGAAATACATCATCTGTGAAAATTTCAAATATCTAGCTATCACCGTTCATGAGATACAGCCTGGTGACAGACGGACAGACAGACAGACGGATCGCGGAGTCTTAGTGATAGGGTCACGTTTTTACCCTTTGGGTACGGAACCCTAAAAAGGTTGAGAACCACTGCCATACAAGAAAGGACCGAATTCATTACAATACGAGAGAGCGAGACATGTTTAGAAGAGCGAGTGGGAGAGATCACTCTTATCTGTTGTGACCACAACAACATTTTTGAAAATGGCTAACATTGTTTTGTGGGACTTGTGGGTGAGCAGCACTGACAGCTCTCCTCAGTTAGTTAGATACTGTTCACCTCACCAGACCTGTTAGCAATGGATCACGACGGTTACCCAGAGGTGTTTTTGGCCTATGTGTCAACAAAGAGATATTATGAAGTTAAGAGATACACGGTGACATATTGGCAAACTGAAGGGGACACTGAAGCAGATCAGGTTAGTTCGAACATTTCATAAGTTTTAAGTTAAGAAATCGTTGGTCGTTGTGTGAAAGAAATCTGTAAAAGCATGCCAAACAATGTCATATTTTTCAAGTATGAATCTTTATCTACAAGAATCAAAGAAGCGGTAGAGTAATACAAGTCTATTAAAGTACTTATGGACGTAATTTACAGACTTTTTAACTATTGTTCAAAAGTATAAAGGCACCAAAAACGTTCTGATGTCATGTCTGAAGAGCGAGCCTACAGTTGTGACAAAATTAAAATACAGAAACGTTTTTAAAATAAGCTCCACACACATTATCTTCCAAACCAAATGTGTATGCATAATTACAGCTCAACGGGTCCGGGTTAACTGTTTTAAAATTCAGTTGCAAGATTTGACTAAACAAGGCAACTGAAATAAATAGATGCTGGTAAAAATTAAAGGTTGTCCAAACTTGTCGTCAAACTTTTTGCGCCATCATCGCGATGGTGACAAAGCCTTTGCAAAATAAATACCACGAGTATGCCAAGCGAGTGAAACGAGGCGTTTGTAGTGTTTCTATTGAAGATGGTGCGAGAATTTGACAACTGATATTTGACAACTAAACTATTATTTATTTATGGCACATCAACAACACACAAACATGGATTTATTTAAAATTTTGAGGTCTTATTCTAGTGTCTGACTCCAGACTTGTTGCGCCGACCCCAAGTAGCATGGGTCTACCACTATGGTCAGGAAGATGATTATGACTCTATGCAAATTACAAACATGCACAGAAAATAAAAAAAATGTTTATTGTCTCATATATCACATTTACATTTAAAAAAAATTGCCAGCCCCAATAAAGTAATTATATGTAATTAACAATACTTGTGTAGGGACTTGGGTTTGTCTCGCTCTTCTTCACAACTTCAAATATAATTTCACAAACAAATGACTATGCTGACAAATAAATAGTTATTGTTAGATTAGATAATAAATAGTTATTTAATGGTTCATCTCATTTGTTGTTGATAGAGTCAAACGAATTCCTTTTAATTTAATTCCTGTTTCTATTATTTAACTTTTTACTGATGCACGCCTATGAAATTTCATAATTAGCAACAGTAAAAATACACAATTACACGCACTCACGTACAATGAAATTACGCCTTAGCTTGTCATTCGAGCTCACAGATCAAATAATAAAGCTCGACTGACAAGCTAAGGGGTAGTTTCGTAGTACGTGAGTGCGTGTAATTGTGTATTTGTACGGCAAGGCATAGTTTGAACCGGCATCACTTTGTTGTTTGCAACGTGATCTGAGCAGAGAAGGTACTAGGATTAATCACCACGTTTGCTTCAAGGCAGGTTGGCATTAAAATCTTATATTAAACATACCGATGTCAGCGATGTCCAAGATAAACTACAAAGTCTTACATATGAATTGAAAAGGTTACAATGATTAACATGATAGCTACAATCTAGAGGTCTTTAAGTCAACTGTGAATAGGTTACTTCTAGGCAAGCGTGCTTCACCGTCGACTACATCATCGCTTACCACCAGGCGAGATAGTGCTCAAAAGCGAGCCTATCGTTAATTAAAAAAAACCGGCCAAGTGCGAGTCGGACTCGCGCACGAAGGGTTCCGTACCATTATCGCAAAAAAAACGGCAAAAAATCACGTTTGTTGTATGGGAGCCCCCCTCAATTTATTTTATTTTAAATTCAAATTCAAATTAAGTTTATTTAATTTAATAATAATAATTTTTTGAAGTGAACATACAACTAAATATTCCGTAAATATTTCAAGCGTCTACCTGTTGCCGTTATTAATATCCAGCAAAAAACGGCAAAAAAATCACGTTTGTTGTATGGGAGCCCCCCTTATATACCTATGTATTTTCTTCTGTTTTTAGTATTTGTTGTTATAGCGGCAACAGAAATACATCATCTCTGAAAATTTCAACTGTCTAGCTATCACGGTTCACGAGATACAGCCTGGTGACAGACGGACAGACAGACAGACAGACGGATCGCGGAGTCTTAGTAATAGGGTCCCGTTTTTACCCTTTGGGTACGGAACCCTAAAAACAAGCGAATGAGTTTTTCAAACAACGAATAATATCAAATACAATCCTAACCATAAACGGGATAGACCATTCTTTTTTCTCCTTCATGCAGTGTGCCACCTAGCGGCAATTGCCAGTAAAGTTCCCTATTGTTTGCCTCGAGATAACGGACTCCGATTGCTTGCAATATCGATTTGTCTGTATTTATTTTATAATAACAACAAATCTTTGTTACAGATGTTTATTCTAACCATGTGGCTAAGCATAACCGTGCTGTTAATACTACTACATACAGATACTGAACAAACTGACTGATTGATACTGAGAAATTAACGACGACGATTAACGATTACTTCTGTGATTTTTAAGAATAATTAAGTACGTAAGAATAATTAATTAAGAAGTAATTTAGGTACGGATTAGACTCTAATCTCTCTACATTTTTAATATTGCAAGTAAAAAATGTAGAAAAATACACATAACGTATCTATTTACAAGCGCGAAAAAAAGGAGAGTCGGGGAAGGTGGCGTCAAAGAATTCGTCAATATCTTTTCAATGGGAAACGTGCCTAGCGCATTAGAGCAATGTTGAAATACCGAAGCAAAGCCCAGCCCTCAGGTCACGTGGTGAAGTGAAGAGTCTACTAACTGTAGAGGATTCAATAACATCATCAAACTTTTATAATGTTCCCACTGTTGGGACACAGACCCCTGTAAGAAAAATAATAAAATGTGAATATTGTGTCAATTAAGTAAAAACATTACAAAAGTTGGATTATTATGTTATATGAATAAAACAAGATCAAAAATAAATACCCGTACCTTTTAGTTTTACGAAATTTTGTAGTTTTCATTTAAAAACAACTTAAATGACAGCAAGCGACAATTGAATGACGTTTACTTTTATACCTTTTCTTATGATGTAGTGTGGTAACAGCACAGAACAAAAAAAACGCCTACTACAATAGAAGTCGCAAGTGGGCGGGGCCCGCGTACCCCGAGCTTTGCACAGTTCTGCATATGCTTCCTTCTGCGCACACACTACGCACATCAGTCTTGGTTCAACCGTCACGGTGACAAAAACTTGAAAAAAAAATACAAAAATGCCTTATTGTGCTGTTTTAGAATGTAAACACGATAGCAGAACCAAAAATGTATCAAATGTAGGTATATCTTACCATCGGCAAGTCTTAATTTATATTATTTCGATAAAAATGTAAAAACAATATTTTGTTAAACAAGACAAGTAAAAGTTGATTTATTGACGTTAAACTTAAGGTCTACTTTCTTTAAAACTCAAACATTGTTCTCGAAGATTCCAACTATGCACATGTCACATTCAGCTACTCAATTAGAGATTACCAATATCGATAATGAGTTATCGATACTTTAAACTTACAATATTCGAAAAAATCTTCTTACGCGCGAAAAACATAACCCTTTCCTTGTAGCCGTGTAAAAATAAAGATTACGACGAATTGAGAACCTCCTCCTTTTTTTGAAGTCGGTTAAAAAGACAACAGCCTTCAAAATCAACGAAGTGCAATAATAATAACACATGAACATAGAACCTCCTTCTTTTTTTAAATTTTAAAACTGGCTTATGTGTTAGTCTGAAATTTAAGATCTACTGGTGTATAGACCTAAATTTCATCAGTTCATTAAGGAAGTTAGTCAAGCTAATCATAATAAGAGTGTAGCCGCAGGCGAAAGCGTAATCTTCCCATATCAGTAGGACGTATTGCATTTGTAGTGTAGTCTATCGCATCATCAATCATCAATACATATAATAAATCTGTAAAAAAGTATTTATTGTACATCGAAAATATTGCCAAAAAAATAGCCAGTGTGTTAAAGGATAACCAACAGAACCTATTTCCGGCATTTTTGGAATTTTTGTCTGTTTATTTGTGCACGCATCACGTGACATGTACGAAACCAATGTAAATAACTTTTATACATAAACATTGTGCGTACCTTGAAGAATTACTTAGTTTTTGTGTCATCGCAATCGGTTCACTCTATCAAAAGTTAGATGAATTTAAAGTGTTCAAGAAGTAAAATTATCACAACACACGCAATTCAGATACTCGGACAGTTGAACTCGATATTCGATAGATGGCGTTGTGCATTTGAAGTCATTTTCTGAATCTCTGTGTTAAGATTCTCCGCGAAAGATTGATGACTATAGAAACAAATATGGTCGGTAGGTAAGTGGGTAGGCAGGAAGGTAAGTAGGGTAGGGTTGGCAAACAGATGACGGGAGCGAAGCCGCGGTCACAGCTTGTAATTAATAATAGTACACCAAAGACTACGTACAGTACTGTCTTTCCTTTCATTTTTTAAATCCATGGAAAGGTTGTCTTGAAACGATCGCTTTTAGCGATAAGGCCGGCCATTGTGCCACCCAGTGTAATGTTTTCTTCGTCTATACTTTCTGTAACTTATATGGTGTACATAATAAAGAGTATTGTATTCTATAATTCTATTGATAGAACAAAAACACTAAGATACGCCCATCTTTGTATCAATAGAATCATTTTCAAAATCGGATCAGTAGTTTACCTTAAAATATCTTAATAATACTTTCTATAAATCGTAAGTATTGGAATAAATTTATATAAAAACTTGATTACAAACATAATGATATTTATCGACTCTAGTTATTGGGCGCACGGTTGGCGCAGTGGTTGAGCGATTGACTGCTGCGCTGCGTGTCGCGGGTTCGATTTCCGCACGGAACAAATATTTGTATGATCTACAAATTGTTGTTCCGGCTCTGGGTGTTTGTGTATGTGAAATGATATGTTTGTAAACGCACCCACGATACAGGAGAAATTCCTAGAGTGGGGCAACGTTTTTTTTTTAACTAAACTGTATTTTGTTTGAAAATAATACGGAATGTCGATAAATAAGTCAACGACTGTGGTACATCACTACAGAAGGACGAGTAGTAATGACCTCATTTCGCAAATATAAATCTTATCGGTAACGAAATACGGCTTTAAATTAAATGAATTTACTATAGTGACATCTAGTGGCGGGTAGCGTAACTTACTCATTAAACTATTACGTGTGCGCTTTAAACGAAAAATGTAATAAATACTCAAAAAGAGTAGACAATAAACCAACTCTATTGTCATAAAGCTGTGGTTTATTTTCAAATAAGCGACGACTGACATATTTTCTACTTTCATCTAAAAATTAAACTACCAATCGCACCAAAGATTTCTTAGTGTTATGAAATACAATTAATCTGTATATGTGTGAGTTTGGGTACGCTGGTTCCGATACTAATAAAGCTATATGCGATTTCTACTGTCTTCTCTGTTCTGTGGGTAACAGCCTGTTACATAGACCTATAAATAATATGGACTGGAAATACCTACAAAAAAAACGTGCATACCTACAACTTAAAATGGCACATAAAATGGCTGCCGATGCTAGGGTTGTGACAGTCAAGGAACATAGTTTTACTATAACGAATATCGATACTAGTACTACATTAGTAACGAGTATTAAAGAAACGAGTATCGATACTAGTATTATGAGTCTTACTAGATATCACGGTTGAATCATAATTATAGTTTATATACGTTCAGTCCATTGTAACAGAAAAAGATGAATAAGTTAACTTACCTTATGATATCTGAAAATAAAATTAATAATTATTAATTAAATAATGATGAGAGCAGTGGTGGCCCAGTGGTATCGGCCGCGACTTACAAGTTGTAGGTCGTGGGTTCGAACTCAGGCAGGCGCTTTACTTTGTGTAAATTATTTCATCACCACTGCTCTCAAATCGGTGAAGGAAAACATCGTGAGGAAACTGGCATGTCCTAGAACCAAAAATTCGAAGACATGTGACATCCACCAACCCGCACTGGGCCCGCGTGGTGCATTACGGCCCATTCCCTCTCACAGAGAGGAGGCCTGTGTCCCAGCAGTGGGAACAGTAATAGGCTGATGATGTGATGTGAATTAAATAATATTATTAATCAAGTGTTTTTCTGCACAGACTTAATAAACGCTTTTTAATTGCATCATGTTTGCGCTTTCGTTTATTTTGTATCAGAGGGATGACCATAAGCTCTTAGAATAAGGTTACTTTGAGTGTGTGTAAGGGACAGATGTATATGACTTGTCTACATCTGTCTCTTACGCACACGCAAAATAACCTTACTCTAAGAGGTTCTGGTCACCCCCTGACCTGTAGCTTCTGGTAGGTATGCGGACCCTAGTAAAAAATAATGTTTCTTTCTATTATGGTAATGACTGATGGCGTAAAAATAAAATGTGTTTTTTTTTAATGTTTATTGTTGTGATAATACTTAAAGTAAAACATTTTATAAGTAGCGTAAGCTTATAAATGCAGACAATACCTATTCATTTCTAAACAATATTAGCTTATTCAAAAACTGTCTATGTGACGACACTTTTTCAGATGTTCTCTGACCGTGATATCTATATCTTATATCTAGGAAGATCTTAATTATGGATTTAATGAGGAGTAATTTGTGGTTACTGTTATGCTCGGGGTCAGAGTCCGCATGAAAAAAAGTCTTTATATTATAAAATTCACACATGAATTGCAAAATGTACAGATAATATAGCTCTGGTTTCGATTTTTTTTCTAAGTGAGTTTTTATAATTTTTTCTGTCTTTTTAAGTATGTCTATGACACTAGAAGAAGCATATTTAAGTCCTCCTCTTGATTTAATGTAAATCAGGCTATTGGTGTCTTCCTCTCCGAGCAATAACGAAACACATACATCGCATTTAATTTTACGCATTAACTTTTTCGTTACGAAACCAGATATATATTCTAAAACTCTATCGGTGTATGCACTAGCTTCTGTGTTTAAAATGCATTCCAGATATTCGTCATATAAATCACTATGATCCTCCGTGATTTCTACAAAACTTTTTTTGTCAGTTAGCTCGTTTAAAGCTAGAATAGGATTTTTACTGGAGCAAGTCAAAATATTGACTTGTTCCAGTGGAGTACAATTGCCAATGCCATCATCCCTTATCTCAGCTCTCACCAGCAACTTTTTAGACACGAAATTGAATGGCATTGGGATTATTGTTGAAACCCCCTCTTGCTCTCACAGCCGAGAAGAAAAGCTCGATGTGATCTTGGCTGATCTTGTATAGTGGTATGTATTTCAGCATTTTTGTGTCTTCCACCAAGTAAATGTATAGTGCCAATGCGCTTTTCATGTTTATCAATAATCCAATAAAACCGGTTTTTCTGCGGGAATTGATCACAAGTTCACCTGTAGCTAGTTTTAAACCTGTGATGTTTTTAGTCGCACCTTCAAATAGAGCTGTTATAAAACCAATATTGGCAGGACACATCGCTTTTTTAAATCCTGGCGGGCGGATGGAATGGCTGTTTAACGCATCAAACACGTTGTTCATAATATTTATAAAATTGACAGTGCCACTACATTCCTCAAATTGTTTTAATTTCAATACACTGCGGCAAAACTCCAGAGCATCTGCTACTGAGCTACTTAACAATTGTGTCGCCAGCTTCACTTTCATCTTTTGTTTGTGATAGAATACATGCGGCTTTTTAATTTTATTTGCGAGATGTAGGCCCTGTTTTTCTTGAAGTTCCAGCAATTCTTCTAGAAATTTAAAATCTATCCTTCGACCATATGAGTCAATAAAAACTCTTAGTTCGCCAAATGCATTACGAATTAATTTTATTGCGTGGCATGGGTCAATAAAAGCGTGGATGCGAGTGTTACCGCTGTCAAAACTAGTAACATCTTGTTTCCTTATAATATCGCAGCCAAGAGAAGAGAACATGCTGAAATTTGCGGCAGGTCCGTCGCATGTAATGCTAACAACTTTTACACCCACATCTTCGCACAATTTTAGAGCCGTTCTCACTATTATACTTTTTTGCTCACCTGTGAGGGATTTTATTAAAAAATAACCAATAGGTATTTTCCATCTGCCGTTGATAGCTGTTAACAGGACTACCAGGGCTTGACAGGCTTCTTCGGCACTTTCATTATCTAAGTTATGTCCATAATCAATTCTACCATAATATTTCTGAGCTCTTGGATCCCAAGTCAAAGACTTTCTTATAGCCATTTCATCAAAAACCAAGGCACATATCACAGATCCTGCACTTCCTTGTACTTTAATTTTTAAAGTTTAAAATGCTTCTTCCGTGAATCCCGGTTCGCAATTCACATGCTGGTACCATTTGCACAAAGTTCTTGTGTGAGGTAAGCATGTATTGTAAGTCCGCCTTATATAATTATAGGCCTTGGGGGATAAAAAATGCAACGTTAATGCGAACTTTCTGATTTCTTCTGAGTATTTATTTGGTACAGGTAAACCTTTAGACTTATTAATTTGCCTATTTTTCCTATTAGTAACGTTAACCTAGTATTTTTATTTATATTTATTTTCAGCCTGTATTATCCCACTGCAGGGCAAAGGCCTCCCTTCCCTCTTTCCATTTCTCCTGATGTTTTTTTTTTTATTATAACCACCAATTTTGTACTTTTCAAGAAGGCCAGCGAACCGTTAAAAAGTCGCTAGATACATACCTCTTTGTGCACTGTTTCTACAATTCGATGGGGTAATTGCAATGGATCCTTAACAGTAAATGTACAAGTAACATCAGATTTTTGAATGTTGCTCGTTTCAGAGAAAACAGATTGCTCTTGATGTTGTTTTTTGTTGGATGCCTGAAAGAATTAGGAACTAATTAGTTTGATATGCAATAAACATATGTTTTATTTTATTTATGTAACTAGCGACCCGCCCCGGCTTCGCACGGGTGCATATGTGTGTTTAAAACTCAATGTTTGATAGATTTAAAGTTTATAACTTTGGTTTTCTCTTTAATTAAATTATATTTAAATTAAAGAGAAAACCTACCTTTTGCCGTCATGCATTGTTTTGTTATATCTCAAAGGGATTAGGCAGCTTTTTCAAAGAAAGATCCCAGGCAGCTTGACTTTTACTGACAATTTCAACAATTTTTGACTTTTTTTTATAATATGTAATCAATATATCTATGTATTTATTTCAGGCCAAAGGGCCAGGCTATTATTAATCAATAATTTGAATACACACTTACCAAAAATATTGTAGGAACAGCGTTATCATGTAATCTTATTACATCAAGTGTTCTATTGAAACAACTTTCTTCAAAGTGAAGTGAACAGATGTGCCATTCTTTATGTCGAGGATTAATACTTTCTTCACCAATAGCCTCTAACCACTTTTTCCTTAATCCTTCATTTTTAGGTATCCTGTAAAAAAGGTAATTTTTTATCAATAAATCTTTTTCGGATCACGTATTGGTTATAAAACTCTGTGGGTTAATAAAAGCGGACATAAGTGTGTAAGAGACAAGCAAACTAGTTATAATAAAAATAATGCGCCCTGTGCCCGACACTGGCGGAATACTATTTTTTATGTATATTTTAATAAATATTTGAAAATGTAAAAATTATGTTTCAGAATAAACGAATTAATAATAAAGTTATTGATAATTTTTGAGTATGTATTGCAATTGGTCGCATTAATGCATTATCTTTTTCTTTATCTTAAAAGAAGAGATAGATGGACCAATTAATTTCACACAGATAATGCTTAGTCGTTCGTCGTGTGCTAATCGGTTCGAGAGACATTGCTAAGTCCGAACCATATACTTATACCGATATAGTTTCAGCGCAGCTAGGAACTAGTATCAGAAACTATTACGGCAATGGTACAACACTATTCCACCTTGACATATTATTGTAAACAAACGAATGAAATTATGAAATAATTAAATGGTTTGCTGGACAGAAATAAACCCAAGTATTAACACTTTAGTCATAAACTCATGATCGCTTACCATTTTTTTCATCGAAAGTGTATTTCTTTATGTACTTTTGAATGAAAACCGGCTACAAACCTGTGCAAAGACAATTGTGGTTGATTTTCATTCCTTCTTGCACGACACTTCACAATACAACACACAGGCATGTTGATAAGCTGTTTTCCAACATAAACATGCAGTTTTAAAGGTAAAGTCCTCGTAATTTTCTCACAAATCTCAAAAATACAAAAAGTAAACAACCATTTGACAGCAGAACTACCACGAAACTCGTCCTATAATATGGCGGACACGGCACGTACCTAAAATTTTTACTACGTCACAACGAAATGTTGCCATTATAAGCAACAATAGAAATAATGTTGTCTCTTTTATCAAATACGATTACTACATTAGAAAGAATGAAACAAAACGATGTTTCACATTCTGTATCATATTTCCCTCATATTTGTATAAGCTAATGTATGTATAGAATATCGCGGCGCCTCCATGTTTTTCCCTATCTCAATGGCCTGTTACGACACTTGGCGTATTTGTACAAATATTTGCTCCAAATCTCTATTACTCATTGAACTTTATTTTAATAGCAGTAAGGTTCGTTTTGCATTGCCAAAATTTTGTAAATATTTTGCTAAATATCCCAAATATAGTGCCATCTTCTATTCTATGTATGTCCGAAAAATAAATACGGCCACTCCACTTGCAATTTTGTCAGTCTGGCGTTTTTTTTAACACATAGCAGAGACAAAATGTCATTCTATAAGCGATGCCGATGCTCGAAATGCCAAAATGTTTCATGTGGTCTCTCACAGAGAGCAGGCTTTTTATCCCACCGCACTATGCGCAAACCACGGCAACTCCTGAAAGCTAGAATCAACAGTGGCGGTAGCGCTTGGTAATCCCATAGACATTTTTCTTTTTAGGGTTCCGTACCCAAAGGGTAAAAACGGGTCCCTATTACTAAGACTCCGCGGTCCGAATGTCACCAGGCTTTATCTCAAGAACCGTGATAGCTAGACAGTTGATTTTTTCACAGATGATGTATTTCTGTTGCCGCTATATCAACAAATACTAAAAACAGAATAAAATCAATATTTAAGTGGGGCTCCTATACAACAAACGTGATATTTTTGTTGTTTTTTTGCGATAATGGTACGGAACCCTTCGTGCGCGAGTTCGACTCGCACTTCTCACACACACACATCATCAGCCTATTAATGTTCCCACTGCTGGAACACAGGCCTCCTCTCTGTAAGAGGGTATGGGCCAGGGCCGTAATCCACCACGCGGGCCCAGTGCAGGTCGGTGGATGTCACATGTCTTCGAATTTTTGGTTCTAGGACATGCCGGTTTCCTCACGATGTTTTCCTTCACCGTTTTTGAGAGCAGTGGTGTTGAAATAATTTACACAAAGTAAAGCGCCTGCCTGGGTTCGAACCCACGACCTACAACTTGTAAGTCGCGGCCTTTATCACTGGGCCATCACTGCTCTTGACTCGCACTTGGCCGGTTTTTATCCAATCGCTATTGGGTCGATTTCGATGATAGAATATTACTCGTCTTAAGCCTCTGCCCATAGTTAAATACCTACGTCGATTTGGGATTGTCATAAACCTAACAATATATCAATCTCTATAAAGTTCCTATTCAAAGGTCTTTGGGCGTCCTTGTCTGGAAACCATACCCATGGCGTACACAAACGAAATATAACATAATGTATTGATATAGGGGGAGGCCTATGTCCAGCAGTGGACGTCTTTCGGCTGAAATGTATTGATATATGGCTCTAGTTTTTAATGGCATTAATCACATTAATGCGGGTCGCGTAAATCTCGAAAAAAATTATCGTATACAGGTTGAGTTTTCAGAGTGGTCCAAATTCGAAACTATGTGGCAAAGTGAAAAACACAAAGGAATCTCGGGGCCGATTTTTATGAAAACTAAAGTTGCATCATTCGATTTTTAAAAAGAAAATGTCCTTCACCCTGGGCGTTGATTTTGACAAAAATTCACACGCTGTATCATTACACGATCCGATAGTGTCTCTAATAAGGATCAAATTCTGGGTATTATATATCTACCTAATGACATACGGCAAACTTAAGGATATAATTGTTAACAAAATGTACAGACGAGAAATAAAATCTTCTGAAACCCTTAGATTTTTAATTTTTAAATTAATTCAGTACATTTATCTCCGTCGATTTTTAATCAAATAAATACATTATTAAGTTGAAAACTATTTTGGTTAATGTATGCCAGTCTTCGCAAAACGGGTCAGATATAGGGACACCTTACGGTATCAAATATAAAGTATCGATACTGTACTCATGCGTAGTATCGAAAAAAATATTTCGTACTCATAAAGGTATCGAAACAAAAGTACCGATACTTCAAGGTATCGAGTACTTTTCTTAGGGACCCCTAATGCGCATAGAGTATAGGTCAATATCAGTCAGTAAATAACGTCAGTTTAACTTCAGTAGGGCTTGACATGAAAATACAAATGGTATTGGTACACAAATGTAATACAATAATAGAAAAAGACAACTGTAACATCAAAAATTAAAAAAAATAGAAACAAAATTAAATTTTTTGGTTAGGAATTTAACTGTAGATCCCAATGGGTCGAAGTGTCCGAGTTATTTCTCGGCCCCTCCATAAGATATAACTGTGAACGTAAGGAACGATTTCGAGCAAAGATCGATGTAATGTTCTAGATGGTTCAGAACGAGTGAACTAGATGGCGTTGCCATAACCATAAACATAAGCCGTAAGGTCGCAAGTTTTAAATGGGTAATTTCTGAGATTACCCATTTAAGGTTACACTAGTCGAAAATTCTTCCATACAAACGTAGTCTAGGGATTATTCCACTGTTTGACGATGTACGTTCAAAATGTCAATTTGTCTCATCATTATCTAGCCCTGTATGGAAGCAAAAAAGTAAAACAAAGAAAATATTTGAAAGTTATGAGCGTCGAAAGTTCCACATTTCGACACTAATTTTAACGCATTTTTGGGCGCGAATAAATACCATAAGAAGACGGAAAATTGCAAAACGGCCTCTATACGGGGATAGATTAGTAGTTCAACAATGCAAATAATTTTATTTTGAACAGATAGATTTAGTAGTTTTTTCATCATATCTAGACTGCCAAAGGTCTGTTTATAAAATTTCGCGCGCTCGGTTTCGTCTTAAATCATTATCCATTTCGCTACAAATTTGCAAAAGTGTGTATTCGTACGCGAACTAGCTTACTACTGCCTATCACAGCATCTATCTCTTCCGCACCTGTTGTCGGTTGTTATAAAATGCATTTTAACCCCGTGCACAAAATAGTTCGTGCCGTCTACTAGTGTACCCTTAATACTTAATTTCTTATTCGATACGATACCTGCCAAAAAGTACTCATTGAGTAAAAGTATCGAATGCAAAGTATCGGTATAGAATAGAAATGTACTCGATACCACAAAGTATCGGTACTTTTTTCGTGTCCCTAGTCAGATTATGACCTTTGTTGTATTTGAGGAGTCTACTTACGCCAGTTAGACCAAGGTCCAATACTAATAAAATAGCTATGTTGCTCCCATGGAACTATGACCACACTAAACACAAAAAGAATCAGCAAAATCGGTTCATATAAAAGACAAATTAAAATAAATATTTTAAAAACCCCTGACACTTATTACCCCAGAAAAATAAAAAATAAATAAAAACAAACATAAAGTCGAACATAGAACATCCTCATTTTTGGTAAGTCGGCTAAAAAAATAAGCTTCGTACTCACGTTGCCGCATTGGGGAACCACCAAAGTAAACAGCAGTTAAGTATTTAATATACAAATATGATTAGGTACGGTCCCCCGACGCAAGTACGAGGCTTATTTTTTACGACACTAAAAATCGGTTCATCCGTTTAGAAGCGATGATGCCACAGAAAGACACACAAATATACAACTCAAACTTATAAAACCCCTCTTTTTCCGTCCGGGGTTAAAAGGTTATGCCCGAATAGATAACCAATCACATGGAACTTTAGCATAACTCGTAAAATAGATAACCCCAATCACATGGAACTTTAGCATGACTCGTGAAATAGATAACCCCATTCACATGGAACTTTAGCACAACTCGTGAAATAGATAACCCCAATTACATGGAACTTTAGCATAACTCGTGAAATAGAGTGTATTAGGGTGAACTTTACACATCTGGACACCCGCGTGATGTTATGTAAATTAAATGGTGTAAAGTAAACAGACATGCGATAGCAGCAATACCGGGTGTATTGCCGAAGTTCTTCATCAGATCATCACCACAAAAAGGAACCAATAGGGATGGTTTCTGGGTAGAAAAATGATAATTCTATTTAGTCCGTCCGTTAGTGAGATTATCAAATAATACTGGACCCGTATTTTTTTGCTTTATCAAATAAATAAAAATTTATAAAGATGAAGCGCATCATAGTACAGGAGTGGGGGCTTGTGACGTCTTTTTGTCAGTATAAAGTTTAGCACATCTAAACTCCATTTGCGATAACATTAGCCGATTTTGACTTATATTGCGTTGGTGATACGACACATAGTAGCTGTTATGTAATAAACAGTTGGTTTTGGTAACAGGTTTATGCTTTTTATGTCATCCTTATGTTTACGGGATAGAACTCAAAATCGGTTGAACGAATTGTAAAAACATTTGGAAACGTGTCTAATGTTATTTCAAATGGAGTATAGCGTGACACGATATTTCAACGCACTGTATCGTCGTATTTTTTGATTACTTGGCAAAAGAAAATATGTGTCCAAAATGTTTAGGTTATGTAACTGACGGACAAAATAGATATTTTTTCTTAAGTAAACTATTCGGGACATATTCTTTCAAACAATAAAGAAACATCGAAATCGGTTTACAATATTGGCGAAAATATCGCTGAACAGATATACAACAAAAAAATTATTCAGATGAATTGAGAACGTCCAACTTTTTTTTTAAGTCAGTTAAAAATCACATTGGAATTTGTCCGGTCTTGAACCCTCGGCCAAAAGCACGAGAAGCTAGGAATAAACGATATTTATTATTTTTGATTAACGAATAAAACAATTTATTTAATAGTGTTGAATAAAGGCCTTCGGATCACAAAGCCAAGAGGCAAACGCTGGGGCCCATAGCAACGCTGCGGCTTTTGGATCCTACCAGGTCTATACCCGCGAAACTGCGATTCGCAGCAGCTGTGAGCTAGGGGTTCTTTTTTTGAGATACCGGTTACTCGGTGCGCGCGAAATATAAACAGAAACAAACGCACGGGTGGAGCACAATACCACTGCGGAATAACAGACGTACTTTCAAACAAAGATTGGTCTACTAAAAACCCATAACAACACAATTAAATGGGGACCAAATATTTTTACGTCTAGCCCGGCAAACATGTTTTCACAAGTCCTCTGTCAACTGTCAAATCGATGACAGCTTGCTGACACAGTGTTGCAACAAAATAACAAAAGGGAGCGAAACGTTCGTTCGCAACAAGTAGTGTCGAATAACTTTTGCCTAAAGTCCTGCCAAACCATCAAAATTGTTGGATGGCAACCTTAAATAAAATCATTCTTTATTTTCTAGCAACAGCAAGAAGAAAAAAAAGAGAAATCTGAGGAGAAGAAGCCTGAAGAGAAGCCCCAAGAGCCACCGAACGTGGTGACCGAAGCTAAGGAGTTAAGCGCTTTAGCGCTGAAGGGGGCGCTGAGCGTCACGCAACAGCAGCGGCTGTTAGCGCTGCTGGATCAGGAACCAACTCTCGTGTATGAGATAGGAGTCACACCTAACCAGGTATAGTCTATTCAAATTCTATATCTAACTTTGGGGTAAGTTTAAAGAAAAATATTCTTCAAGATACAGTATTTTCTTAGTTTGAAGGACAGGGGTCTTAATTATGTTTAAAAGCCATGCCCATTTTTAGGGTGCCGCACCCAAAGGGTAAAAACGCTACCCTATTACTAAGACTCGACTTTCCGCTAGACAGTTGAAATTTTCACAGATGATGCATTTCTGTTGCCGCTATAACAACAAATACTAAAAACAGAATACAATAAATATTTAAGTGGGGCTCCCATACAAAAAAAACGTGATTATGGTACGGAACCCTTCGTGCGCGAGTCCGACTCGCACTTGGCCGATTTTTTGTAATGACAACTCTGATGTTATCTAGGCTAATCCTTTTGCAAAAATGAATTGTTATTTATTACTTACTTGTCATAATGTAAATTAAGTTGATTTCGGTATTACTTGTAATATTAAAAAAGTCAGATTGGTTGAATTTTTATTTTCGCGCAAAATTAACTTCATGTGTAGGTAAGAAAGTTTTTTCATAATCGGTTCATTTAGTAGGACTATCTGACAATGTTTTTTACAACGAGGAAATATATAATAGTTTTTGGCAATATCTGGTGACATTTTTGTCTTGGACTACCAGGCAATCTTTGAGAGCGTTTGGTACTCGTCGGCAATATTTGAGAGCGTCTGGCACTCCCAGGCAATATTTGACAGTGACTGTCACTCCCAGGCAATATTTGACAGTGACTGGCGCTCCTAGAACAATATTTGACAGCGTCTGGCACTATAGTATACACTAAAATATAGAAAAGTGGAAGTTCTGCAATGTAAACCAGAAACTAAATTGTGATACAGTTTAGGATATCCTAGTTCATTTATTTTAAAAACTGATTTGCTCTAATTAATTTATAGATAAATTCATATATTTTTTCTCCCTCAGTTACCAGAGCTAGTAGAAAACAACCCTATGGTAGCCATATCAGTTCTACTGAAGCTGATACACTCACAACAGATCACGGAATACTTCAGTGTCCTAGTCAATATGGAGATGTCGCTGCATTCTATGGAGGTCGTTAACAGGTAACATAATCATAATATGACGCTTTTATTTCACGAAGGAGCTTCCAGAAATCTTGAAGTCGTATTTGACAGATTTGAGTCAAGATTGTTTCCACTACTGGGATCTATACCTCACTATAGTAGAATTCGCCCATCTAAATGAATTTTATCATCTAAAGATAAAGTTCAATTGCCATACTACAAATATTCTCTTTCCACAGACTAAGAACTTCGGTAGACCAATATAATTCGCCCACCTAAATTAGTTCTATCACCTAAATATAAAGACCAATTGCAATCGCTTCATATTAACTCTGTCCACAGACTAACAACATCGGTAGACCCAGCAATAGAATTCGCCCACCTAAATTAGTTATATCATTAAAATATAGAGACCAATTTCAATTGCTTTATATGTTCTGTCCACAGACTAACAACATCGGTAGACCCACCAATACAATTTGCCCACCTAAATTAGTTCTATTACCAGTGGCGTAGCTAGTCCTAAAGGGGCCCCATATCAAAATTTGTTGTGGGCCCTTAACCGAACACAGCAAAACTCGGAAGGAAAGTTTTATTTACGAAATAAATAAAAAAGGATAATGAAAGCTTAAGGGTACACTAGTCGACGGCACGAACTATTTTGTGCGCAGGGTTAAACTTTCGACGCTCGTAACTTTCAAATATTTTCTTTTTTTACTATTTTGCTTCCATACAGGGTTAGATAATGATGAGACAAATTAATATCACTTTTTATTTTGAACGTACATCGTCAAACAGTGGAATAATCCCTAGACTACGTTTGTATGGAAGAATTTTCGACTAGTGTAACCTTAAGCTATCCAAGTCAGGATTTTTGTATCAGGAACCATGTGTTTAAAATCAGGAAAAATTTAGAGCGAGCAAAGGAAGCTAGAAAATTGGAGTATACCCACACGCATGGATTAAACGGTCATCATAACGATTAGTTAGTTTTGATCGTCTTCATGCATCCAGTATAGCCCTCTTATCTATTAAAATTGGAGGTTTAAGACAACATTTTAATGTCGGGGCCCTTGTGGCTCGGGGGCCCCGTATCATTGATACTGCTGTTACCGCGGTAGCTACGCCCCTGTCTATCACCTAAATATAAAGTCCAATTTCAATTGCGTCATTTTCTCTGTCCACAGACTAACAACATCGGTAGACCTGCCGGTGGAATTCGTCCATCTATATATAAGTAACTGCATATCAACGTGCGAGACTATCAGAGACAGGTACATGCAGAACCGCCTCGTCCGGCTGGTCTGCGTGTTCCTGCAGTCGCTTATTAGGAACAAGATTATTAATGTTAAGGTAAGCACAAGTAATTGAAACGCAATATAAGAAGGACCTCTGGAAATACTGAACCGAGTTTCTTCAAAGCATTTTGACGACACTCGGTTCAGTATTTCCAGAGCTCCAATAAAAGTTATTCTTTCTTCATTTTACAAGCTTTTAATTAACTTGCAATGTATGTATGTAAGTGTGTTGTGTTCGGGTCAAATCTTGCAACTGAATTTTGAAGCAGTTGTCCTCCACCGATTAAGATGACATTTTGCATACACGTTTAGTTTGGATGACAATGCATGGTTGGATAAGTGACGTCATTCTAAATCCAATATGGCGGATGGCCCAAGATGGTGGACTTGTTATTTATTGGGCACTGCCATGATATGGATATCAAATGAAAGGGTTTGCTGAGAAGAATACGAAAAAAGCTTGTTTAAAAAAAAAAAAAAGTATAAATTTATTTCTTTTACAAAAATGCCATTGGGTTTTTTACCGGCAAAACACACGGTTCTTGGCTCATCATCAGCCTTTTATTGTTCTCACTGCTGGGACACAGGCCTCCTCTCTGCGAGAGGGAATGAGCCGTAAACCACCACGCGGGCCCAGTGCGGGTTGGTGGATGTTACATGTCTTCGAATTTTTGGTTCTAAGACATGTCGGTTTCTTCACAATGTTTTCCTTCACCGTTTTGAGAGCAGTGGTTATGAAACAATGTACACAAAGTAAAGCGCCTGCCTGGGTTCGAACCCAAGACACGTAAGTCGCGCCTGTTACCACTGGGTCACCACTGCTCTCTATAATTTTAACTTTTAAAGTATCTTACACGACTATGCAATACTTTAGAGTGTATTATTGTACCAGAAAATATTTTATAGACTCTTGGCTCTGCCAGGCAATATTTTAGAGTATCTGAAGCCTTATTGCGTTATGAACTCGGCAAGGCAAAGGGCAAAGATTAGGAAAAATCGACCAATCACATAGACGGAAATCCACATCGCGTCTTTCATCTCGCATGTGATTGGTCGATTTTTCATACCCTTTGCCTTGACGAATTCACTATGCAATAAGGCTTGCTGGTTCTACCAGGCAATATTTCAGAGTATCTCGTACGTAATATTTTAGATTATCTGGTTGATAAGAAGAAAAATAAGTTGAAAAGAACTAAAATTATGTACCACACTCTACCTTCATTTTGAAATCCCTGGGTGGTGCGATAATTTTTTTTGTGCCCCCTAGAGGGCGCCATATTCAATTTTATGTGACGTCACATAGCCTTTAACCATCGGACCAACAAGACGTTTCAAATTCAAATTCCTCATTTGTCAAATTACGATAACTACTTTAGAAGTTATGAGTGAACAGATGAACATACATACACACAACATACCGATCAAAAACATAACCCTCCCTTTTGCTTCGTCGTAAATATTTAAAACTCCCTTATGTAATGTATTTTTAACCGACTTCAAAAAAAGGATTAGGTACTCAATTCGTCGGAATCTTTTTTTTATGTATGTTCCCCGATTACTCATAGCTGATATTCCTAGCTGGTCCCATAGTCATCAGGTCAGGATCTGATAATGGGATCCTAGAGAAATTGAGGGCACTCCTCAAATATTATAGGCATACATAATAGCGATTTTGGTATTTTCATCAACAATACAATCATTTGCACTCAGAAAGTATCATTTGGTGAAGTGGAACTGATGAAGAAGACCACAGATGGCCAATGGAGGGTTATATTGGCCATCCAAAGGTTGTCTGTTAGATATCGCTGTCAGCGATAAGACTGCCTTTATAACCCGATAACACTGATTGTTTTATCCTTTGTATATTTTTAATATTTAGTTTTTACTGGCAAGTTATTAAAATAATACACACTATACGTTACCAAGTATAACCTAAAAGTGCATGAAGTTGACTTTTAAATGAAACGTCAAATAGTTATGGAACCGGTAACCGCCCATAATTGGTCAGTTAAGTTAACCTCACATTAAACGGAGTTTATCTTACAACGCGGTGTTCGGAAACACACTTTCACAAGTTATCGAACCAATAGCGCTAATGAATAGATAAACCACCAATAAAAGTGCCTCAGAAACCGGGCATTAATCGACTATGTTGAAGCAAATACTTATAAATAAATGATTAAATTAAAATAGCACTATCGAACTGATCTGATGATGAAGCCGGAAGGTAGGCACTGGAACTCTGAAATAAAACAATGTAACCTAATCGTGTTTGGGCTTATTGTAATCGTCATGAGATCGTCGTTTTGAAATGATTATCATGTTAATTGGAGATACCTACCAAAACTAAAAAGAGAAAAATAAAAAAAACGTTTTAATCTTTTAACAATGGGTACAAAAGACACCGACTTCGGAAAAGAAAGTTATTTTTTGCTTTGTAGTTTTTTGTTCTGGAAGTCGGTTTGACTTTTTGTTAAAAAGTGTTTTAGTCTTATTCTGTTTATCTTTAATTAATCAAGGCGTGTTTACAAACAGCCTGATATCTACCAATTTATTAATGTTAAGAAATAATCAAAATCAAATCCTAATCAACTATTTAAAATTCCAGGAACTCTTCATAGAAGTAGAAGCCTTCTGCGTGGAGTTCTCCCGCATCAGAGAGGCGGCTGCCCTCTTCCGGCTGCTCAAACAGCTGGACTCCACCGAAGGCCTGACTCAACACAAGGATACTAAGGAGAACTAGCAATGCGCCTGTACTAGAGGCTTTACACAAAGTGGCATTGTATAAGCGATCGCCATTGTCGAAATGCCAATGTAAGGGATTGATCTTTAAGTCAACAGTGAATAGGTTACTTCTAGGCAAGCGTGCTTCACCGACGACCACATCATCGCTTACCGTCAGGTGAGATCGTGGTCGAACGCGAGCCTAACTGCAATAAAAAAAAAAAATGTCATTTCGATATAGTTTGACATTGTCATAAGAGAAAATGTCCATTTTGTAAGGGAACTAGCCCAAGTTCCCTTAAAAAAACTGTTGTGCCTTGATGATTTTTGTTGTATATTGAAGAAAAAACAATTTACATTCTAGAATACATTTATTGTTTATTCACTAGGAATAACTATTTTTCTGTTCTGGAAATTAATTACAATGCAGTAATGTGCATACAAAAGTCAAAGTGAAGTAACCTGATCTGCTGTTGCCTCTGCATATAACTTAGAGGACACTGATAGAAAAAACACAAAAATGGGTAGGTAGCGTTGACAATTGCTAAAGATACATTTTGTTTCTTTTTCGAAGCATTGTATCTTTCCTATAAAATACATGTAGGTAATTTTCGAAAAAAAAACAAATTTGACGTTCATCTGAAAAATACAAACATACACGTATATTATTTTATATTTTTAATATTTAACAGTCAAAGGGAAAAAATCTTGCTGATTAATATTATTTGAACACATTTAACATCTCATTATAATATATTAATGCAAAAAAATACTTGTAAAAAAACTTAAACTTGTGAAAGATTCAACCGAAGATCCGCAAGGAAAGTTTCTGGATTTTATTGAAAAATACAGGGGCGTTTGAAAGATACATGTATTTTAATACATGTTATTTTCAATGCTACTCATAAGGGGCCTGTGAGTGGGCAATATCCATTTTGTCATTTTTCCAATGGCGATAAAATGCCACTTGTATGGGCACAGGACTAGTTGCCATGTGGACAGAAGTGTTTCGTGATACATTTACTTACTAGAGAAACGAACTGATAAGTCAGGTTTTAGATTTTTTAAGGTTAGGTTAGTTTGATTAATTTCGAGTATTGTTTTTGGGATGTAGACAAGTGATAATTAGTGTTTAAGGGAGATTTGAAACGATTTCTTTGCACTGCAAAATAAACAGATGAAGCCAATAAGAAACAATGTTGAGCAATTCGCACTTTATTGCCAGAATAATTTTATTCAATGTTCTTTGCAGCACTGAGGTACTTTATACAAAAAAATACTACCGACTTCCAAATAAACACATTACAAAGTGAAAAAAAAACTTCAATTTCGGCAGTCTGTGTTCCTGTTTTCGTTCCTTTGTTTTGTGACATAATAATTATAACGCCAGAATAGATTAGCCGAATAGCAAGAAACTTGAACATATCCGGTGGAACACGAGTGTACCAGGGTGAACTGTACAAATCTGCAAAGCCCTTTAAAGCGTACCCGTGTGATATTATGTTATGAAATGGTGTAAACAATAAACAGACATGCGATTGCAGCATTTATTGAAGAGTTCTGTTATATATCGCCAAAGTTCTTCATCAGATCTTAATTAAATTTTAATGGGACCACATGAGAAGCACCAGCATTCAAATAAAAATCGGCTGAGTGCGAGTCGGACTCACGCACCAAGGGTTCCGTACCATTATCGCCAAAAACTGCAAAAAAAACACTTCTGTTGTATGGGAGCCCCACCTAAAAAAATATTTTTAGTATTTGTTGTTATAGCGGCTACAGAAATACATCATCTGTGAAATTTTCAACTGTCTAGCTATCACGGTTCATGAGAACTGGTGACAGACAGACAGACGAACCGCGGAGTCTTAGTAATAGGGTCCCGTTTTAACCCTTTGGGTACGGAACCCTAAAAAGAATCATCGAAATCGGTTCATGTAGTAAAAAATTCAGAGATAACAGACAAAGAAAATACAGTCGAATTGAAAACCTCCTCCTTTTTGGAGACTTTTAAAAAAACGTAGTGCTATTCGTCCTCTATAGCTCCGTCTCTCTCTCACAGTGTAACCATTATAGTTTTGAAACGTCAGAGTAAGGCCCCTGAGAAAAATAAAACCTCAATACTTTTTCTTTCTTTCTGATCATAGGATGTTTGCGTCATAGCACACTTACAAGTGCTTACATCCCTTTGAGTGCTAATTAGCAGACACAATAGAAAAAAACAATTGTTTCAACTGATTAATGTCCCTTTTAACAATCAAGCGCACCAACTGCGTTCAACAAAAATCATCCATCTCTCTCATCACAAGTTGTAAGTAGAAACAGCTATATATACAGAATGGGCACAAAATCGTGGATAAAACGAAGCAGGGCGATAGTTGGGGTAATAAGGAGAAAAATAAACTTACTTTATGACCTACTGCAAATAGCCACAAATATCGTCCAGTATCGTTTGATGCACGATTTTTGACCCACTCTGTATATACTGTAGGAGATACTACACAAATCACGATTAAAACCTTGTTTACGTTCTCGAAAATAAGGAATAGTGTATAATTGTATAGGGTAAAAACGGGACCCTATTACTAAGACTTCACGATCCGTCTGTCTGTCTGTCTGTCCGTCTGTCACCAGGCTGTATCTCATGAACCGTGATAGCTAGACAGTTGACATTTTCACAGATGATGTATTTCTATTGCCGCTATAACAACAAATACTAAAACAGAATAAAATTAATATTTAAGGGGGGCTCCCATACAACAAAAGTGATTTTTTTGCCGTTTTTTGCTCAATATTAATAACGGCAACAGGTAGACGCTTGAAATATTCACAGAATATTTAGTTGTATATTCACTTCATAAAATAATAATTATTAAATTAAAATAAAATAAATTAAGGGGGACTCCCATACAACAAACGTGATTTTTTTGCCGTTTTTTGCGATAATGGTGCGGAACCCTTCGTGCGCGAGTCGAGTCGGACTCGCGCTTGGCCAGTTTTTTTCATGTTAGAATTTGGTTGACGGTTAAATCGTGGACAGTGTAACTGTCCCAGTGCAGAGTAAAGGCATCTTCCCGTAGGAAGTGTTGTGTTTCCTGATAGTTACAACCTAGGGGTCTTTAAGTCAAGAGTCAACAGCAGCTTAATTGCGTAAGTGAATGCTGCAAAGCAATCAAGTCTATTCCTTCCCAAAAACGACTTTACGTATTGCATATTAATACGTAAAGTCGTTTTTGGGAAGGAATCGACTTGATTGCTTTGCAGAATTCACTTACGCAATTAGGCTGCCGGTTACTTCTAGGCAAGCGTGCTTCGCAGTCGACGACATCATCGCTTAACATCAGGCGAGATAGTGGTCAAACGCGAGAGCCTGTCAAATAGAAAAAAAGGAAGTTTTAGATGTTAATTGTTGGGCAAAATTGAGTTAGTTGTAGTTTTTTGCATGGTGATAAGTAGATATTGACTATTCCGACGACTAGCTATAAAATAAATAAATTGTTTGTTGTTCCAATAACATTACATAAGTGTATTATGAGGCAGCCCCATTAAGTTATTAATCATACTTGTGTTGGGGCCGACTCGCTACTGGCCCCTATTTTACATTAACATAATGGATACTACTAACTACTAGCTGCCACATAACATGCGATACCATGGGATGGGTTCATGATGGGTTGCTTACGGGTGGGGAAAAAGTAAGGAAACTCGATTAGTGGTAGGAAATTAACCCCTTGAGTGCCCGAAACGTATATCCACGCGAAACAATGGCTTTTCTATTATTTTGGTAACTATGAACTTTCAATCGGTTAACTTAAAAATGTTTTTCTTTTTACTGACGTTCCCTTCTTTATTCAAGAATAACCTACGAGGATTTTGGCAAATTCTGGCGGGTTGGACACCGTCTAATTCAAGCATACTAAGATTCAAACTTTAGGTAGGTATTCCATATGGGCTATATACTTCTAACTCAAGGTTAACGCCTCAAAACCAGATGTTGTTCATATACCTAGTGACCACAAAAACAGGGCAATGCCGTTTCTCTTAATTTTGTCGCTAAAGTAGCGTTTTTAGAGGGTTTTTTTAGCTTCAAGTCGAGGTGGAGGATGTGACTCTTCCCCACCGTGGGTACCCCCCAATTTGCCCCACCATGCACCATGGGCACGCCCACTTTGCCCCACAAGTGTCTTCTATTATCTCTTATTATACAAAGAGTTTGCCACCGAAAGACGAGCGCATGCGAGAGAATTGAATAGCAATAGGTAGTACATTATATATATTTTTGAAAGCCGATGAATTGAGAACCTCGCTCTTTTTTAAATTCGGTTAAATATTAACTTATCTGCATTATCTTGAATATTTCATAGTAATTGCAGTTTTAGGTATTACTGTTGCGGTCTTACATAAATAAAGTTAACATATAATTTCTTTGAAATAGCAAAATTCGCTAAGAGGTGTCGAAATATAAGTTATGATGTAAACGAACTTCCATTAATACATTTAAATATCTGTAATATGGGTGTTTTTCGTAGCATGCGGATTCACACATTTGGATTGGGACTAAAGGCAGGCCAATCCTGTCATTTATAAAAAACAAAATATTCGAAATTAATTTAAACTCTATTATTCATATTCTCTATAGATATTTGAATTAAGAATCTGCTTAGAAGAGGCCCTAGAAGTGGCCAAGTTGACACATCTGAAACAAAATGTTAAAAACTTTTTTTTTTAAACCTATCTTCCTATTTTAAGCAGCATGCTCAACCATCTTCCTATTGGAATCTTTTGGACGCTAAGCCTTGATTATGAAGCATGCAATAATATATAACAGTTTCTTGCCGGGACTTCTACATAGTATGATAAGTACTAAATTACTAACACAATTTATAAATAAGTTTACTAGTTGTTAATTAAGTCATAATAAATATATTTGTAGATATTTATATTTTTCCACGTTTGATGATGCTCCTTTTATAAATAATGCACAAGGTAATTGACTAACTTGTTAAAATATTGTAATTACAAACTATTGCTGTAATAAAAATCCTGTAGTAGGTATGTGGTACCCACTACTATTTGTAGTAGTAAGTACATAATAGCTAAAATTACTATTTACATTGCCCCGTAGAAAATGTAAGTACCCGTACTCCATTTGAAGAAACATTAGAGACAATCCCTTTTTACCCGACTGCCGAAGGAGGGTAATGTGTTTATCAGTCTATGTATGTATGTTTGCTCCTATGTGGCGTTCTAGAGACCAAACGCTTTGCCCGATTTTTATGATTCTTACGTCATTCGATTCGTCTTAACCCTGCGAGTGTCACTGGCTACATTAAAATTGGAACATGAAAAATGGCGGATTTTGTCATTTTTTCTTCTTCCTAACCCTTAACCCATCGTGTGGGGTATCAAAATAAAGGGCTTTAAGAGGTGATTAGAAAAATATAGAACACTTTTATGTTTAAATGTACTTAATTCTAAATAAAACTATAAAGTTGTAAATAAAAAAAAAAAATAAGAATAACAAAAAAACCCGACTGCTTAAAAAGCAACTAAGAAGACGTAAACAAGAAGAAAATCATGCTGTGCAGTCGGAGGATACATCCGGTTTTGGTCAGCCAGCTCGCGCATATGTATCCTCCGACTGCACAGCATGATTTTCTTCTTGTTTACGTCTTTTTACTAGCTTTTTAAGCAGTCGGGTTTTTTGTTACTTTAAATTATTTTTTTACTGCCCATTCTACCAATTTTGAAATCTATTGATTTGGTGAAATGACAAATGGCAGTTGTAGCAAACCATCCGATCAAAAATACCAACTAGGTAAAGGGTCACGTACAAAAACATTGCTAAATACTGTCCGTGTGAATATATATTTACTACCCTACATTTAGAAACCTACTATGACAAACTGAACAAAATAAGAGCTCACGCACGGGCTCATGTCTCGTTTCAGGTAAGCTGTTATTTACTGAGACGTATTCATTGCGCCGACCCTGTACCTTGTTGGTAGTAAACAGTATTTGTAACAGGTTTATGCTTTTTATGTCATCAGATTCTTGTATTTATGTTTTATGAAATAAACTCAAAATCGGGTGAATGACCTTATAAAAAGATTAATTGAATCTTATAACTTATTTCAAATGGAGTAGATAGTCTATGAGGAGTACCTAATGCGTACGAAAATATTAGGCACCTTTTGCAAAATGTTTTTTTTTCTGACTACCAGTGGGGAAAAGACGGACCCTGGTAGGAAGGAAAGAATCACAATATTTTTTTAAAGGAAAAATGCCATCCCTCAATGAGGTAGGCTTAGGCTCTTCCCTATCTAATATCTTATTTATCTTTAAGTCGAATTAAATCTTACAGTCAATACATTAAATTTGTTTTGTTGTACCCTCGATTTTTTTTTTTTACTTTTTGCCCGGCGTGGTCCGTTCTGTCGTCTCTTCCCCTATTACGATAATAGTGTATTTTTAACCACCGACGGAAAAAGAGGGGTGTTACAAGTTTGACGTGTGTTGCTGTGTATCTGTCTGTGGCATCATAGCTCCTAAACGGATGAACCGATAATGATTTAGTTTTTTTTTTGTTTCAAGGTGACTTTGTCGAGACTGTTCTTAGCTATGTTTGATTAAAATTGGTTCAGCCGTTCCAAAGTTATCCGTGTCGGGGATCCGCCAACATTTACAGCAGTTTATTTTATTTACTTAGCGGGTCCCCGACGCGAGTACGAGGATTATTTTTAGAAAAAATCGCATTGCATGCTAAGCCTTAGAGGTTTTTTGTGTCGGGGTTTTTTAAATTTTTAATTAAATTTTTGACAAGGTACACGCAACGTGGGAATGGAATGAAAAATTGTTTAACATTTGGCTCCTTGACTGTACACTGTTGAGCAAAAGGGCCGATTCACACCGGCAGCCGAAGGGTTTGACCGCTATCAAATCGACCAATCACATACGAGATGAATGACGCGATGTGGATTTCCGTCTGCGTGATTGGTGGATTGATAGCGGTCAAACCCTTTGCGTTGCCGGATTCACTTACGCAATTAGGCTGCTGGTTTGCCTTATATTATCAATGATACCTATAATAGAAATTAAATAAAAGTAACTGTTTTTTAAAGTTACGACTGATTAACTATATTACTAATAACTTTAATAAAATAATAAGAATGTTGCTTGGGTTTTCATATTTTGTACATAACGAAGAATTGAATGGCTTGTACAATATGTAGGAGTGACTGTTACCTAATCTATACTATATATATTATAATATTATAAAGCTGAAGAGTTTGTTTGTTTGAACGCGCTAAGCTCATGAACACTGGTTGGAATTGAATTAATATTATAACGCTGAAGAGTTTGTTTGTTTGAACGCGCTAAGTTCAGGCACTACTGGTTGGAATTGAAAACCGTCCAAGTGCGAGTCGGACTCGCGCATGAATGGTTCCGTACCATTACCGCAAAAAGAACACGTTTGTTCTATGGGAGCCCCACTTAAATACTTATTTTATTCTGTTTTTAGTATTTGTTGTTATAGCGGCAACAGAAATACATCATCCATGAATATTTCAGCTGTCTAGCTATCACGGTTCATGAGATACAGCCTGGTGACAGACGGACAGACGGATCGCGGAGTCTTAGTAATAGGGTACCGTTTTTACCCTTTGGGTACGGAACCCTAAAAAATATTTTAGTGTTGGATAGTTCATTTATCGAGGAAGGTTTAAGTTGCGCAACAATCATGTATGTAGGGTAGATGGGTAGGTAGGTAGCCAGTTGACGGCACAGAGAAAATAAAATGCGTTATAGTTGACGGGAGCGAAGCCGCGTGGGACAGCTAGTAATCTAAGGCGCAGGCCACATAGAAATGGCGTCGGGCGCGGACGGTTTCCTATTTCCATTCAAAATGCATGGAAATAATGCGCAATTTAGGACACCTTATGTCGTTGCTCGGACGAAATTATTTCCATGCATTTTGTATGAAATTTTAATGGTATAGGAAGCCGCCCGACGCCATTTCTATGTGGCCTGCCCCTAATATTTAATTGTAAAGGAACCTTCTTGATAGACGATATCGCGCACGTATTTTCTAATAAAAAATAAAGTGCAAATCGGTTGAATTGCATCGCTTTGCGTCCACGTGAACGTACCTACTTGCAATTTTGCGTAGTAAACATGATATCGTTGTACTATAAATCGAATCGCGTAGAGCCTTATGGAAGTTCGCTTTGTGTAAACTAACAGAAATAAATAAAAAGTTATTCGAGCATGAACACAAAACTTGTTACGATTGCTATGTAAATAGAATGACGTGTGTGTGTGGAAAATGTTTGTTTTGAGAACGCAAAGAAAATAAAACTTCTATTAATCCTATTTTTCAGTGAAAAATATGGCGTTTTTTTATAATTGCCTTCTAGATTAAATTGTTTTTATAATAAAGTTTCCAATATCTCTTATTTAACTGTTAGTGTGTTGTGTAAGTTGGCAATAAAACAAACAAAATATTACATTCTGAGTTTTATTATTATAAATGACTACAATAACCCAATATAAATTCTAACTAAAACTGGCAGGGGTCGCCTAAAGGACGCATGAATGTTTATAAACTTACATTTTCAGCTAAATAGAAAAGATTACAACGGTCACAGCATTCATGCGTCCAACAGGCTCTATCTTAGTCTACATAGCACCTTCCAGAACTTTCCTAATGTCGTCATCAGCAGCCAAGTCCAATGGAGTACAGTCATCCTCGTCTTTTAGCTGAGATGCTCCAGCTTTCAGCAATATCTGAGTGGACTCGATGTGGCCACAGGATGCAGCATAATGTAAGGCAGTCTGACCACTTTCATCTGCCACATCTACTGGGCATCCTCCATCCAAAGCCGCTTGTAAGGCTCTAGTAGCATTTCGGTCAGCAGCCCAGTGTAACGCAGTGAGACCATCCCCATCCGTCTCATGACGAAGTTCTGGGTACTTTTCAAGGAGTTCAATGACACGGTCAGCACAGTTCTCTCGTGCTGCATCCAGTATAGACAGCTCATTGTGTATGAGCTCAGGTTCTGGTGATTTGCGCATAGAAGACACTGCAACCCAGGCTTCTTTCATACCTGTCTCATTGTCTTCAGATAATTCTGTCAATTCTGGAGCATATTTTTGCACTAGGGTAATATACTTTTGTTTAGCTTCTTCAGTTGGCATGTTGCCGAGTGACCTCCAGGCCTCCCATTTTCTGCGGCCTCTACCATCCAGCCACCCTGGCTTAGGAGCATTACACTTGCCTTCAAGTCCTTGTTTGTAGAGACCATACAGTTCCAACAGCTGGTTGTTGGTCAATGAGCTTGTTAGTTTCCTCACATAATCAGCTGCCTTGTTGAAAGATATGTCTAAAGGTGACTGGTCATCATCGGAGAAGTCTGAGTCAGGGTATTCTGGAAGTGCTTCAGCCATTGTAAATGCTGACTATGGTGGTTTGTGTTTAACTATTCTGAACTTGAACAGTTAAGTTCAGTCCTTCTAAAGTGTGCAATTGCTTGTTAGTGGCATCTGCGGCAGAAGTGGCACTTGCAAACTCTATGAAGCCGTATCCTTTGCTGAGACCGGTGGAGCGGTCGAACACTACTCTAGCACTCTGTATTGGTCCGAACTGAACAAAGTATTCTTTAAGTTGTCGGTGACCTACAGTCCAGGGCAGGTTGCCTACGTACAGGCGAGCTGCTCTTGCTGTGCTGGCCATAACCTTAAACTGTGACTATTTCAAGTAAATGCAAAGAACGGTCTCCAACCAATGCTCGGTAGTCAACCCCCGAACTCTCACTCAGTGAATCCAAGTCCAGCAGAGCTCCCTTCAGTCCCCACTTCTTCAGTAGAGCCTCAATGGACCAGTCCGCGCTGCGTTCCTGGTAAGAACATAAAAATCGCGCGTCAGTGCCGTCTAGCAGGTAAGCTACAGTCGATAACACTTCCTCGAACTGAGAAGGTTCGTAAAAACAATCTGAAGCTAATAAGAGATCTACTGGTCTAAGTGAGTGAACTTCTGATAAGAATAGGCCCCAGGCGAGTCCTAGGATCTTTATGTCGCGGTTGGGAACGAGCCCGTTCGCTTCACAGCACGCAGAGAGATGCCGCAATGATCTGGGCAGGGCGACGCTGTCAGTGAGCGTAACACGAGCGCCGCACTTTGCAGCTAGAATCCCCGGCAGTCCAGTTCCGCAACCAAGTTCTAGGACGCGGAGACCGCGTAAATGGCGCCTTTGTGTCCACAAATACCAGGCTAATAGGGGCGCCGACGGCCACGTGTAGAACGAGTAGCCAGCCGTCAGAAGCTCCGGTATAACAATCTCCAAATATTCACCTCGAGTGTCGCCGTTGGTTGATGACTTTCCACGAAACACGAACTTTTTCAGCTGACCACTCACAGACCTACCATCGGTCATTGCATAAGCATTCCTTGCGATAAATAAAGAAAATATATTTTTTGATGCTGTGTGTCGTCGTGAGATCAGCCGTCAAATATAATGTTGCCACTTAAAAATAAAAATTGTTGAAAAGAAATATAATTTTGACTTACAGTAGTAAAATAACATTGTCGTGGTAACAAATGTTTTATATCAGAATGGACGCGACATTGAATAATTCCCTTGGATTAACGAGAATTAATTGTAAAGTGAAATAAACCATGACAAAAATATTATCATGGTTAATTGAATTTACCAATCTTGTAACCCCGGGAATTGGTTCCATTCGTTCATTTATCAGCAGACAGATCATTCAATTTTCACTGGCTTATCAGTCGGTTCAATCGTGAATCGGTCTACAAGCTAATAATTGGTTCAATCAATGTTCATTCATTGAGTTGGTTGGTTACTTGGTTAAGTGTGTGCGTGCGTGTTGCGGAAAGTATTTTTTTTTTAATTAAAATATTCCATTATTAAACAAAAATGTCCGCAGCAGCTAAAGGTATGAATCTTTTCTGTTTGAGTAGCCTAGGCGCCAATAGCTTAATAATGTGCCAATTCGTTGCAATTACAATGCGGCGGGGTCAAACTCCAAAGTTTTCACAAACAACTTTGTGTCAGGCAAAATATTATTTTGAAATAGGTAGGTACGCTGTTGGATCGATCGAAAGTAAAGTAATTATTTTTGATAATAAGAATGAAAAACAGTTTAATACACTTTTATAAACCCGTAAATATGTAAGGTGATTGACCTGCCAGCTAACAACGGCTTGTTAGCTGGCTAAAGTCCGATGCAAAAATCTACAGCAGTACTATACAGTAGCCTATAGCAAATACTGATAATTTTAATTTGTACGATGTCTTGTTGCTGTCTAATAAACTGGTCCAGGGTCACCGGACTGTGGGTCACCAGGATCCAAATAAATAGGTTCAAGGTCGCTGGTTTGCGAGTTTTTATTATTGTATATGTATCAGAGGCCAGGAGCCCGGTATAATGTGCTCGTCCAAAAGCAAACGACAAAGTGGCAAAATAAGGCAGTCATTTTGGCTGGTATCTGGCAAATGGGAAGTCTCGATTCGCACGGACAACTGTAAAAACTTCTTTAAATCGCTTATATAAACCTGATCATACAACGTAAATACAGAAGAATAAAAAGATAAACCCAGTGAAGCTAACCTATCCATAGTCCATCCCGCCTCGAATAGGATGGGTTTCTTTTTGCCCATAGACATAATTGTTTCGACTTATGGACTCAGCTTATGGAGGCGTGTTTGAGAAATAAAGAAAAGAATTAAAGATCCAGCTAAACGTGCTCGAAAATTAAAATTCCACGCCTCAGATATGCTAGGCTCTCCAACTCCAATATAATAATATGAGGTTTTCTTTATGGTTTTTCTATGCCTTGCCGTACAAATACAAATTTATTTGTGAGCTCGAATGACAAGCTAAGGCGTAATTTCGTTGTACCTACGTGGGTGCGTGTAATTGTGTATTTGTACGGCAAAGCATAGTTTGAACCGGCTTCATCTTGTTGTTTGCAACGTTCCATCTTGACTTTTTATTTGATCTGAGTTGTAGGCAACCTAATCTAATAATACAATACAATAATATGTGAAATATCAATCTATTTTTAACTGTTTCGCTCTTCGTAAGAATCACTTACACGTCCTAAATCTCAACTTACCTACTTACATTTTTGACAAAAAAAAAACAACATCTACCTACTTATCTAATATATTTCTAAATCCGTTGGGCTTATATTAGCCACTGTATCGCATTTACTTGTTATTGTATACCTACTGCTCTTTGAGTATTATTATGCAACAGAGAGTACATACATTAAGTAAGACACATTCGGCCGTGTTGTTCTTTCAAGAAGATTACGCATGATAGCGAGCCCCTATTATCTGTAGGTACCTAAGTAACTGCCATTTATTTTGCAAACTCTGACAAAATGCAAGTCACGTGAAATCTACGGTGACAGACATTATAAAAGTCTAGTCAAAATACAGATTCAGACATGATCTGCAGTCTTCCATACCTTTAGAGGGTAATTTCCGATATTACGAGATTCTGAGATTCCAATATTCATGCCCTACTGGGTACGCCTTAATGAACAAATACATAGAAAATTAGAAATCGTTGCCGTAGCATGACTTATTACTTTGTTTCTACTCGAATTCAAAATATTACACAGTAACTTCCATGGGCAATTTTGAAAAATCAGAAGCTTGGTGCACGTACTCGGTTTCAATTGGTCTTTTTCTTTGGAGAAGAACAATGTGGCTACTCTATAGATACACCTCACCCTTCGGGGATTGCAGACGGCACAAGCATGGGCGTACCCGATGGGGCAGTCTGCCCCACCCTTCATCCTGATTCGAACCAAAAAATTATCTTGCTTCTCTGCATACTGATTCGAGAAGTTGGTTTTGCGGCCCTGAATCCCCAACAGGCTTGGTCAGTGTCTAAAGTATCTACTATTTATCGATTTTCCTTACTTTTTCCCACCCCTAAGCAAACCCTGAGTGCTCATGGGCACAAGATCTGCCATGGTTACTCTTTGTAGCATTCTTGATGAGTTAGTTGCAATTAAGGTCTGCAGGGCCTACCGTTATGAGTCTTGATGGTCTCAGATGGCCTATCTAAGCGTACTCAAAGACGTACGGAAACAGGACACACCCAAAGTACATCAACCTATATGCAGATTTGATAAAACTGTTATATCATATCAAAGGTCAAAGTCCAATAGTCTCTATATGCCAAGTTTAAAACTGTTCCCATTCAAGGCCAAAGACGATGCGTTAATTTTAGATTAAGATATTGTTATAAGAATTATATCTGTATGGTCGTTACTTATCTACAAACGTATGTTTATATCTTTCTGATAACATTATCAAATGAATTTTGCCCCCCTCGTAAAATCCGCTCAAAGGGACATTCTTGAAGGTTATTGATGCAAACACCACGACAATGGCTCTTGTGATACAGGACTTGCTAGCACAATAGCCTAGCCAGGGCTATACTGATATTTGTTACTCTATAATGTCTGTTAAAATAAATAAATTTATAATGGGGTAAGATGTATTGACTAAAATTGTAAAGAGACAGTGCCGGTTTTAACACTACCAGCGCCCTGGGCGAGATTTCTACGGCGCCCCCAAACTGCAATTCAAAGAGGATAAGATGGTTTGGCTATGTTGAGAGAACGAATGAAAGGCGACCAACGAAAGGTATAGTGCTCGCCAAACTTCTGGGCCGGCCTGAAGTTGGCTTTCCGATGCGCAAGGCACGAAACGGTGCTGTTTTTGTATGAGATTTACTAACTGCGCAGCCATTGTAGCCAACTTCAGGGCGGTCAAGAAGTTTGGCGAGAACTATACAAGGCAGACGTGAATGGAAACACTGGGCGGGGACGCCCTAGAAAGACATACTACTTCTTGGTGATGCTCTTCAGAAAGGCCAGGTGCGCAGTACCCATGACCGGCGTGCGTGTAGGACTAGATGTATGAATGTGAGTGAAGCAAAATTAGTATGTAAGGATCGTAGCAGGTGGCGTTCTGTAGTTTCTGCCTACTCCCATGGGAAAAAGGCGTGAGTTTATGATGTATGTATGTAATAATGGGGTTGTCTCCATATCTCACACATAGTTTATGACGTTAATAACGTATTGGTTTAGCTTAGTTATCGGGTAATCAATAGAAAATCAAAACTACCTAAGTTTGTATTCCTGTGTTAGGTACATATTTACACAACTATTGGCAAACATTCAAGCTCGCAGCAAATTGTCGTTCCGCCTAAGTTTCCTTGCGTTTCCTATCAATGTCCCTCTGCTTGATCATGCGTGATGTGTAGGTACAAAAACACATAGACAGAAACGCAAACACCGTAAGCATTTAGGAAAATGACTCTTACGTATAATTTGAACCAAACTACCTATAAGCCGGCAGATTCAAAGCACAGGAATGAAAGAAAAGAGAGTCAGTGATGGGACAGAACGGTATGGAAGAAAAAAAGTAACATGGGACAAGGGCAGGAAGATGATGATTCAAAGCACAGGAATAGGTTTCTTTGGACTCGTTGAAGCGAGCGCTTATTCCACTAGGCAAGATCGAGGTGGAGAGCTAGCTCATTGCTAAATATAAAATCCAAATCAATAATCAGAAGCGCGTTCTAAACCTTAGATTATTTACAAGGCAGTTACAAAGTTCTAAGCAAGAATACTAACATATCCTTCTTCACCCAGGTATCTTCATCGTGGGAGCCAAGCGCACGGCGTTCGGTACTTTCGGCGGTGCCTTCCGCAACACTTCGGCCACTGAGCTGCAGACTGTAGCTGCAGTAGCGGCACTCAAGGAGGCAGGAGTCGCCCCTGAGAAGGTCGACTCAGTGGTCGTGGGTCAGGTTATGACGGTGAGTGCCCAGATCTACTGTCGGGTCTTTAGAATGAGGTCATCCACAGGAATGACGATGTGTTGTGCTATAACCTAGATAGATAGAATTATATACCCTTTTACATAAAAATTGCAACAAAAAAAAAGAAAAACCGGATTCAAAGGTGGGTCTTATCACTGACAGCGATATCTACAAGACAACCTTTAGAAAGAGGTGTAAGTTATCTGCTAAAAACTATCAAAGAAGTCTTCTGGAACCACATTCTGTCTGGAATAGCGTATTATCGTTGCGAATTTGCGTGGAACTTGTAACAGCATAATTCGAACATATATAATCCCCGCAACTTCTACCTACTCGCACGACGCGACGCACGCCGACGTAAGGTAGAATAATTTTACAATGCACCGTGTTACCCAGTTACTGGGTTGTGGGGGTCAGATAGGCAGTCGCTCCATGTAAAACACTGGTACTCAGCTGTAACCGGTTAGACTGGAAGCCGACCATAACTTAGTAGGGAAAAGGCAACTCGTTAGAATGTTGTACTTGGTTTCCATTTACATCGTCAAATTAGCCTGCGAACTAGCACTTTATAAGTGTAAAAAGTTTTTATCCGCCTGCAAGGAAAGGGTTATGTTTTTCGCGCGTATCTTGTATGTATGTATGTATGTAATATTCTTTATTACCTCGTATCTTTCAAACCACTGGATGGATTTTTATAATTAAGACATCGTTAGATAGGTCTTGGCCGCCCAAGTGTTCTTAGATAAGTGCCGTTAAAAAAAAAGAAAAACACGGATTTTCGGCGTCATATTGTATGGGTTGCAATCGAGTGGGGTATCAAAATGAAGGGTTTTTAGAGGTGATTACAAAAATATATACCACTTATATGTTTAAAGTCATTCGAAAAAAAAAGTAGGTTTAACTAAAAACTTGTTAATAAAATCAAAAAAAACCCGAGTGCTTAAAAAAATCTTACTGTGCATTTGGAGGATACATATTCGCGAGCTGGCTGACCAAAACCAGGTGCATCCTCCGACTGCACAGCAAGATTTTCTACTTGTTTACACTTTTTAGTTCGCTTTTTAAGCAGTCGGGTTTTTTTTGGTTTTATTAACTGTTTTTTTAAAGATCCTTAAACTTACTAGTTTTGGACTTCCTTCCTGGGAAGAGGAGCGCAACAAATTGCCTAGTAACATCAATCTATCTATAATTTAAAGAGTTTTGTTTTGTATAGGCATCTCAAACAGACGGCATCTACCTGCCACGTCACGTTTTGCTGAAGGCTGGCATCCCCCAGGACAAGCCTGCCCTCGGAGTGAACAGGCTCTGCGGATCTGGATTCCAGTCTGTCGTCAACAGCGCACAGGTAAGAAAGTCGTCAATCAAGGAACTTATAGCTGTGCCATCGAGACTTCCAGCAGTAGGGATTTTGAAGATACTGGTAAAATTTTCTACTGGATGTATGCCCAATTTTATAGATGCAATAAATTGAATTTTAGATTTTAATTAAAAAAACGGCCGTCCGAAGTTCCGAACGTTTGCTTATACCCGTTCACGTACTGCCTTTTTTGACTCGTCTCGCGCATTATGACCGCTCCCGAAGATGGCCGACCGCGTGGCGAGTTCACGTCGGTCAAGTATGAACCTATGTTTGACCCAATTTAAGCGCCAGAAAAATGTGCGGCCCGCTCTGTCCTTATTATAGAAGTCAAAATGCCTGCCCATAAACAATACAAAATTCATGAAAGATCGCTGCTGTTGCTGACACAAAACATCTATGGTGATAACTTTGTATTCAAAGAGTTGCCAAGGCGTGGTAAATACATAAAATTCTATAGCACTCATAGCAGGCCAGATTCAATTGATCGATGCCAACAATGAAGTTTCAAATGTCTAATTCAACTCATTGGTCTACCTTCAACTCGGTTGCCCTCGGCTTAAAATAGGCAAGAGGCTATCTCTAGGCAAGTTGACGAAGCTTGAAATATAAAGATATATCTATAGCTACGTAAACTACCAACATACTATGATACGATGCAATAGATACCCTTGAGTAGCTGATTTTTAAATGAGAATCACTTCTAAACGGCTTGTCGTAATTTTTTGGAAAAAATATATGTTACATTACACCAATTTCCTAATAATTTGATCTAAGAAAATTTTGAGTTTTATTTGTATAACATAGTGTAATTAATTTGTAAAGTTATGTCTAAAACGGGCAAAAACACGGCAATCACACCAAAACCGCTGGGCGTATTTTAATTAAATCGACACCATCTCAAAGACAATTTAATTATCTACATTTTGATCTGAAGTTATAGAATAATGAGGAAAGTACAAAAAAGTACTAAATTTCGGGTCGCGCGGGTGTGAAACGAGTGCGTGTTTTGTTCCTTCAAGGTCGTTGGCGTTAGTCGAGGCGATATATTCGCCCCAATGTTAACGCAGTACTGGCCGTGCGCCCGCTCGATGCCAAAATATTGAACCTCCTTTTGAACAGTTATGTTTGCAAAACTATTATTTGATTTACATATGCTATGTTAGTTATGAAGAGATTCCAGCCATCAATTTTCTGTGTAAAACTAAACATCCAAGTCGTTTTGGAGGATTATCCAAAAGTAGCGAAAAACTAGCGTGTAGTTAATTATTTTTTTAAAGCAAAACTATTTGTTATACGAAAAAAACCATGTGTTAAAAATAATATACATGAAACAATTTTTTTATTTTTTTTTCGAACCTTTTAACCTAGCCGTTACTAAGGAGTATGCTTTAGAAAGTTACCGTTTTACGGCACTAAAGCGGATGTAGGCCCTTAACGATTAAAGTTGTGTGCAGTTTTGCAGGTGTGTTTTATGTAGTTCCTAAATAGGCCACTTCTAACACACCCATGGCTACCACAAGGGACTTAATACTTTAAGTGCACGCTACTCTTGCTACTAACACAAACTGTGATCACGAATCTGACTGTCGAATACAGAGAGCCATTAAGCCCTTATAGTAGTCATTAGAATGGCCATATTCCACCGATCTTACAAACAATTGTCGCTCTTATTTCTCCTAGGACATCCTAACCGGCGCTGCAAAGATCTCTCTCGCTGGTGGAGTAGAGAACATGTCCCAAGCTCCCTTCGCAGTCCGTAACGTTAGGTTCGGCACAGCTCTGGGCCAGACCTATGCCTTCGAGGACACCCTGTGGGCTGGTCTCACTGACTCCTACTGTGGCCTGCCCATGGGCATGACTGCTGAAAAGCTTGGAGCCAAGTTTGGTATCACCAGGGACGAGGTTGATAACTATGCGTTGAAGTCTCAGCAGAAGTGGAAGGCTGGTAAGTAAAACATCAGGTCAATATTTGAGTTTGACAATTTTTCAACAAAATAGACAATATTTTATTATTATGTAGGTATGCTATTTATTTTCAAACACAACTATTCCATAGCAATACACTTCTGAACATAAATTTATTTTTCCACATTTTGCTCTTTGAAATAACAGGATATTTATAGATATACAAAATAATCCTGGTGCTTTGTGACCCCCATACAAAATAATCAGAACTCTTTATGACCCCATAACAATAAATCTGTATCCTTAAGACCTTATCTGAGACTGTTATCGCTCTTTACTTATTTGTTTTTCAAACTCGATAGCAGAGTTTTGTTTGTCATTTATTTATTTTAAAACTATAACATAATGCGGCCTGGCCAATTCATTATTTAATGACATACAAACATAAGACGTCTTAAACAAAAACTCCTTTCTCATTAATTTTGTTCTTCCATCCCTTTTACTACACTACGAAATTTTCTAACAGCACAAGACGCCGGTGCCTTCAAGGGTGAGATCGCTCCCGTGACCCTAACGGTGAAGAGGAAAGAGGTCAAGGTCGAGGTGGACGAGCACCCCCGTCCTCAGACCACCATTGAAGGTCTGAAGAAGCTCCCTCCCGTATTCAAGAAGGAGGGTCTGGTGACTGCTGGTACTGCTTCTGTAAGTGGAAGATAATATTTAATAAAAACTTTTAAACGTACTCTGTCGCGTAAAAGTAAATTTCAATTAGAACTAAAAAAAAGAATATGCGTCGTCTGGTGACAATAATGGAAAACCTCTTTTTTTCTGTACAATTTGACATATTAAGATAGAACTCTACTCGCAATAGGCCCTCAGATTTGTTAAAAGTAGTTTTGAATTGATACTTGAAGATATGCACTTCAAACAGTTCAAACCAACACCTTAATTATCAATCATATTTAATGAGAAGTAGTTAATTAAATGCACAATTTGATTCTGCCTGACCCGTTCCATCATCGGACTACAAGACAAACGGCGATGCGTCATCGGTTTGTGGTGGACATCCCACCTACGCACAAAGCGTTTTGGGCATACTTTTATTGTTCGTGCAGCTAAGGAGTGTAAATCTCTGCCGTAGTCTGTATATCTTGATAGTTACAACCTGGGGGTCTTTAAGTCAAGATTGAATAGGTTACTTACAAAACTTCTAGGCAAGCGTGTTACATCGTCGACCACATCGTCGCTTACCATCAGGTGAGATAGTGGTCAAACGCGAGCCTATAAATAATAATACAAAAAAGAAAGGATATTGCCCATACACAGGCCCCTTATGAGGTATCGTGTCTACAATTTCAATATTCCAATAATAGGATTTATATTTTGTTTTTTTTTTACCATCCGTGTCCTTTTATATGTACAGACACCAACAGATCAGTTTCCTTCACTTGGACATTTGTAAGCACCTTATTGCATTGTAATAAGGGTTCATTTCAAGAACAAAAACATCGTTATATGTCGTGAACCTCGCAAAATAAATAAAAAATGTTTTCTAATTATGAATGTAACCTGATTTTTCTACAATTATACAAACAAATTCATCAAAATACAACCATTTTTTCAAAGGGGCTCAAGTTCCCTTACAAAATGGGTATTCTCCTGCGAGTCTTATTTTACGATTATGATTTCTTTGAACTTGAGAATCTTCCTTTCGACAACTATCTGACCTTTGATAATGCGGTACTAATGTAACTTATCATCATAAATAAGAGCGGCAAATTAATTCGGTTGACTGACAATTTAAGTATTTCCAACTGCAATTCCAACCAACCTTCCTCACCCAGGGTATAAGTGACGGCGCCGGAGCCATCGTCCTCGCCAGTGAGGAAGCCGCTAAGGGATTGAAGCCCCTCGCCCGCCTGGTGGGCTGGTCGTACGTGGGCGTAGACCCCAGCATCATGGGCGTCGGCCCCGTGCCTGCTATTGAGAACCTGCTGAAGGTCACCAAGATGACCCTCAATGATATTGACCTGGTTGAGGTGAGTGAAACTGTAATTTTAACGTATAAGATACAGGAAGATTCAAACACGGCTGAACCATTTTGGATAATTTTTCATCATCATCATCATCAGCCTTTTAAAATTCCCACTGCTGGGACTCAGACCTCTCTGTGAGAGGAATATTTTTCAGTAATCATAATTTTAACTACATATATTTTCTTAGCATTAAGTTTCTCTAACTCCAACGTTAGGGCGAATTGACATTTCGGGGAGTGTGCGTTGGAATTGCACGATCTAATTCCACCTTTAAAGCCCGTTTCATCATCGGACTTCTAGACGTACGGCGATGCGCCATCGGTACATGGTGGACATCCCACCCATACGCACAAAACGTTTTGGAAACACTTATTGTGCGTACAGCTAAGGAGTGGAATTCCCTGCCGAAGTCTGTGTTTCCCGACAGCTATAATCTAGGAGTCTTTAAGTCAAGAGTGAATAGGTTATTTCTAGGCAAGCGTGTATTACCGTCGACTATATCATCGCTTACCAACACGTGAGATAGTGGTCAAGTGTGAGCCTATAGAATAAAAATAAAAAAGGCCGACTTCTTGAATATTTTCAAAACAAATTGGGGGACCATTTTATCAAGAAGCTTGCAGAGTTAAACATGGGGCATCAAGGGCTAAGCCAAATTACCTACTTCCAAGTTTACATTAACTCTCCTTCACATGCAACTCAAGGCCACATATAAACTTCCGTTATTTGCCCCACAGATAAACGAGGCCTTCTGCGCACAGACGCTCTCATGCGCCAAAGCCCTGAAGCTAGACCTGGAGAAGCTGAACGTGAACGGTGGCGCCACCGCCCTCGGACACCCTCTCGGGGCTTCAGGATCCCGCATCACCGCGCACTTGGTGCATGAGCTCAAGTAAGATTTTCTTATGAATAGTTTCATGTTATTACCTATATACAATCAAGGGTCAAAAGTAAGACTAACTTATGAATAGTTTCATGTTATTACCTATATACAATCAAGGGTCAAAAGTAAGACTTACATATGAATAGTTTCATGTTATTACCTATATACAATCAAGGGTCAAAAGTAAGACTTACATATGAATAGTTTCATGTTATTACCTATATACAATCAAGGGTCAAAAGTAAGACTTACATATGAATAGTTTCATGTTATTACCTATATACAATCAAGGGTCAAAAGTAAGACTTACATATGAATAGTTTCATGTTATTACCTATATACAATCAAGGGTCAAAAGTAAGACTTACATATGAATACTTTCATGTTATTACCTATATACAATCAAGGGTCAAAAGTAAGACTTACATATGAATAGTTTCATGTTATTACCTATATACAATCATGGGTCAAAAGTAAGACTTACATATGAATAGTTTCATGTTATTACCTATATACAATCAAGGGTCAAAAGTAAGACTTACGTATGAATACTTTCATGTTATTACCTATATACAATCAAGGGTCAAAAGTAAGACTTACATATGAATAGTTTCATGTTATTACCTATATACAATCAAGGGTCAAAAGTAAGACTAACTTATGAATAGTTTCATGTTATTACCTATATACAATCAAGGGTCAAAAGTAAGACTTACATATGAATAGTTTCATGTTATTACCTATATACAATCAAGGGTCAAAAGTAAGACTTACATATGAATAGTTTCATGTTATTACCTATATACAATCAAGGGTCAAAAGTAAGACTAACTTATGAATAGTTTCATGTTATTACCTATATACAATCAAGGGTCAAAAGTAAGACTTACATATGAATAGTTTCATGTTATTACCTATATACAATCAAGGGTCAAAAGTAAGACTTACATATGAATAGTTTCATGTTATTACCTATATACAATCAAGGGTCAAAAGTAAGACTTACATATGAATAGTTTCATGTTATTACCTATATACAATCAAGGGTCAAAAGTAATGTTACACTCGTCCAAAGCTATAGTGATAAGAATTTCTTAAGAAAGAGTTCCATGACCTACTACTTATTTAATCTGTAGTATAGAATCTCAAGTATAGACAAATCGTTTACCTTTGACCTTCTACAGATATTATTTGAATTTAAATACAAAAATATGAATGAAATGATTAAGCAACTTTCAAATACATGAATTTTCCTGATAAATCGAAAAGTCTTAAGCACATTACAGGTAAACCTTGTCCTATTTTTGTGCGTTAGCTTTATATTCCGCAAATGTACATAATTATGTAGTTAGTGTAGCTGCATGTCTGATGTTTTCCAAATCGAATCAATAAATCGTCAATTGATGATTTTAAAGGCAATTTGTCCATTTTCCACCTATTGGATATTAATGCCCCCTCAGGGGTCTGACCCCTGAGGGACCCCCTCAGGGGTCGGTACTCTCAGCGACATTGTTCTTGCTGCACATAAATGAACTGCTACAACCTCGTGATCTTTAAGTCAAGAGTGAATAGGTTACTTCTAGGCAAGCGTGTTACACCGTCGACCATATCATCGATTACCATCAGGTGAGATAGTGGTCAAACGCGAGCCTATCTATAATAATAAAAAAAAACTTTTTTACAAAAAAATACTACCGACTTCCAGAAAACTACAAAGTGAAAAATAACTTTATTTTTGGAAGTCGGTATCTTTCGTAGGTACCATTTTTTGCGTTATGATATACATAATTTTTTTTTTTTTAAAAATCATACAAGAAGTCAAACATAAAACCTCCTCCTTTTTCGAAAGTCGGTTAAAAATAGAGCAAATATACTAAAGTCACCGCCAGATAACATTTAAAATAAAAGTGTTAACACCGGTCTACCAATGTATTCCAATATTTCAAAACGATACGAAAAAAATGTAAAGGCATTGTCACTAACACGATCAAACAAACGTATCGCGGTAAGGGGCGTTCTTGATCCTTTCACTTGGCATTCAGTAATGATGAGTTAATATCTGATAAACGCGTGGCCTGATTTACAAAATTTAAACGGATTAAATGGTTTTACGCCTGTACCTTTCATTTGAGACCAAAATTATCAAAATATCTACATAAACAAAAATCATGTTTTCAAGTTATATTATACTTTGGTACAAGTCGGATCAATGACTTACAACTTATTTTTTTGTTATCTTATCTGGCGGAGACTATAGCTCACCCTACGGGTCGCTTGAAGTGTGACCATCTCATAAATTTGTGTGAATTTTACGGGGAACTTCTTCTTTAAATGTCTTGGGACCAATAGGTGTCCGCGCCAATCGCAGCTTCAGTGGAACAACTACATAGTGCAAAATTCTGCATCCTTTGAAATAATGATTATTTTTTCCCCAGACGTCGTGGACTGAAACGCGGTATTGGATCCGCATGCATCGGAGGAGGCCAAGGCATCGCACTGATGATTGAAACCGTCTAAACACCACACTAACTTAAGTGAACGACTGATCGAGTGAATGAATGAGACGTGAACGAGAAGAATGAAGTATAAAGAGCATATAAATAAAATCAAAACAAATTGAAAACTTTCTTCAAAAGTGATATTTTTGTACCTATTGAAATTGTTTAAAAATTGTACTCTTGATAATGTTAAATTATCCTTTTATTATGTTATATTTATAATCTTTTTTTTATATAAGCCCTGAGCGTTATGTTTACATGTCTATATTATATAACATTTTATAAATACTGCCAAGAATGTAAATAAAATGTATAATCATGTTTATAAGAGGCACTGTTACTGTATGCTAAGTCAACAATATGTTGATAGCGTTTATTTTAAGAAGTATTAACTTTTGGAGGTTATTTAATTATATGTTAAAAAAATATTCTTTTCTTTTATTTAACCCTGGGCTGGAAGTTGCAAGTTGACAGCATGATTGATAAGCAAATTGACTAAATAAATCACTACCGACCTTTTTATTTATTTATTTATTATATGCTTTATAATAAGTTGGTTTTTAGGGTTATATTTTTTTATTTCCTCGCACTCGCACAATGCATAGTAAAATGTTGTATGATACACGTACGTAAGATGATTTCCGACTCGTGTCGATTTATCCACTCATCGGAAATCACCTACCTTCCGCACTTAAAAATAAGAATTAATCTGAATTTGATTTAAGAAAATATTTATAGTTTTCAAGTAATCGCACTTTTTTGAAGACCCGAAAAATTTTTGCAGCGCCTAAATGAGAAAACTTATAAGCTCGCTGAAAACTATATTCAGTCCATCTTGACGCTTGTATTATATCTTGACCGTAAAAAGTTTCAAAGTATACATGCTTGCTTGAATAATATAGCTAAAAGTCAAAACGACGGTGTCATAACTTTGACGGCAAAATACAAGAAACCGGCTCAACCCAAGATAGGTAGGTGTAAAGTTAAAAAAGTTATGAGTGTAGGTAATTATTATGTCCATAATATTCTGCTGCTTCCAGCGTACAAATATTTTGATGTTACACGCTTCAATTTGATTAAATAGAAATACTACCTAATAATAATTAGAAAAAAACTAACACCAGTAGTCATTCCAAATATCGAATATATCGCACTGCAAGTTACCATCCTTACCTTGTTGCCATTCCACCAATACGCACCAAGCGCTTCCAAACATCCTTCATAATGCGCACAGCGAATGAGTGGAACTCACTACCTGCGTCTGTGTTTCCGAACGCATTCAACCCGAATCTCTTCAAAGTTAGAGTGAACAGGCTTCTTCTGGGTAAGCTCGCTCCATCGTCGACTCTGTCTCTGTCACCTTTGACCTAGACTAGAGTCAAGAGCAAACCCATCACAAATAAAAAAAACTTAACGGTATAATAGGGAATAATTTAAAGTACGTAGGTGGTTTCTTAGCGTGCTCTTCCTGTTCTATTTTGTTTATCAGTCAACATCAGCTCCCGAAAATTTATTTACTAAAACCTAAGATTTACTTATACCTAAGTGGGCTTCAGTAGGCAATATATTTTTAACTACCAGCATCATCCAGTACTCCAGTTAGATTATACAGATACATCTGTCCCTTATTCGATCTCAAATTGATACGGCTCTAAGAGCTTATGGTCACCCCCCAGATGCTGTCAATGTCAAATTGCTGTAATGGTTGCGTACTTCCTTCCATCGAGCACGTCTGCTCTTGCGAATCTCCACTTAAGCCAGCCAATTAGGGGAAAGTGGTCACCATTCGTACGCGGGGCACATTCGTACAGTTAGTATAACAGAAAAACTAAACGGCACACAAACACGCCTTTGCTTGTGTGCATAGACATACCGACCGCCATGTTGCTAGCGGAGTGTCGCGCCAATCGCACTACGGTTTATCAGCTGACAAGACGTAACGTGTTTTCGCGCGCGGTGAGTAAATTTTTTACCTAAGTTTCGATCGTAATTGTAAGTAGAATTGTTATGTTTTTGACAAAATGGTTATGATTGATTAATGTTAACAATGTTTATTTTGAGCTTTATTTGTTATATTTCTCAAACTTAATTAGAATTTGTATAAAGTTGTATTTTAATTTTGTGCAAAGGCATGGGGTGCATTCAGACAGCCAGATAGGGGGCACATTCGTACGCGTACGAATGCTCCCCTTTAGATTTTATTAACCACCAGTATATCATAATGATTTTTTTATTATTTAAAATATAGTATTACAGTAGTGTATTATTGGGCATTCTATGCCACTGTCGGCAAGTAGCTCGGCCAGTGCGCCTCGCTACGCGACAGTGGCATAGAATACCCAATAATAAACGATCGACTCGACTGTGTAGTATATTAGTGTACTCACCTGAAGATCTTGTAAGAAATACCACTGGCTACCAGTAGCTGGGCGAGTACGCATTACTACATAAAGTAACGCTGAATAATGTAAGTACGATCGCTTCTCAAACGATCACTCTATCGTGAAAAACATGACTGTGTAGTATATTAGTGTACTCACCTGAAGATCTTGTAAGAAATACCACTGGCTGCCAGTAGCTGGGTGAGTACACATTACTACATAAAGTAACGCTGAATAATGTAAGTACGATCGCTTCTCAAACGATCACTCTATCGCGAAAAACACGACTGTGTAGTATATTAGTGTACTTACCTGAATATCTTGTAAGAAATACCACTGGCTGCCAGTAGCTGGGCCTAATACTTCATCGCAACAGAATGTTTGAAGTATGTAAGTAAAACAACAGTCTATTCATTATACTTTAATTGCATCCAATAACGTTACAAGTTTTCTCATGTGTGTAACAACAGTCAGTTATCGTAAAATTTTGGTTGTTCTGGAAACAATGTGTCAGCCGAACGGACGAACTCTTGCAGTTTTCGCCACTGACACGAATCCGCGTTGCTCTGGAACTTAACACGAACGAGCGCCTTCTTCCATAGCTCTTGAGAGTCGGTGAGGCGCGCGTCGCTAGCCTTGTAGACCTTGCAGTCTATGTAGTATTCACCGACCGTACTTGCTGTTCGACGCTCGCAACCGTTGGCCACACGGCTTACGAAGTACGATGGCAGACCAGATGAACCCGTGCTGTGCTCTGTGTCATTTTCATGGTTGCGACTGATACCAAATATATCAGTGCTGGTATTTGATAATTTGCTGAAAAATAAAACTGATGTTAATATGTTATCCTATTAAACAATTTATATATTTGTCATTTATACTATAATTAATTAGGGTTATAATTAGGGTTTTAACGTGCGGTACGCGCCAAATGATTTTATTTATCTGAACGTCTTCCACAATTTCACCGGTGTTTAGTTTTACAGCATTCAGGTTAGTGTTACTTCGTAGCAATATCAATTCATGCTTACAATTTATCACGACTTTCTTGAAATCCTCTGCGAAACCAATGATATTACAGAGGGGTATAGAAGCAGAAAAATTACCTCCGTGAATGTTTTTTGTGCCATCGATATTCCAGCCCCATGAATTCGATGTCTTTGATTCGTTCTCATTCATTGATATTAAAGATTTCATGGTGGTAGTAACGCCAGCATTTTTTATTTTATCAATCTCTACTCCATTCAACTCATACCTTATATCTTGGAACAAGTAAAGGAGAGCATTATTCGTAAAATGAACGCTAGAAGCCTTGTCTTTTGAGTCCTTTTTGCTAACAATTACAGTTCCTTCCAAATAAAGAGTGCTAGCTGATGGTAGTACATATAGGTCCTGTTGGTTGATGGGTATGCGAATTTCATCATTTCTATTAAAACTTGTAACGTAGGGCTTGTAGGAATGAAATTCGATTCCTTCAACTGTATTGTCGTAAGTCGGAGCGGATAAAACGTCTAAAATATTCATTTTAACAAACCGATAGCTTTCAGGAATGTAAGGCATTTATTATTTTTTTAATGGAGTGACACTAGAATTTTTTACATTTATTATTGGTTAATTTTATTTTTTTATTAGAGCGCGCTCTTATTTTCTTGGTTGCTAAATTAGCACTGATATTTTTGACCTGGGGCTGCTCATATTTATTATAGTCAATCATTTTTTCGTCTGAGATGTAAATATAGTTGTACTTCTTCACCACGTAAATTTATTAGACGATTGTTAATATCTAACAGTCTGATATGTATACAGCTTATGTTGTTTTGATTGATTGGAAAGTATATTGCGTTCTTCGGGATTTCTATGATCCTATATCCAGGCGGCACATTGAGTGCAAATTCGTGGATAATGTGACTCGGATCTCCGTTTATGTAGGATCCGCTTATAATATCACATTCAATCCTGATCACGGTCGTAGGTAAAATGTTGACAGGAAACTGTGATACATGCCATTTATTACCTTTTAATATCTGCTTATCAAACCCTAGCAGACGTCTAAAGGTGTTTTCTTTTTCAAAATTGATGTCTTTCGTACAGTGTATAGTAGTTTTTAAAGTATTGTTATTGCAATCTAGTTTTATTGATGCTCCTTTTATCTCCGATTTTAAATAATCACTGATATCTTGCAATTCATAGGTTCCATCCGGTATTTCAATGATTTCGGAACCATAGTAAAACTTGTTATTCGTTTCATCAATGTTTGGAATAGAATTAAATGTTGAGAAATGCAATAATGCACACTCATACTGTCCATTTAGTTGTAACGTATTAGGATAGTACGTGGATAAGGTAGACGAGTTTCCGGTTATCGATAAAGTGAGTGACATTTTGCAAATGATTGAAATGAAAGACACACATTAATTTTATACATCTTTATTCCAAAATTGCCACAGATATTCTAAACATAGGTGACCACAATTTACTGTGTTAAACTTTTGATATCTTGTGTAGTTGTAATAAACAGTACAATTCTTAAAATATCGCATTAATTCCATTGGAGGTTTCAAGTCTCCATAACTATCAAAGTATTCACAATAGTCGGCTACTTTAACATAAGCTACCCAATGCGTTCCTTCATTTTTAGAATCGTCCAAGTTAACAATACCACATTCAATCTGTTTTGGCTTTCTTGGCAATAGATCCTTCATGTACACTCCTCGAAAGTGTGGGATGTCTCGTGCATGTTCTTGGATGTCGATATTAGTCAGTGGGCGATTAGGTAGCTTCTTCATCAGTTTTTTGGATGTTCAATAAATAACCCTTTACCATTTTTATGCGGTTTAATGTATAAACCCTTACCCAACGCTAAAGCCTCCATAGTCTTATTATGACGTTCTGTTTCTCGCAAATTTTGTTGAGCTGATTTGTAATCATTAACGGTTTTTGCAATACCCGCTGCACCACCAGCCAAAGTGCCTAAAGCTGATAAGCCAGCAAAAATTGGAATTAAAGGCAAAATACCTCCAGTCTTTGGTATGGGTATGATTCGAGGTACCCGAATTTTCTGAATTTTTGGAAATATCTTTTTTGCTGCTAAGTAAGCAGCATTAATTAAAGCTTTACTATCTTTATGTTTAATTTTCTTAATTTTTGATTTTATCTTTGATACAAAATTTTGAAACGTTTTAATTCCGGCACCAGACTTTAATTTGGCTTTCATAACTTTGCTCACTAGCCATGAGCTAAATTTTTCACCTTTAGCAGCATCTTTTGATTTAAGTCTTTGTTTTGCCATATTCATTAATTGTAAATCAGCTTTGTGACGATGTGATAAGTCTGTGTGGTTAGCGTATGCAATGTCGTGGTGCATACAAGCTTCATCCAACTTATTAATACCTCGGTCACCACGTAATAAACGTTTCTGGAGTTTTGTTCCTGGTCCGCAATAATTATATCCAGGCAAATGAAGCTCGAATGGTAGATTTTCTATTATACTATTAACTAGCCCACCACCTTGCATTGTACAAAGCGCAATGGAAAAATATTAAAAAAAAAATGACTATATACTTATTAACTCAATCAACTAATGCAGCTTTGTCAATCCAACTATTTTCGTTATTACTAAGACCCAACCATTTCACGTAAATTTTAGTTCCTTTCTTTTTTAAAACTTTCTCTATCAAATAAACACCAGGATAGTTTGATTTTTGAAGTTCTTGTTCATAAAAGGTTCCTAATATAGTTTGTTTTCGTTGATCTTGTACATGGTATGTCACTGGTATTGTATTATTAATCTTCTTTACAGTAAAAATTTCTGTTGACCAATTTGGAGTATAACCTTTCTCAAAATTGTGTTTGTATTTACTGATACGAACATTATCGCCAATTTGAAACTTAGGTTTATATGGAATAGATACAGGTTTATGTACTTTTAAAATACTTTCTTTTATTACTTGCTCATTAGATTTGTTTACATCGATTGGTTTTAATTTAATAGTTCGATGTTTTGTGTTGTTATACGATTCCAGTGTAACTTCTAATGGTTTACCTAGCCACTTATAGTTTCCATTAAGGCTAAAATATTTGTACAATTTATTTTTTATGGTTTTTATTAGTCGTTCAACAATTGATGCTTTTTTGGTAGAAAACGATGAGTAATGGTTAATTTTGTATGTTTTCATAAGCGCTTGAAATGTGTTATTATAAAACTCTGTTCCCATATCCGTTTGTAAATTATCAGGTTTTCGATTACTGTCAAGTAATATTCGTTCAAATGCATGAGTGACATCAAGTTTATTTTTTGATTTTAACGGCTGCGTCCAAGCATATTTTGAGAAGCAATCGATCACTATTAAAATGTAATTGTAGCCTTTGTTATATTTCCTTAGATTTTGCATATCCATCAGATCAGCTTGCCACAAGTCATCGATTCCCTTTAGAATGACATGACGTCTAAGGAAATTTCTTCGTGCTGCTCTGTGTATTTCATTAACAATTTGCTGTTTTGCCATTACTGATTTTTTTGAATTAATTTATCAACCTCTTCTTTAGTATAAAACTTATCTTGCAAATGACTTACAATTGCAGGCATCTTGGCTTTTAAAGAAACCTGAAATGTTTCCCGTGCGTCTATAATACTTTGTGAACGCAATGTCCCTATAAGTGTATTAAATTCTTTTATCATATTAGCAGTCATTCGATCTACATAATCCTTGTTCACTGCATCGTCAGCTTCTACTGGATTTTTGATTCCTCTCAGTCTTGATGTTTTTAAATCAAAATCTCCGTTTTTTGATTTTAATAATGTATTTGCATTAATCTCAAATAACTCTGATAATCGCATTCTTTTATGAATATGATGTCCGAATTTATCTACGTTCATGTTTAAGGTGTATTGTGTTGTGAGGTTTATAATAAAATGAACACACCTTTTAGAAAACGTAGATGTATTATTTATTTATAATTTTACTTTCACGTAATTCTTCAATGATAGATATAATTTCATTATCTAATCCTGTGTTACCAGCATCTCGAGATGCGATTAATAATTTTAACCTATCCACCAGTTCATTTGGATCATTCCAATATACAAAATCAACCTTTTTCTTCCACATTTTGGTTAAGGGTAGTCCTTTTCCCTTCGATTGAGGAGTCTGAACAGTGTTTTGTATTTTGAAAATAGGCTTGATAACTTGCATATACTTTTGACCTTTATTGCTTTTTATTGGTTTATCCGGCTCATAGTCTCGTCGATGTGCGTTTGTATCAAGTAGCATTGACTTATAATGCTGCATATCACTTTCTGTAACCATGTTTAAATCTACGTTCTTTTTCAGTAACAACTGTTTCAAACCAGACGTATTTCTATAATTGTGTCCAGCTACTGTGATAAATTCATCGCCGATCGTTATACGAGCAGAACCTAACATCAATCTCCCATTTTCTACTCTGACACCGAATGGAACATCTGAAAGAGCTTCTGAGGATACTGACCAGGATGACGTGTCACGAGCGGGGTTGTTTTCAACTAATGATTTATATGAAGAGTCACTTTCGATATCAGATTCATATTCATTTGAATTTTCTTTTCTAACATTGACTTCTTCGTTCTGCAAAGCTTTATCAATAAACGGAAGTTCTTCTTTTTTTGTAGGACACAGGTAAGAAGTCTGCTTACTGGCATTAGCAATCTGGTTGAGTGGTTCTGTTACAGGCTTGAAAACTGATTCCAGTGTTTGCTGATTGTTATCCTCGACATCTCTCATTTTTCTTACTTTTTTCTTAACAGCTTCAGCTGCAACTACTATTTGTCTTTTTAAAGATTTTTCCATTGCGAAAAAAATGAGCTGATAGTGATTGATGAAACGATGTCTGAAGAATAATAATAATATCACGAAGGTAACGGACTTAAATAACCCTATTCTTAATCAAAGACTACAAAGGTGTCAAATTTGTTTCTGTAACATCCTTTATTTTTTAAACAATCTTTATTAATTACTACATAACTGAAGGGCTCGTTCCATATTTTTGAACACATTTCACGAAATTCATTCCATGTCATATCAGTGTTGACATGTTCTTCATAAATATGACGCAAATTAATGTCATCTTGTTTGAAAAGTATGATTAAGTTCGCGTTGTCTCTTACTAACTGCTTAGGGATTTTACTATAAGTTTGATTTAGATAAAAACAATCGATGAACTTGTGTCTTCCCATTGCAAAATAATCACGCATGCTATCTTGATTTTCGCAAGCCACATCATCAAATATTATCACAGAGTTAGGTTTTGCGTCTTGAACTCTTATCACTTCCTCATTTCCATTATATTTCTGGAGTAAAGTACCTGGCACTCGTTGTAAAACTTTTTCTAAAAACATGTATTTGGGTTGATACAGAGTTTTCGAATAAACATAAACATTTTTAAATCTTAATCCATTTTCGTGTATGAGAAGACCAATCAATAAATTGGTTTTTCCACAGTTAGACGGTCCGCATATGATACATCGAACTGAGTCAGGTAACAATTCTCCGTGACGAAAACTAGTCTTACTAACATCCTCGCAGATTGTTGTAACATGCAGTGATTGTGGCTGCTTTACAAACTTCATGATTACACTTGGAAACAATCTGATTGGTAATGAGTAAAATGTATCTGATACATTAATATTTATAAATTGAAATAGTAGTGCAACCTTTTTCGCGATAGAGTGATCGTTTGAGAAGCGATCGTACTTACATTATTCAGCGTTACTTTATGTAGTAATGCGTACTCGCCCCAGCTACTGGTAGCCAGTGGTATTTCTTACAAGATCTTCAGGTGAGTACACTAATATACTACACAGTCGAGTCGATCGTTTATTATTGGGTATTCTATGCCACTGTCGCGTAGCGAGGCGCACTGGCCGAGCTACTTGCCGACAGTGGCATAGAATGCCCAATAATACACTACTTATTACCTTTTAAAATTATCGTACAGACAGAGCATAATAACATATTTTTCCTTTTATGAAGTATTCTACTTCTAACTAAATGAAATATTTTTATTAAGTCAACCTTATAATAATCATATAACTAATCATTATTATATCGAATCAGAAATATTGAGATCCGTAAGAGAACCAGGGTTACCGACATAGCCCGAAGAATTGCCAAACTTTAGTGGCAGTGGGCAGGGCACATTGCTTGCAAAACGGATGGCCGATGGGGCAGAAAGATTCTGGAGTGGCGACCGCAAACCGGAAGACGTTGCCTTGGAAGGCCTCCCACCAGGTGGACCAATGACCTGGTGAAGGTTGCAGGGATCCGCTGATTGCGAGACGCACGGGACCGGTCAATGTGGCGACGCTTGGGGGAGGCCTATGTCCAGCAGTGGACGTCTTTCGGCTGATATGATGATGATGATGATGAACCTTATAATTACTATTTTATTGCAGAATCATGGTACGCGTACTTAAGGAGTGGATGAAGAGTCGATGAATTTAGAAAAAAGAAACTTTGGAAGAAACCGGGATTATCATGGTCATTATTTGCCCTGATATAGAAGACATACACATTCTGCATATCAGCGATGTCGCCTGTTTCTCAAGCACGAACGGGCTGTACCGCTAGAATGGCTAGACTTTTGCAGTTAATTTAAATAATTATAATGTGCAATTTGGAACTTATCCAAAGTAACAATCAAATGTATAATTACCTACTTTAAGTTTAAATTGTCAAAGACTGTTCAACGATGTTTGTAAACATCTCATTTAGACTGATTGTAAAGCTTACAATTGTCATTAAGTAAACTAAGTATGAACGATTTTATTTTTAGTTATTTTTCTAAAGAAAGATTTATCGACTATTAGTCATGTATGCATGTCACATATTATAAAGTTCTTTGATAAATAAATATTTTTTTATAATAATTAATTATAAATTAACGACTTTAAATGGCTTTTTAATTACCCTGTATGAATCTTCCCCATGGCGTACGAAAGTACCCCACCTACTGTACGAACGTACAACAACAAGTGGTTTTACGCCTGTACCTTTCATTTGAGACCAAAATTATCAAAATATCTCCATCAACAAAAAATCATGTTTTCATGTTACGTAATTATATCTACTTTTTGATAAAAATCGGATCAATGACATTTGTTGTTCCGGGTCTGGATGTTTGTGTGGTGTGCATTACCCCAACAGGAAAGTGGCTCCTGGAGTGATATGAGTGGAACGTATAATTAGAGCGTAATCTGCTGTGAATGTGCGCTATATAAAAAACATGTGCGTGTCGTCGTTTTTGAGAAAAACGGAAAAAACGTTTCCTGCTAGGGTAACGTTGTTCCAGCAGGAAAATTCTAAAGGAATGATCGGAGTGAGAAATATTGTGCATGGGCAGAGAGCTTATAGTTGTGCAAGAATGTGCGCTGAAAATATAATAAGTGCGTAATCTGGTTTTCGAGATATTGCATTTCCTGCTGGGGTAACGTTTTGCAGAATCGTGTATCTCTGAATACTTTGTATGTGCGCCTGTAGAATAAACATACACGAGTAGCTCTTGATTTGTGCGTATTTGTGCCGGAGTTAGATTTAAGAAAATATTTATAGTTTTAAAGAAATCGCACTTTTATGAAAACCCGAAAAAAAATCACAGCGCCTAAATGAGAAAACTTATAAGCTCGCTGAAAACTGTAATCAGTCCATCTTGACGCTTGTATTAACCATAAAAAGTTTCAAAAGTATACATGCTTGCGTTATCGAATAATATTGCTAAAAGTCAAAACGACGGTGTCTTAACTTTGACGGCAAAATACGAGAAACCGGCTCAACCCAAGATGGTAGGTGTAAAGCACAAATAAGAGAGTTTAGTCAAAAATATATAGTGAAAATATTCAGCTTGGAATGTTTCGCATTAAGTAGATTTAAACACAAAACTAAATATGTAAACAACGGCTGGTTATCCGACCAAATTCGAATGACTACAAAAAAGCGACGGATTCATACATAACGATGACCTTCTTAATTGGACGTATTAAACCTAAGCTGTTGTCCGTACAGTCGCGTTCAAACGTTTGGTGATTTGACCTAATTTTGGGGGCTATTTAAAAAATACATTAAATGCACCTTGTGACCATAACAAATGAAAGAGCTTGTTGATGTAGAAATTATTATTTTTCGTCCCTAAATTATGTTTCTTAAAGTAATAATGGCATCAAATTACAGATCAAATTACAAACCTATTAATCTCAAATTAATTATCTCAAACAGGATTCCGTATTTCCGATTACCTTTAGGGTTCCGTACTCAAAGGGTAAAAACGGGACCCTATTACTAATACTCCGCGATCCGTCTGTCTGTCTGTCACCAGGCTGTATCTCATGAACCGTGATAGTTAGACAGTTGAAATTTTCACAGATGATGTATTTCTGTTGCCACAATAACAACAAATACTAAAAACAGAATAAAAATAGTATATTATGCAACTAGTGAATAAGGGACGGTTTTAAAGCGAGGGCCATAGATGAATCACGAACAAGTAAAGGATTCTATCAACTGAATTCATCAACTATCAACAGTCTTAGAATCCTGAGTGACGCGAGTGACTCATGGCCCTCGATATAAATCCGTGTTATTCAAGAGTTGCATAATTTTATACCATGACTACGAGAAAAAGAAAGATTTAAGCGAAAATCGCAATGAGTAATAATAAATAAATGTTATAATACCTTCAAAATTTACAAAAAATTTGAAAACTCAGGGTTTCACATTTTTTGTAAATTGAAGCTGAGCTAGGTAACAGCATCTGTTTTTCAGGGGCTAGTGACTACCTCCGTTACGTTACATAATTATAACTAATTAAACACCAATACAATTAATATTAGAATTACAATCCAAATAAGTATTCACTAAACATCCCAGACTAAAATCAAAATCATGAAAATCATTATTGAAATCCTAAATATTAATCAAATTAAATATCGTTTTTTGCGATAATGGTACGGAACCCTTCGTGCGCGAGTGCGACTCGCACTTGGTTTTTATTAAAAACAACCACCATCAAATTTTTGGTCTTTAAATTACTTTTTTTTACTAATATTATAAAGGCAAATTAAAATGTCTGGATGTGTCCACAAAATTCTGAATGTATTTTAATGAAAGTTGGAATAAAGTATTCTTACGTAATCAAGTGCTTGGCACTTGATTACGGAAAAAGCTAGTAGAATGTAATCCAATAATAAGTTAATTGTTTTAATACTTTTCTACCTCAGCGTACTCAGGCACAACACGTTTCAACCGATTCGTGAGTAAAGTTAAGAAGGTCATCGTTATGTATGAATGCGTCGCTTTTTTGTAGTCATTCGAATTTGGTCGGATAACCAGCCGTTGTTTACATATTTAGTTTTGTGTTTAAATCTACTTAATGCGAAACATTCCAAGCTGAATATTTTCACTATATATTTTTGACTAAACTCTCTTATTTGTGCTTTACACCTACCATCTTGGGTTGAGCCGGTTTCTCGTATTTTGCCGTCAAAGTTAAGACACCGTCGTTTTGACTTTTAGCAATATTATTCGATAACGCAAGCATGTATACTTTTGAAACTTTTTATGGTTAATACAAGCGTCAAGATGGACTGATTACAGTTTTCAGCGAGCTTATAAGTTTTCTCATTTAGGCGCTGTGATTTTTTTTCGGGTTTTCAAAAAAGTGCGATTTCTTTAAAACTATAAATATTTTCTTAAATCTAACTCCGGCACAAATACGCACAAATCAAGAGCTACTCGTGTATGTTTATTCTACAGGCGCACATACAATAGTTTCAGAGATACACGATTCTGCAAAACGTTACCCCAGCAGGAAATGCAATATCTCGAAAACCAGATTACGCACTTATTATATTTTCAGCGCACATTCTTGCACAACTATAAGCTCTCTGCCCATGCACAATATTTCTCACTCCGATCATTCGTTTAGAATTTTCCTGCTGGAACAACGTTACCCTAGCAGGAAACGTTTTTTTCCGTTTTTCTCAAAAACGACGACACGCACATGTTTTTTATGTAGCGCACATTCACAGCAGATTACGCTCTAATTATACGTTCCACTCATATCACTCCAGGAGCCACTTTCCTGTTGGGGTAATGCACACGTTTGTGTGAGTTTAAATGTCGAGCAAGGTATTTAAAAAAAAAATACGTTTCCTAACTGGACATTATGGGGAGCATCTCTCTGTTACCGACGTTAAAAGCTAAACGGAGTTAGTACCTATCTAGTCAAAATTTAAGAAATTTCTTAAGAGTTTCAAAGTAGTTAGTAGAATCCTACAAACAGTAGAAACTGCCTACACGCTACAGGAATTGATCGATACTGCCGATGGCTGCAACCTAGTATCTATACCTAGTTAATGTCTGGACCAATTCATCACAGATTGCCATCGACGGGCTAAGGAGAAGGGTAGTTTGGGAGCTGCACCCCCGAAGAATTGCACGCTGATTGGTCCAAAGTCCGAAGTCTAGTGGCTCATGAAACCAAGCAAAATAACAGAGCAATTCGCTTTATCACTTTATCAGTGATAAAGCGAATATGTACTATCGTAAAGACTTGGCTTATAAAGATTTGATATGCATGACATGAGAAAAGTCGTATCTAGTTACCTACCTACCTCAATGCAATCTATAAAGCGACTAGCTTCTGCCAGCGGCTTTGTCCGCGTGAAGTTTTATCATCCCAAGGGAACATTATTTCGGATTAATTTGATCTTATTAACTTTTTTATTTACAACTTTTTAGTAAAACTTTTTTTCGAATAACTTAAACATATAAGTGGCATATATTTTTGTAGTGCCCCTAAAAACCATTCATTTTGATACCCCACTCGATTGCAACCCCTACAATATGACGCCGAAAATCCGTGTTTTTCTTTTTTTTTAACGGCACTTATCTAAGAACACTTGGGCGGCCAAGACCTATCTAACGATGTCTTAATTATAAAGATCCGTCAAGTGGTTTGAAAGATACGAGGTAATCAAGAATATTACATACATACAAGATACGCGCGAAAAACATAACCCTTTCCTTGCAGCCGGGTAAAAAGTAGCCTATATGTTATTCTAGACTATAATCTATCTCTGTGCCAAATTTCATACAGATCGTTCTGGCGCTGATGGAGTAACAAACATACATCCACACAAACATCCATCCAAACTTTCACATTTATAATATTAGTAAGAAGTATTACCGTTGCTTAGATACAAAGAAGACAAAAAAGATTTAAAAAAGATAAAAGCGACGTATTATTATACTACGCTAGTACTATATTCAGGACCGGATCCAGGGGGGGTCGAGCCGGGCAAATGCCCAGAGTGGCATAAATGAGGGGCGGCCAAACTGACCCAACCAACCTTTTCATTTCATCAGAAAACCTAACTTATTCGTGGTGTGGTACTCAAATTTTCAAGCTCGCTTTGCTGTCGAAAGTTATTGTTTCTTGTTTCTCGCGTCGTTATCTTTACGCGTCACATCACTCACATCCGCGCAAAACGGCCGGCGCTCATCAAAACTGGTCCACACTAGTCCAAAACCGGTAGGAATTAGGCCCAAAAGTAATGCAAGAATAAGAACCGTCTTGGTTCACATTAGGTCGGACCGACAATTTTACCATTGGACGATTATCGAAATTTTGCTGTTCACACTATAGCTGCCGGTCCGACCTAATGTGAACACCTCCGTCGTTAACCGCTGCCCGGCTTGCCATAAAGCAGTTGTGAGTTGGCTTCTATGTACAATGGACGAAGACAACGTTCTCAAACTCCTGTCTTCCACAAGACAAATCCAAACTTCTATATTAATTTCGTCTTCCATGTTTATATACGTGTCCTCCCTGCGGCACGCCAGCGAAACTTCTGGCGAGAGCGGGTGGGTGAGTGGCGGGCGGGTGGCTTCATCTCTACGAGCCGACAAGTGTAAACGGCGCTATACAAAGCAGTATGACAATATTATATCCGACCCGATAAAAATCGTGGCTGAATGTTGGGTAAATGTTACGTAGCTGACAGTTTTATTGGGTTGCCCTAATGTGCACGCTATTGAAATACATATGCCAATTTGCTTTCGACTGCTTTGTCGTTCCGGTAAAACTGTCAGTCCAACCTAATGTGAACCCGCCCTTTGCCTTGTAGTCAAGTGCAGTCGGTTTGCAAAGCTTGAATGTGTGGCTTGTTCTGATAATATACGTTAGTAAAGGGGAATTATAAAACGATCGAATAAAAAAAACTTAGCGACTGATGATGAGATACTCGTACTGTCTTCTTCATCTTCTTCTTTTCGAGTCGATGGGTCTTCATAATTTTTGGGCCCAGTAGGTGGCCACCCCGATTGCGGCGTCAGTGGCGAGCATAAGGTCTTCCAAAGTGCAGTATTATGGGCAATTGGGACACTCCAGCATGTGAGCCATATCTTGCAAAGGGGCACCGCACTCACACTGGGTATCAGACGGGTCTCAGAAACTGAAACTCAAGTGGGTTATTAAAATTCTAGCCGTGCGATTTAAGTGAAGCGAAATTACTAAGTGAACGACTAGAAATACAGAGAGGGCAACTCCAATATTAAGATAGAGACGATTTTTCCAAGAGCGAGCTCGGGAACTTAGTGCACCCCGACACGGATAGGTTAGGTTCGAAGGGGATGACGGGAGCTGAAGTGAGCGAGCAAAGCGAGCGAACTTAGCTCCCGTCATCTCCTTCATGCTAGGTTACTTTAGACCCTGCAGACAGAAAAAGGAGCCCCGCACAGTAATTGGGTCCGTTTTAACCCTTTGGGTACGGAACCCTAAATACACATACTTGAGTATTCCATTAAAATCAAGTAAAACATTTCGATCATTTCGAAGTTACAACTAAACTATCATTTTTTCTGTTTGTTACTTATTGTATGATACGTTACCTCAGTTGTGACAGCTGCCTAAAACGTGGATCGATTCTCTGGGCAGTCAAAGTGTTATTGGGTTATTTATTGTATGATACACTAGCTGACCCGGCAAACTTTGTTTTGCCATAAAAACACCAAGCATTCATCTACCCTACCTACCCTACTCCACCTACCTACATACCCACCTACCCTACCTACCCTACCCTACATACCTACCTACCAATTTGTTGAACTATTTAGTTGAATACTACAATACGAATGTCTTAACTTTTGTTTCTACTGGCGATCTAATTAATTTTAGAACACAAAAGCTGCTATTGTGACTTAACTATGATAGTGAGATATATTCTCTCGCAATCTTTTTTGTAGTTAATAATGAGTACTTTAACCATGTAGGGTAAATACGCCAAACGTCGTAAAAACCCCCCATTGTTCGGCCGTCTGCACATTTTCACATTTTTGTCACTTGAATTGCGACCTTAGTTCATATTCTATACTTACAAACCGTTTCTATCCGATTACGTCACTCACTCTTCGCACACTGAGCGTCAGTTGCAATTGCGCCGTTGCAGCGTCAGATTCGCAGTTAATGTAGCTTATTAGCTGTGACACTTCGGGGATTGATATTACAACGGTATGACATTTTTTTTTTGTTTTAAACTTTGTTATCACTAAAAAGATTGTTTTACTATATTTTGAGATATTTTTTTTTAACGTTTTGCGTATTGTTTTAAGGGAAAAATAGGGGGCCGCCATTAGAATACTAGTTTCGACATAAAACCGGATTCTCGGCCGTGGCCGACTTAAAGTAAATGCAGTCTGTTTTATAAATGCCGATTCTACCAATTCCATTGGCTTAATAAGAGAATTTGCAAAGTTTATAGGCAAATAAATCTATTTTACGTTTAATCGTCAAATACCGGCCGGTGTGATATTAGTTGAATCTCGGGAAATAAGGTACACGAAACAGTGGCCGACTTTAGAAATATTAAAGATCATAATGTCGGCCAGCCTCAAATTCCTGCGTCACAATACAGGCTGATTACATTTGTATTTTTCATTGATTGTGTGGGTTGTCATATTTAATTTATTTATCATACTTATTTCTCAAAATTGTATATGTACTATTATAATTTATTAATATTATAAAGAAGTTAAGTTTGGCTGTAGGAGTTGACAATATTTATACATATATTTTTGATAGCTTAAATATGGTTTGGGAATTTGGGCTTTTTTAGAAATTCTGTTTTAGATTCCGATTTTTATCACATACTTAGTTATTATTTTTTATTTAATTTTATTGTGAAGTTTTACTTTATTATAATTATAGTAACTTTGTTTAAGTGCAAATATTTTTTTTTATTTACTATTAAACTAATACAAATGTTTACCTACTTAGTGTGATATTAGACTCCTGCCAAAATAAATCATATTAATAATATTTTTCACTGTCTTAATTTTAAACATCCTATACTGGCCGACATTAGGGAAAAACGCGACCGACCATGGGCCGTCAACGACCGACTTTAGGGATTTTTCGTTCTCGATGCATTTAAATCTTAATACTTTTTTCTTTTAGTAGAAATGTCAACCTTATGCCTATAAACATGAAATAGATTTATCAAACTGTCCAAAACCGCATCACAAGCTATCCTTTCGTTGCAAATAATGGCGCCAGAGCGATCCCCAGTTAGAAAAGCGGTAAAGGGGCCGACATTTAGCGTATTTGCCCTACCACAAATTTTTATCTATCATCAATAGTTTACTCAGCGCACGCCAAATAATAAATTTTATAGGCAAAATACTGCTACTTTGGGTTACATTATTGCAATTTTCATAAGGATCTCTATTTTTGTTGGAAATAAATTATAGCCTATGTTACTCGGGAATAATGTAGCTTTCCATAGGTGAAAGAATTTTTTAAATCGGTCCAGTAGTTTCGGAGCCTATTCGGTACAAACAAACAAACAAAAAAATCTTTCCTCTTTATAATATTGGATAGATATACCAACAAAACAAATAAATAAAATTGAACTGTCTGTTTGTTCCGGGTAATCGCCGAAACGGCTAGACCAATTTTAACGGGACTTTCTCTTGTAGATAGCTAGTGTTATAAAGAGTAACACAGGCTTTTATCCCGGATAAATGACAGTACCTGTGAATAAAAAAAATAATTTGAGTCTGACGTGGACGAAATCGCGGGCAGTGTTAAATAAATACAGGAAGGTCGGTTATGTATTTTGTATGACTTTAGTTAGCTGTTATCGAAATAAGATCTTTTATGCCAAATAACGTGAAGCACAGCTAGAGTTGAATGTAGTTTTTTTTAACCGACTTTCGAAAAAGGAGGAGGTTCTATGTTCGACTTGTTGTGTTTTTTTTTTTATGTATGTTCACCGATATCTCCGTCAATTGTGGACAGATTTTGAAAATTCGTCCCATTTTAATTTGGTGAAGATCTGATGAAGAACTTCGGAGATATAGAACAGAACTCTTCAATAAAAAACGGCAAATTTCTCGGGACTGCTGCAATCGCATGTCTGTTTATTGATTATACCATTTCATAACATAACATCACGCCAGTACTAACCATTTCATAATTCAGATTATACCATTTCATAACATAATCTCTCATTTGATCGGTTTTGTTCAAGTTTCATGATATTCGGGTAATCTATTCTGGCGTTATAGAAAACTTACTAAACAACTTGCCTATAGGTAGGTACAACTAAAAAGTGAAAAGAATTTTCAAAGAAGAATTTTCAAAATCGGTCTACAATTTAAGGAGATATCGATTAACTAACAAAAAAAAAAAATATATAACATACATAATGTCGAACATAGAACCTCCTCCTTTTTGGTAAGTCGGTTAAAAATAGAAAAACTTTTTTACAAAAAAATACGTCGATTGCAAAAAATGGTACCTACAAAAGGTAAGTACCATTTTTTGCGTTATGGACACCGACTTCCAAAAATAACTTATTTTTCACTTTGTAGTTTTCTTATTTGGAAGTCGGTGGTATTTTTTTGTAAAAAAGTTTTTTTATTAATAATTGAATTCATATTTAAGTTTACGAAAACAAGTAGGTAGGTTTAGGCGGTATCGCGGCAACATTTTTAATACAAAGGAAGGTCAAAAGGATTAATTTTGTTGTAAGCAGGTAAGTTGTGAGAGTCATTTGTCTTATTTTAATTCATAGGCAAACATTGTGGTCAGTTATTTATACGTTTTCATAACAGTAAGAGGGTGAGTTAAAAATACTTTTGATACGGACGAACAAATATCTAGATAGTTACTAAAAACTACATAATAATAAGTCTATCCATTGAGGACCTAAAATGAGTGTGTATAGTAAACAGTGTAATTCTAAGTACATACATTATTTATTACAGTGCAATATTGATTGGAAGGTGCTATGGCAGTCGCAGTGAAAAAAGGTTAGTGGTCTTTGAACCTACTTGCTCGTTTTTTATAGGATTCTGTACCCGAAGGGTTCAAATGATACCCTATATCTGTCACTCACGAGTCTGTCTGTCCGTCGTCTGTCACATAGGTTTTACTAGGGTATATATGTTCTCTGGGTTTTACAGCCAAACAGTTGGAACTACAGTCTTCAAATTTTCACAGTATAAGCATATTGTTGACCCAAAACTATACAGATTGTCAAAAAATATTTTAAGGTGGGCTCCCATGTGCGCAGGCCATATAGAAATGGCGTCGGGTGCGGACATGGCACGGGCGACTTCGGCGTAATTTAGTACACACGGTATGTCATTGCTCGGACGTGGTAATGACGACATACCGTGAGCCCTAAATTGCGCTTTATTTCCATGCATTTTGTATGAAATTTGAATGGAAAAGGTAAGCCGCCCGTGCCAAGTCCGCGCCCGACGTCATTTCTAATGTGGCCTGCGCCATACAGCAAAAGGAGGGAGTGAAAATTGAAATTTGACCTACTTACCCCATAGAGTTAGTATCCGTAGTTAGTAAAATTTTGCTGCGAAGAATTTTTTAGTTTCCCTCTGACCTATGAACTTGAAATTTGGTAATAATGTGTATTATTAAGGCGCCGATTCCCTTGAGTAGCTGATTTTTAAATGAGAATCACGTCTAAACGGCTAGTCGTAATGTTTTGGAAAAAATATATGTTATATTAGACTATTTTCTTAATAATTTGATCTAAGACAATTTTGAGTTTTATTTGTATAACATAGTGTAATTAATTTGTAAAGTTATGTCTAAAACGGACAAAAATTCGACAATCATACCAAAACCGCTGGGCGTGTTTTAGTGAAATCAACACCATCTCAAAGATAATTTAAAAAAATAAATATATATAAAAAATAAATATTTATATGATATTTTAAATATTTATATGATCTACAAATAGTTGTTCCGGCTCTGGGTGTTTGTTTATGTGAGTTTATATGTTTGTAAACGCACCCACGATACAGGAGAAATTCCTAGTGTGGGGCAACGTTTTTTTAAATAAAAAAAAAAAAAAAAAATTATCTACATTTTGATCTGAGGCTTTTTTTTTTTAAAGTCTTAGAATAATAAGGAAAGTACAAAAAACTACTAAATTTTGGGTCGCGCGGGTGTGAAACGAGTGCGCGTTTTGTTCCCTCAAGGTCGTTGGCGTTAGTCGTCGTCTTAATCCGCATATTTTACTAACAAATACCACTATACTATTGATAAATCTGATTTTTTCTTTCAAATTCCCTCATTTTTCCTATTACAACCAACTTGACTTTGCGGTTTGGTACGAAACCCTAAATTTGAGAAGTCCAACACGCACTTGGCCGGTTTTTTTTTGTGAAGAGGAGTTCGTGACTAAATAAAACCAGCTGCACGGGTCCAACCAACGCTTGACGTGTTAGTTCGTGGATGGGTGACCATATTAACATACCGAGACACCTCCGTAACTCGAAAAGCGCATCTAACTCCTTGCCATATTTCATTGACATCAATTCCGTTCAGTGGTTTAGGAGTAAGAAGGTAACAGACAGACAGACTGAGTTAGTTTCGAATTTATAATATTAGTATGGATTCTCTTGTGAAGCTATGGAAGCCTTCGATTGTCTGGGAGCGTAATTATTCCTTGTGCGATCAGAATAACAAATTAAAACTTTGTCGTTGGACAAAGTTTCACAACACAAACGTTTGAGTTGAAGTTGATCACTGACAGCAACCACTAACTATAACAGCGGGGCGAGCATGGGCGTACCCATGACGTTTGTGACAAGACATGATAAATTATGATAAGTCTTACAAATTTAGAAATTGTCATGCTAGCACGGGTCAACCATGTGACATATTTTAAAGGCGCGACACATTAGGCGACCAAATAAAATAATACGTTTAAAAGTGTGCAGTTGATACAGATAAAAACTTGTTAATTTTGTTGGGAACTAATTCACTGTTGAAACACGACTTCTTTTTTTTTTGTTTGTAGTAATGTGGCGAGTATTATAAATTATATTGTACTGTTTACTTAAGGTCCACACAAAATAGGTCGGCGGTCCAGAACGGCAGCCTAATTGCGTAAGTTAATTCGGCAAAGCAAACAAGTAGATTAGTAGTAGACGGACCGCGGGCCGCCATTTGGTAACCCCTGGTCTAGTGATTGCAAACGCTACTGCTGAACATGAGATCCAGGGTTCGTTTCTCGGCTCTGGTAAATTGTTATTGGGATAAAACTGGTGCAAAGTAGTACCTCTGTCTTACCGATAGATATCATATTCATCTGAATACCTAAAAAACAAATATTTTACCTTATTTCCAGGGATCTACATAGTGGCCGGTACACGAACTCCTTTCGGGAAGTATGGAGGTCTGCTGCGAGATGTCCTGGCCGAGGATCTGTTCGCCATAGCAGCTAAAGCCGCTCTAAAGGCTGGTGCTCTACCTGCTGATCTTGTAGACACCGTCAATATTGGCCAGGTAATCTTACAAGCTCGTTAGTAGATACCTAAGTATAGCCAGAGATAATAGGTATAGCTCAATCAATCTATGAGGCAAACAAATGAAATAGACTCGATACGTGACGTTAGCTTATATTAAAATGGTCTCAACAAAAGATTATTGGGATCAAACCCATCTGTTTTCTCAATGGGAAATCGTTAGTTCCGAAACCTCAACTTAAGGAGTCCGCAAAACATTTCCTATTTTCTGGCCAATTTGGTACTGTTCCCCAGATAAGTACGATATCACAAACGGCACTATCACCTCGCCACGCGGCGTTGAAGGCTGGCATCCCTGCAGACCGACCAGTTCTTAGCATGAACAAACTGTCAGGCTCTGCATTTGAAGCCATCATTTGCGGTGCTCAGGTATGTTCCAAAATAGTCCTTATCCTCCAGACAACTGTCATTCTAGCAACGATGACGACGACACGCGAAAGGCCAAAATATAAGGGTATGATCACGTGACTTCGTCTTCTTCGTCTTCGACTTCAATCTTGCAAGTAATTTAATTTTAAAGCAGTTATCCTCTACCGATTAAGATGAATTTTTCATACACGTTTAGTATGGATGAAAATGCATGGTTAGTTAAGTGACGTCATTCTTAATCCAATATGGCGGATGGCCCAAGATGGCGGACTAGTTATTTTTGTGCACTGTCATGATATGGGTATCAAATGAAATGGTTTGATGAGAAGAATACGAAAAAAACTTGTTTTTTAACGAATAATTTTATTGTCATTATTCGTTGATAGAATTTCACTTGTCTATAGTGTCGGATGTTACGGAAGTGATGATAATTCGGAACCGAAATCGGAATCGAAGGCGGAGGCTGAAGAAAGATGTGTTAAGAGACAGCAAGTTTAATAAAATAAAATAATAGGTACCTACATATATTGTTAATCAGCCATTTTAATTTTAGCTCAAGAACACCTTTATACACTATTATATTATCTGTGTCTGCACCTAAATAGGCATTGAAAAAGTAAATAAGTTTTCTAAAATCGTAATCAGTATTAATAAACAAGTTTGTACGCGTTGACTGCGACCGTGTACTGCCGCCGTCGCCGCCGCCGATGCGAATCGACCTCCGATTTAACATTTTCGGAACAGAAATCGGAATTGAAGTTTTGAAGTGTGGGGAATTTCTTCCTGTATCGTGGGTGCGTTTACAAACATATAAACTCATATACACAACACCCAGAGCCGGAACAATTATCTGTAGGTCATACAAATATTTGTTCCGAGCGGGAATCGAACCCGCGACACTGAGCGCGGCAGTCAATTGCTCAACCACTGCGCCAACCGTGCATCAAAAATCAATCGGAAGTTCCCACTTTTCGGAATCGGTAACGAACCACCGTAACTTTGCCTATAGTCTAGTCTTATTCCAGCTACTGTGGTATTGATCGAGATTGAGAGCCTGACAAAACCATTGCTTTTTTTGCAGGAAATCCTTCTAGATGCAGCTCAAATTTCCCTTGCTGGCGGGATGGAAAACTTATCTTCAGTCCCTTACCTCGTCCGTGACATACGCTTTGAAACTGAGTTAAAGAAGCCTACCGATTTCGAAGACTTCCTGCGCAAGGGATACTTCGATTCTTACTGCAAAATGCTTCTTCCTCAAACCGCTGATATTGTTGCTGCCAAGTTCGGCATAACCAGGCAGGAGGCTGATGAGTTTGCTCTCAGATCGCAGCAGAGATGGAAAAATGGTGAGATTATTTCAGAATGGATGGAAAAATGTTTTGTGTAATTTAAGTTAGGGAAATGTTGATTGAAAATAGCAGCTTTATTGCAAAGGGACAACCACGTAGACGGAAATCCACACCGCGTCTTTTATCTCGCATGTGATTGGTCGATTTTTCATACTCTTTGCCCTTTGCCTTGCAGAATTCATTACGCAATAAACCTGCTGGTTAACTGCTTGTTTAAGGGGAATCGGCAATAATCTATACTTATTACTTATATTATTATTAATAAGTATAGATTATTGCCGATTCCCCTTAAACAAGCAGTTAACCAGCAGGTTTATTGCGTATATTATTATTAATATAAGTAATAAGTATATTTATTAATATTATTATTATAATTATAATATAATATTATAAAGCTGAAGAGTTTGTTTGTTTGTTTGAACGCGCTAATCTCAGGAACTACTGGTTGGAATTGAAAAATTCCTTTTGTGTTGGTTAGTCCATTTATCGAGGAAGGTTATAGGCTATATAGCATCACGCTACGACCAATAGGAGCGGAGCATAAATGAAAAATGTTGCAAAAACGGGCCAAATTGTTCCTTTTTGAGAGCTTCCGTTGCGTGCACTGCGTAAGCGGTTAAAGTTACGGGTAGGTAGGTAGCCAGTTGACGAGAGCGAAGCCGCGTGGGACAGCTAGTTTTATAGATAGTAAATAAATCCAGGTATGACAAAAGGAAACTAGATCGCAATTAGGTGTGTTTTTTTTTTCTTGTAAAATTAACGTTGCTACACTACACACTATGAATTACATACTCCTGTATCGTGAATGCGTTTACAAACATATAATCTCACAAACACAAACATGCAGCCAGACCAGCGATGCTAACATAGCGCTTTCAGCGCCAGATCTAACGCTTTTTTTGTTCAATAGTGCGTTCTAGCGCCTAGCACTAAATCCAGCGCTTTTTTGTAATTTTGGACTCTCTTTAAAAAAAAAGTAACTGCGTAAACTATCAACTTCCAAACGACGTGTTGAGGAAAATTTCATCCATAGATAAATATATACATTCAAGTCCAAAACTGATAAAAAAAAAACATTAAAATAAAAATTTAATTTAATTTTTAATAAAACATAAAATAAAGTTTTTAAACCAACCATATCATTCGGCGGCAGAAGCAATTGTACTAGAATCACACGATGATGAATTAATTTAATTCCATTATTTTATAAAATAATTACATTAAAGTTGTCAAAAATAAAACGCCCGTTTTGTTAGCTATAATAGTACATTATGGTACAAGTGTGCAATGTTGGTTATAACCGCTGAGGCGCCATTGAGACCCGAGCCGTAGGTGAGGGTCTTAAGAGAGCCGAGGACGGTAATCATCAATACACACGTGTATCATACGACGTTTTTCAACACACTTGTGAAGAAAATAATACAAAAAAAAAACATTTTCAACAGTAAAAACGAGATGTGAAATTTTTTTCACAATGGCGGGAAAAATTAATCAGTTTTCCTATGCGCGCGCATTTAACAATGGCGATCGGGCATAGACTAAAAGACTTTTTTGGCTTTTCGTGGATAGTTTTTTAGCCACGTACAAAATAGGGAATTTCAATTTTTCAATTTATATTTGAGTGAAATGAGCAAGCAATAGGTACATTAATTTATTTGTACTATTGAGCACGATCTTTTTTGTATTGAAACTTTTTTAAGAACAAAGCAATTGAACCAATAAATAAAAAAAATATTTATATAACTTATTGTGAATAATATCAATGAAAAAGTCACAGTTTGTTTACAGGTATCATTATGTGCCTAATTGCGGTGAAATAAGAGCCACTTTATGAGCAAGTGTGTTGAAAAAATACTTAGTAAATAGTAATAATTAAACTTGATGCTTGCGAGTGATACTCGTTGTTATAGTTTAACATAGAAATTAATTAGGATTATGAATTTGATTTTCAATTTCTTACGTAGAAAGTTATCGCGGCATTGTCTTTTCTCATTTTACAAATTCTTAGATTGTGGCGACTATTACTTTATTTTATTATTACTAAACAAGTACTATAATGAAAAAAAAAAAGGTTTTACATCCCTAGCAGCGACCACAGTGTGATCGATCGATCCTAGTCTCTAATTATTGGGCGTTTTGTTTGAATTTGGCGCCAAATACAGCGATTTTTTGACAGCGACCATTTCGCGCTTTCTAGTTATTTTTTAAAGAGCGTAAAGCGCGGTTTTGCTTAGACGAGTTGGCAGCACTGAGCCAGACACGGAACAACTATCTGTAAGCCATAAAAATATTTGTTGCGTGCGGGAATTAAACCCGCGACAAGCAGCGCAGCAGCCAATTGTGCCATTTCTAGTTAAATATCTACTTTCAGCGGATGCAACGGGTCTATTCAACGCGGAACTGGTCTCAGTGCCAGTTAAAATCAAGAACCGTGAGGTTCTGATGACGAAGGACGAGCACCCACAACCTGACGTCACGTTGGAGAAACTCAGTAGATTGCAGCCAGCGGTCCAAGGTGGAATCACAACAGCAGGCAATGCTTCTGTGAGTTTGAAATCTAGGACTTTTTTAATTCTTTAGTGATACCTACTTAAAGAAAGAAAGTGTTTATTAACTTTAAAACTTTCGCGTTTCATAATTGACAAACAATATATCACGGGAATTTAACGCGATTAAAGTGTTTATTGTCACACAAACAGAGAGGAGGCCTGTGTCCCAGCAGTGGGCACATTAATAGGCTGATGATCTGATATGATGATTGTCACACAAACTGGCATGCTAATACATAAATAAAAAAAAATATGCATATTGTTTGTAAAAAATAAGAATTTTGGTGTTACCAGTATTCTGTTTAAAAAATAAATAAATCGATATCTACGAGTACCTACTTAGCAAGTCTTCCAGATTAAGACTAAATTACCCATGAAAAATTAAAACATCAGTGAACTAGTAAAAAATAAAAAAAATACATTTGCTTAGCACAAACTTAGAGGCACACCAAAAGTTTTCTGGACAAATAGGTCCAGTTCTGCAAAACGTCAGACAACTAATACAATTCCTATTGCTTAAAATACAGAATAGCTAAATTGTAAGAACTACACAAACAAAACATAACGCATTGTAATAACTCGCACTTTCCCTCTCAGGGTGTCAACGATGGTGCTGCAGTAATGATCCTAGCTAACGACAAAGCTGTAAAGGACCATAACTTGAAGCCACTAGCACGTCTTGTAGGATGGTCACGTGCAGCAGTGGATCCAGTTATGTCGGGAATTGCGGCTATACCCGCTGTGGAGACCGTTCTAAAGAAAACTGGAATGACAATAAATGACATGGATCTTGTTGAGGTACATGATAAGGACGGTAGTTGTTAGATGAGTAGCGACCATTCTTTAATTTTCGTAGAGATTAGACATGCCAGGCGTCCTTTGGATAACACCGATATGAAATAAAAAAAACCAGCCAAGTGCGAGTCGGACTCGCGCACGAAGGGTTCCGTACTTGGTAAATTGCGGTTTACGATTTATGAAGTATTAAAAAAAAACTACTCACTAGATCTCGTTCAAACCAACTTTCGGTGGAAGTTTACATGGTAATGTACATCATATATTTTTTTTAGTTATATCATTCTCTTATTTTAGAAGTTACAGGCCCCCCTGTAACTTTTACCACTTTGGAAGTGTCGTCTCTCGTGCACACATTTTACCGCTTTGGAAGTGTCTCTCGTGCAAACTATTCAGTTTAGAAAAAAATATATTAGAAACCTCAATATCATTTTTTTTAACCGCATTTTATCTTATCTTATCTTATAGTACTTACCAAGTTTCAACAGCGTAGTTCTTATAGTTTCGGAAAAAAAGTGGCTGTTACGGATGGACAGATATGACGAATCCATAAGGGTTCTGTTTTTTGCCATTTGGCTACGGAACCCTAAAAACCGGCCATGTGCGAGTCGGACTCGGTACCAACGAATATGCGTTCGCAGACATCCGACTCCTAAGTAAAAAGTTCGAGGTTTGGCTCTCGCCTATATCCTCCTCCAATATTGGACCAATTTTGAAGATATTCCATAAACTGAAAAAGAAAGATATATACTGTGCCCCTATGTTTTCTTTTTTGATGATACCTACATTATCTTTAGAAGCACTATAATCCTCAAAAAATGCTTGAAATTGCGCTGTCAACTGAGGCCTTTTTATTTGGCGGGAAGTCATCCAATGACTTCTCCCGCTCTGGATGAAGCGGGAGGGTGTGTCAGACTTTTACTGACTAAAACCCACCCGTGTTCCTTCAGTTTCTTGTGCCAGGGCCGTGGTAACTCTCTTTTAAATTTATCCAGACCCAGACAGGCATCGGCCCTATCGGACCCCGTCACTTTTGCTGACATCTCTGGCGCGTGTTCGACTCGGGCCTGCCCCTTATTGGACGGCGAGCTACTCATTATTCGCCCGCAAGCCCGCGCCTACGGTGGCCGGAAATCGGCTTGCGACTCCCGACAGTCGCCCTCTCCATATCGCCATGAGATCCTGCCGGAGCTCTGACGCCAATCCCCGGCGTTTCACCCCGGTATTTTGCCCTCTCCCCATACTTGCGCAAGAACCTTTGCCTCAAGATCCCATGGCGGCAATCCAGCAAGGATGCTTGCCGCCTCAACGGAGACCGTGCGGTATCCCCGGACCAGCCGGATGACCATGACCCATTAGGACAAGTTCAACCAGCGCCGGCTCAGGGAACGCGCTCCTCCCGGTACCCCGTAAAGGGCCATTGACCGCAGGATCACCGCGTAGAGCCTCCGGTAGGAGGCGCTATATTTGGACCCCCTATACTGGGCAGGAGCCGCTTGATGGCAGGCCCGACCCCCTCCAGTCTGAAAGCTAAACGTCGGACATGCTCCACGAAATTCCACCGGCTGTCGACAACGAGTCCCAGGTACTTCATCGTCAACCCGACGCCGATGTGAACCCATACTACCGTTATTTGGTGGTGCGTTCTGAGAACCGTGAAAACACATGGCCTTGGACTTATGCAGAGCCACGTCGAGTCCCAATCTCGACGTGGCTCTGGACGGGGCTCTCTCTCTCTCGATGATTGTCGCAGCCCCGCGTGTCGCTATATCGGCCGCCGCCTGGTGCGACCTCACCTGCGCCAGGACCAGCTTGTCGTCAGCGTAGCAAACCACGTTGACGCCACTAGGGAGATCGGCGCACAGCACCCAGTCGTACCCAATGTCCCACAGATGCGGCCCCACGACCGATCCCTGTGGGACACCGCACGACAACTCTCGCCGGTTCCACTCTCCCTGGTGACTGGGGTAGATGATGGAACTGTCCGTCAAATAGGCCTCGACTACGCGACAGAAGTAGGGCGGCATCCGATGATACCGGAGTGCCTCCCTGATGCAGCTCCATGGCAGGGTGTTGAAGGCATTGTCGATGTCTAGAGACACCGCCAAGACGACTCACACCGGGCCACTGCATTCCCCGTCGTGAGGGATCGCACGCGCATGATGGCGCCCATTGTAAAAAGATACATCTATACTAATATTATAATAGTAAAGTTTGTAATTTTGTTTATCAGAAATTCCCTAGAAGCGAAGCGAGAAAAGAACTAGTAGCTATAAGATAAAATAAAGTTATAAGGTATACCTACTATACCCTTAACTTTGTGTAATGGTAGTCACTTTTCAGATCCATGAAACATTCGCAGCAGCTGCTCTTGTCTGTGCCAGGGAACTGGCAGTAGATGACGACAAACTGAACGTCAATGGAGGAGCCATAGCCATCGGACACCCGTCCGGCGCATCCGGGGCCAGGATAATGTCACACCTCACATATGAGCTCAGGTAAGGAATAGCATAGCATAGCAATAGGTGCGACATGCTAGCATTTCTGCAGGGTTGCAGACTAAGGATTACTCCGAGCTTTTTATTTAAGCTTGATGGTTTTTTCCATCTAGGAAAGGAACAGGATCAAAGTCGGAGGTTTTTTACAGAATCTTAAGATCCTATAACAAAGGTAGACATGATTGGCAGCGACAGGAGATCTTAAGCGTATTAGGGACTTTGGGCCAGAAGCGCTAACACCCATGTCACAACTTCTCAAGAGCTTGTAAGATATTAGCTTTAGAAAAATAATGTGGACGTGACTGTTGCAAAAACTGCTATAGGCACGATACCACTCTAATACTGAATTTACAACGTCCCATCCGGTAGTTTCAAGAGGCTTCGCATATAGTAAGCCTTGTTTTTGTTTCAGACGTCGTGGTCTAAGAAGAGCCCTAGGATCAGCTAGTATCGCCGGTGGACAAGGCGTAGCTATGATCATCGAAACTGTTTGATCCGGAAAACTGATACAACACCCAAAGGAACATCGTCCATCATCAATTCTGACGTTAAGGCTTTAAGCAGACCCATAAAAAAGAGAGGCCTATCGTTACTGCTCGCTCTTTGATTAATTTGAATAACTAATGTAAAAAAATACTTGAAATGTTTTTTTTCACCACTAAATTAATAAACACTAACATCGCATGGTCATCATCAAATACCACCAATTCGGATGATGGTGTGATGGAACATTTCCAAATGTCCCGATTTGAACGATGCCGTTAGGAAGTAAATGTTTATTTATTTATTCATTTACACATACAATTATTTTTACAGGTAGAACCCAAGGTAATAAAAGTAGTCGTACAATGCGACACCCAGAGACGCCTCTTGAAATCTGATCACACACCTACTCGCGTCTATGATAGAGCAGTCCCAAGAAACGGCTCCTTGTGCCGGCACAAGTTACATGGAGGACAACACACTAACGGTCACCCTCTGGAATTCCGCCAAAGAGCTGCTGTTATTTGTCTGTTTAACATTTAAAGATGTACAGCATTTTAGCATTTAATTTGTGTTATTATAAATGAAGAAACTGATTGATCGATCAACACACAGCCAAAACCGCTAGGCCTAGAAGAATGTAATTTGGCAGAAAGGTTCCTCAAGTGACGCAAGTGAGCACTACGAAAGGATTTTTGTAAATTCCACCCTTAAGGGGGTAAACAGGGGGTTGAAAGTTTGTATGCAAAATCTTATTTCTTCAGCTAAGATTTTAAAAACTTGGCACAAATAGATAAATGATAAAGTTTGTCATTATTCGTTTTTCGAAACTATCCTCAAAATACGATTTAGGGTGTGTTGAAGTTTGTATGGGAGAACCTTATATTTTGGGTTACATTTCGAACTTGGCTCAAATACTAACCTAAATAAATATTAAACGTTGTTATTATTAGTTTATCGAAACTACTCCCAAAATATGATTTAGGGAGCGATAAAGATTTTTTTGAATAGAAATTCATGATAATAGTTTATTTCTAGAACCTACAAATGCGTCCGAAATTGAAAGTATCATAAAGTCATAAATCGGTAGGCTATGATAATTAATCATAACTGAACTTCTTAAAAGTATATCAAAACATATATCATCGCCTTTAGCATATATAATTAATCTATCCTTGGAACAGGGCTGTTTTACTGACAGATTGAAACTTTCCTTAACTAAGCCATTACTTAAAAAGGCTCCAAATCTAACGTTGACAACTATCGACCTATAGCACTAACTCCCATACTTACAAAAGTAATGTACAGGCGGTTATTAAGGTTCCTAGATAAATATAATATTCTAGTTAGTCAACAATATGGATATAGACAAAATAAATTACCTTAGCAATTTATACTTTGATAAAACATATCAAAGTATAAATCTTGAACAATATCAATAGAAAAAACTAATCCTGTACACTATCTACCTTAGCAATTTATACTTTGATAAAACATATCAAAGTATAAATCTTGAACAATATCAATAGAAAAAACTATCATTTATTTACACTATCTTTTTATTTAAGCTAGGTGTTTGACCTCGTTTTGATCATGTTAAGCTATTGGATGAAATGGAAAGATATGGAATAAGGGGTCCAGCTTTAAAATGGTCGTATTTACGTGACAGGAAGCAGATGACAAGAATAGCATAGTTGAACCATATGGCAAATAGTATGGATAATTTCGAATCCGAACCAAAAATTAATCATTGCGGTGTCCCTCAGGGAAGCATTCTGGGGCCGTTATTATTCCTTCTCTCTTTAAACGACTAACCAAAATCAGTAAAACACCAATGTGTTCTGTTTGCTGATGATACCACAATTATTATTAAATGTTAAGATCAACAAAACTATGACAATGAAATCAATCAAACATTGAACAATATTATAAAATGGTTAGATATTATCAAACTAAAGTTATATATATATTATACCACTTTGTCGGCATTATTCATATGTATATCCATGCCAAATTATAGCTTTCTAGTACTAAGAGTCTCTGAGCGAAACTGCGGATGGACAGACAGACAATAGCGAAACTATATGGGTTCCTTGTTCTCTTCGGAACCTTAAAAAGAGAAGAAAAGAGTGACTAAGAAACCTCTTTGGGGTGTTAAAAACTCGACTCTGGGGTCTCACTCGACTCTCTAATATGGGTTTAAGACCTGAAATAAATGAATTTCAATTTAATTGGGGTAAAAGGGTTTATTAAGTTTTTAAGGCAGGATTTTACTTTGTGACGGTAACCTAATAGTAGTTTATGAAACTGTTGCATAATCAGGGGTATTAAAACATGAGTGTGTGTTTAAAAACCGAGCCGTAGGCGAGGTTTTTAATAGTATTCACACGAATGTTTTAATACCTGTTATGTGCAGTTTAATACACTACTTTATCTACACTCATACATTTTGGGATCGAACCTACTTAACATCTTCGTCATCGTCATTGCAATAACTTAAAAAACAGTGATCTTTAATATCATGTGTAAAATTAAACATAAGATATACATCTTACTCCTCACCAACTGTATTAGGAAATGCAGTAAAAGAAAACGGCACTTGCTATGGCAATATAGAATAAATTCTACCCCAAAGAATAAAAAATCCTTTAAGACATATTCTGCAAGGTTTAAAAGAGTTATTACGTTAACACAATCATCACGAAATAACTACTTCATTAAGACGTCCAAAAATAAATCGAAAGCGACATGGACCATAATTAATAATTCTAAGACCTACTTCCCTAAAGAACCAATAACTCAAATTCAAACAGGGACACAGAAAATCACGAACCCATTAAAAATAGCTCAGGCTTTTAACAATTTTTATATTAATCAGGTTACCAAACCAAAAAACAAAACTATTCCAGAAATTAACGTACGTTCAAATACTTCAAACTCTTTATTTATGGAGCCGACCATACCTCAAGATATAAATAATCATATTAACTCACTTCGAAACACCAATAGTGTAGGCATAGAGCAACACGGACCACCGGCGGCCCGCGTGTTGCTCTATGAGTGTAGGTTATGACGGCATATGTACTAAAGTTATCAAAGAAGTGTCTCATTACATAGCTCCACATCTCAGTCACATAATTAATATGAGTATTTCTAGCGGAATCTTCCCTGACAAATTAAAAACGTCAATAATTGTACCATTGCACAAAAAAAACGATAGGCAAATTATGTCAAATTATAGGCCTATCGCGTTGATACCCGTATTTTCTAAAATATTTGAGAAAGTTATTTATAAGTCCTTGTACAACTTCCTTGAGAAATCAAACATATTAGTAAACGAACAAAAGGGATTTCGTAAGCAGAAAACAATTAATATGGCTATACATGACCTGCTTCTCCCCATTTTGTCAAATGTAGATAATCGAAATCCTGTATGTGCTATCTATATGGATCTAACTAAGGCTTTTGATTATGTGGATTATCCTATACTAATACATAAACTTGAAAAATATGGTATCAGGGGAAATATACTTGATCTCATTCGATCTTACTTAACGGACAGAAAGCAATTTGTAGAAATCACACGAATATCCTCAATTACCAGTTACGAGAAAAAATATCGTTCCGAAAGCGAGGTAATTAAATACGGCGTTCCTCAGGGTAGCGTGCTAGGACCCCCCTTTTTTTTCTCTACATAAATGACCTTCCGAGGCAAATAAACCACCCCATGGTACTATTCGCCGATGATAGCACCGTAATCATTAAGTGTGACGATTCCAATACTTATGAAAATGAAATAAATATGACATTAAATAGAATTATATCATGGTTTGACAATAATAATTTAATTATAAACTTAGAAAAGACTAAAATCATGCATTTTTATCAAAGGATCCCGAATAAAATCCTTGACATTAGCTACTTAGGGACAAAAATAGAACCAACTACTGCTACTAAATTTCTTGGTATTAATATAGACAACAATTAGACTTGGAGGCCCCAGACAGACGAAATATGTAAAAAGCTTAATAAATTTGCTATGCTCTCTATAAACTATCAAAAATAGTGAGCCTAGAATCCGTACTAACAGCCTATCACGGCTATGTCGCATCAACACTCAGATATGGCGTAATATACTGGGGCAATTCAGTAGATAGACAACTCGTATTCAGGGCCCAAAAAAGATGTGTCAGAGCTATGTGTGGCCTTAAAGGCACAGACAGTTGTCAACCTTTTTTTATAAGTCTCAAAATTCTTAATTTGCCATCGCTTTACATATACGAAACAAATATGTTTGTCAAATCTAACATTTCACTATACAAAATAGCTGCTAAAAGTAACTACAGAAAATTACGCGATAAAAATAAGTCAGAACTCGAAGTGACTTATGGAAAAACTGCACTAATGAATAAAAGTACCTCCTGTATGGCCATAAAAATATTCAACAAACTACCTGAAAAAATAAAAACATTAAATCGGGACACTTTCAAAACAGAACTATTAAGAATTTTGATAAATAAATGCTATTACTCACTACAGGAATATTTTGACGACAATTCTATAATTACTGCTTATGAAAATTGTGAATCACCTCACCAATTTTGACGATTTTGAATTTTGTATGACATTTGCATTAATATGACTTGTAACGTAATCTATTTGACATTTTATATAATTTTATTTGAAATTGATTTTAATCTGTTTGACATTAGCATTATTAAGACATGTTACTTATTCTTTTATACAGAGAAAACAAAAGTTATATTTGAGTGAAAGTTTTATTTATTAAGCACGTACAAGTTGAAATTATCTGTTTAAATACGAAGTTGCATGAAATGAGCAAGCAATGGTACATTAATTTATTTGTACTATTGAGCATGATCTTTTTTGTATCGAAACTTTTTTAAGAACAAAGCAACTCAACCAATAAATAAATAAAAACTCTATAACTCACTTGTCAATAATAGCAATGAAAAAGTCACAGTTTGATAACAGGTATCATTATGTGCCTAATTGCGGTGAAATAAGAGCCACTTTATGAGCAAGTGTGTTGAAAAATTTATTATTCATTAAGTCAAATAACGAATGATACGATTCCCTATTTTTATTGATTTAACAAAAGCTTATTTTTGTTTGCCTTCAGTAACTGCACATAAGAAAGTCATCTGTAATCAATGTCTGTAGGACAAAACACGCGAACGAAGTCGCGGGCGGAGTGCACATCAGACGTGAAAATAAATCGAATAGAGAAGGTCGTAATTTGAGACAGCAATAATTATGATATATGTAGTATTTAAGACGACGAGTAACGCCAACGACCTTGAGGGAACAAAACGCGCACTCGTTTCACACCCGCGCGACCCTAAATTTAGTAGCTTTTGTACTTTCCTTATTATTCTATGACTTAAAAAAAAAAGCCTCAGATCAAAATGTAGATAATTAAATTGTCTTTGAGATGGTGTTGATTTCATTAAAATACGCCCAGCGGTTTTGGTGTGATTGTCGTGTTTTTGTCCGTTTTAGACATAACTTTACAAATTAATTACACTATGGTATACGAATAAAACTCAAAATTTGTTTAGATCAAATTATTAAGAAAATAGTCTTATATAATATATAATTTTTCCAAAAAAGTACGACTAGCCGTTTAGACGTGATTCTCATTTTAAAATCAGCTACTCAAGGGAATCGGCGCATTAAGTAGGCAGAACTCAATATTCTGACTATTAAGAGTTGAAGTTCAGAATACGATTTATAATATTCACCACAACACGTTATTAAAGGTTACTAGAAGAATAAATTTGTGTATCCAACAAAATGGAGCCCATTTCGAGCAACTAATTAAGATTTCCTTTCATTTAATCTGTCAAGTTTGTTGGAGAAATTGCATCCTTATAATTTACCCTAACGATCGATACAATAAAAGTACAGCAGGGTGTAATTTTTTTAAGATTTTAGTTGGTTCGATTCCCGTATGTGGCAAGAGAATTTTCGAAAATCTTTGAATGCAGCTTTCTTTCTTTTCAAAAATAAAGGAATATTTTCGTTGGGTAAAATTTTCTAGAGTTTTGTAATAACAGTTAAAGGGAAAGTCCCTTCAAGTGGCATTACAAAATTCCACACTGTATAGTTTTAGTTAGCAACGTCATAAAATGTACGTAATTAAGCCTAATTCTCTTTGAAACCATACGAAGAGACAAAATGCTACCCTGTGGAACTCCGAACAAAATTGTATAATACCTACTTTCTGAACTAAACTGACCTATTTGTATATACCCCTTCAGTAGGTATCTAAATCTTAATTTGGTATAATAAATTACAATTGTACTGCGTGGTTTTCTGAAAATGCCTGTACCTATAGGCCGACCGCTTAACTGAGACCGTTGCTAAGGTAGAAAGAGAGATGTTGACGACACCTATAAGCGAACTTTCGACTGTGTACCTACTTTTACGTTTCATAAATGTTTTAATTAATAAATAAATACGCCCTTCCGTACTTCGCAGCTACCTCATAGGCGGTCGGTCTATAGACACAAGTTTGTAACTGACCAATAAAACGGGCTGCCTTTTATAAAATCATATTTTATTGTGCATTTATTTTATCAATATTTCCGAAACTTGTAGATGAAATTATTTCCATTAGGTTTTATTACAGAGTAAACTTCAAAACGATAAAAATAAAATGTAATATAATAGTGCACTTGTATAGCAACACTTGCTGAGAGCAGCAATGGCAGTAGTAGCAAAAAAAGGTTAGTAAGACATTATGTCGTAGTGGAACAATGGCAAAGACCTCGTTCTCGTGCTGGGGGTCGTGGGTTTAAATCCGGGTAATTTACCTTCGACGTCTCTGACAACGGTGAAGGTACACATTTTTATTAAATTTAAAGTCAAAATCTTTTTAGAACAAGCTTTAAATGAACTCATATCATCATCCACATCCCGACTTCACCCACTGCTGAGCATAGGCCTCTCTCTTCTTGTACCAATCACCACGTTCCCGTGCCAACCTCATCCAGGTTTTACCCGCAATGGCAACAATGTCATCTGCCCATCTCGCCACTGGACGACCAATACTTCTTCTTCCAGTCCTTGGACGCCATTCAGTCACCACCTTACTCCACCTATCATCACCACGCCTTGCCAGTGTAACGTTACGTGTACCTAGAGGAGCTACACGTAAGCCACGTTAATTAAATCTAAATAATTATAAACAAAAAATAAAAATAACAAGGATAAAGAGAATAGAAAATATAGTAGGGGCCGGCTTCACACGTCGCGTCGTGGGCAGCAGGTCCGGGGCAGGTGGTCAGGTAAGGCAGACAGCTGAACAGTCAAGAACTCTTCAAGAGTCGTGGTATGCTCGTGGAAGGCAGGTGAAGAGCAGGCAAAATGGGCATGTAGCCAGTTTATGACAGAGTCACTCCTGTCATCCGGCAAGAAAATAATATTATGAACTGATATCTGAATTTTATTGCTTTAAGGGTATAGTCAACTCAAATTATATTAATTTAACAAACACGAATAATGTGGGTAGTAATTAATATTTGATCGAAAGGAATCAAATCCGGTGTTTCTGTTTTGTTGTTGTGTTACTCTATTGTGTGAACTCGCGTTTAATAATGGAAGAACTTGAATTTAGTTTTGATAAAAATCAGAAAGGTAACGATACTCTGCTCCGGCACCGTTACAATAAATCGAGGCAGGTGAATAAAAATGGCAGCACATTTTGGCGATGCATAAGCAAAATGGAGTGTAGTGCATCGCTAACATTGGACGTGACAAAGAAGAAAATTTTAAGATTGTCCAGACATAAATGCGAACCCGACGAGGAAAAAACATTGTATTTCTTAAACGGAATGAATTAAAAAAAGAGGTGTGTCGAAATTTGAGACCTATAAAAGGAATTTTTGAAAAGACTTGATAATTTGCCGGCGACAAGCTCATCTAAACTCCCATCTTTTCATTCAATAAAAGATAGTCTGTATTCAGCCAGAAAACGATTTTTACATGCGAATATGTTGACTTTTCGTAACGTGGAGGATATATTTGTACCAGAATGTTTAGCAAAAAAATTTCGGATTGCTAACGATGGCGAAACCGACAAAATATTAGTGTTTGCTTCGGAAATGTCAAGAAAGATTATCCGTGGTGCAAAAAAGAAAAGGCTGCTTCTATGGAGATGGAACTTTTAAATGCGTTCCTAGCCCCTTTTATCAGTTATACCTACTCTATACATTTTGACCTAGCATCAGACAAAAACACAACCAATATAATTCCCGTAATATATTGTCTTCTGCCAAACAAGACTCAACAAACATATACGCGGCTTTTTAAAATGTATTAAAATGATATTAGGTCTGAATATTTGCAACTTCAAATGGCTTTTTAATGTATTAAAATATCAATTAAGTCTGAATATTTGCAACTTCAAATGTGATTATGAGGAGGCAGTTATGAATTCAGTAAGCAATGTTTATCCGAATGCAAAGGTAAGTGGTTGTTATTACTACCAACAAGCAATTTGGAAAAAGATGCAAAGAAAACCGTAATGTCATTCGTATGGCCGCTGTATTACCACTTTTGCCACCCCGCTATATACCAGAGGGATGGCAAATTATTTATGGCAAAATTGAATCATTAACTGCAGCAATGAAAAAATCAAAAAATAAAAATATTTAGAGAGACATTGGCATCGACTGTCCCTTCATTATTAAGTTGTTCCAGTCAACGCTTCCGAACCACCAATGCTGTAGAAGCATGGCACAGGAGACTCAATGTTGTCATTCCAAAACGTCCCAGCCTATTTTTATTTATTCATAAAATAAAAAAGGAATCTACACATTTTGATGTGAATATTCAACGGAGTTTATTTAATGGACTTAGAAAAAACCGAAGTAATAAAGTTATCTTATTCGACAAGAAATATAAAAAACTCCTCACAGCACTAAAAAGGCAAGAGATATCGGTTCACGATTTTTTTTTTATAGATGATCTACTTCCAACTTCTGGTGTAATTTATTACATAATTATACATGATGACTTTGCATTGATAACACCTACATTATTACTCTAAAATAGTAAGTATCATCCAATGATGATATTATGTTTTTTTTTATCTCGGCGATATTTTATGTTATTATACCGTTTTTCTTTTTCATGAGTTAACTTTTGTTTTCGTACGTATCAATCGATGATACAGTCCGATTTACCGAAGAACAATTGCATTTTATTTACAGATTTGTACCTTAATCAATGTTGGTATTGTATACAATCGATAGTGACTGTTATTACTTTTAAGAATTACATTATATTTGATTTGTACCGTCTTTCAGCAATTTTATGTTATGTACCTATTTCCTCATCTATACTAATATATAAAGCTGAAGAGTTTGTTTGTTTATCTACTTGAAAGCGCTAATCTCAGGAACTACTGGTCCGATTTGATAAATTCTTTGTGTTAGATAGCCTATTTATCGAGGAAGGCTATAGGCTACATATCATCACGCTAAGACTAATAGGAGCGGAGGAGACGAAGTTGCGCGGGTCAACTAATAGTACGTAATAGAGTTACAGATAGTTAAAGTTGAATTGGATTTTTTGAAAATTGCGCCTTTTATGAATTAGGCTTTCTAAGAATTGGGATTTTTAAGAATTGGACTTTGAGAATTGGGTTTTTTAAGAATTAGGCATTTCCAGAAATAGGTATTTTCAGAACTAGGTATTTAGCGAATTAGCCCTTTTTCAAGCTGTTGGGCATTTTACGAATTGGGTATTTAACGACTAAGCCGAAAAATCGAGCCCACGTTAACAAAAAAAAATAGCGTAGAAGAGTAGGTAGTGTGGGTGATGGGGTGAGTCTGAAAATTGGGCGCACAAACAATGTTGTTGCGCCTAATTTTTAAAAGTTGGGCGCCAAACTGTAACGTTACGTGTACCTAGAGGAGCTACACGTAAGCCACGTTAATTAAATCTAAATAATTATGAACAAAAAATAAAAAATAACAAGGATAAAGAGAATAGAAAATATAGTAGGGGCCGGCTTCACACGTCGTGGGCAGCAGGTCCGGGGCAGGTGGTCAGGTAAGGCAGACAGCTGAACAGTCAGGAACTCTTCAAGAGTCGTGGTATGCTCGTGGAAGGCAGGAGAACAGCAGGCAAAATGGGCATGTAGCCAGATAAGCCAGTCTTCAAGTAGAGCAGGAAGGCGAGCAGCAACGTATCAAAAAGAGCTGGGCTGTGGCGTCTCAGGCTGACGGTCAAGTAGGCGGGTTCAGAATCTATGCGTGCTGCTGCGGACGCGCTGTGGCCGTGAGCGTCGCTATAGATTTGTCTGATGCAGCTTTTGCTTATTTAGCAGTAAAAGTTCACTTAGTCCAAATGATATTTATTTACAGTTTTTATAGAGATTTAACCACATTCACATACTGAATATTAGATTTTAGACAGTTTGCCGATTACAAATTACTCATCGTAATCCTAAGTAGGAACAGTCTTTCCACGTTCAGTCTAAAATCCAAACTGCCTCAAGAACAGGGTCGGTCAACTTCGTTCTACGAATATCATGTATTGGGGTATAAAAAAAAGACAGAGACACAATATCTGAGTAAAAGAGATGAATATATACATTTATATAATGTTGCCACTAAAAATACAAATTCATATTCTCCTTATTAATTGGTTTTGTGAAGTCACTCGCCCTTGAAAATACTTTTTACTATTATTCTGACGCCAAACACATATTTTTTAGTAAGAAATTGATCATATTTGATTGATAAAAATATATAAATATGTGGGATTTTGTGTGGCAACACTAACGTCGGCATGACATATTGATTTTGACGTTGACGTTACAAGAAAAATTCTGCCGCCGCTGGTGCATATTTTATCTTGTATTACGTAATAAATAAACTAGTTCCATTTAATTCTACCTACATTCAGTAACTTTGAGTCGAGCTTGGCTTTGTTTTGGTGAAATTAAGTGTGTATTTGTGAGATAACGGACTCGGTGTTGTGGTGTGAGTTAGCGACTCTTGTTTGATTTTGTGTTTAATTTCGCGATGAGTTCGCAGAAAGAAAACACTAGAACCTGTTGCATGTGCGGATCTTCACCTTCCTTTACCTATTTATTATTTTAACGCCTTGTTTTACTAACGGATGATATTTTGCATGGCGCCTTAGTCAGAAACAGAAAACAGAAATGTCAGGTTTGTCTGCCTTCAACCAAAATAATAAGTGAATTATTTTAGTTGAAGGCAGACAAACGGTATGTCCATTTCTATATTTATTTCATTAAACTGAAATCAGTCATAATATATGTTGTCTAAATGAATATTTGGTTTTTATAAATAATACTAAATAAAAGTGTCAAAGTACTAATCTTGGTTTTATTAGACTACTCTTTAAATATCAATTTTAGCATTTTAGGTACAAGTACACTGCACAAGTTTATTGATAGTGATTCTGTTTACATCTTAAAAAATGTTGAGAACTATCGATAACCGCACTATACTTTAGCATAAAATGCAATACAAAGTAATTATACAATCATTGAATTTTGAAATTCCCGCCATTGCCTCTAATCTCTTGTTTCCGTGGGCGGAATACAGAGGGCGCCGGTCGGTAAGGAAATATTTTCTCGTAAAATTTGTATGAAGTCGTTATTCTTCTCGCTAGAGTAAAAATTTTCTTTGCTCAAGAATGTCTGGGAAAAGCCTTTTATAGTCTCAGCGTTTTTCCAAACAAACGTTTCTAGAATTCCATTCTTTCTACAATTTTTAAATTGTGAGTTGCCTGTATTTAAAACGGCCTGTATTATTCAGTCATAAAATAATTCTGTGAGCGTTATAACATTATTTTACAAGCGTAAGAAGATAAGAAACTACTATCCAGTAAACAATAGTAAATTAACAATAATATACATTATTAGAGCTAACAACTAACAAAAATAATTTAAATTACTTAAAATCAAATTAAACCTTCATAGTCACTAAGAAAATTACACAAAATTAAAGAAAAAGTAAATGACAGGCTTGACAATTGACGTAATGTCAGACAAAAAGTAAACATTGAAAAATTATAAAATTCAATATTCGATTTCAGCAAAATAAAGTTAATAAATCGATTTAATATGGAAAAAAGGACATTTTATAAAAGATGAGAATGATTGATAGTAAAAGTGTAAGTATGGATACTATACCAAGTGTCCTGCCCAGCTCCATTTCAGTTCCGAAATTCGTTTGCCGACGTCAGAAACCTTCGTACGTCTTCGGATCTCAACGTTTGGAACTCGGTCTATAAGCCGTATGCCAAGCATGGAACGCTCCATGGCTCTCTGCGCAACTCGACAACTCTGCCTCCTGTGTAAGCGTCCACGTCTCGGCACCGTAGGTCATGGTGGGCAAAACACACTGGTTATAGAGGCGGGTCTTCAGAGATTGTGGTATCTAGGCTGACTTCAAAATATCGTCCATTTTGCCAAAAGCGGCCCATCCGGCTGTATTCTTCTCGATACCTCGCGTCTGTTGATGTTCTTTGCCAAATGAAAGAATATATGACCAAGGTAGACGTACCGGTCAACCATCTCCAACGTTTCATTTCCGACTTTAACAAGAGATTTGAATCGCTGCAGAAGAAGGTTATGGCAACCCGCCATAACCTTCTTCTTGGCCATATTCATTCTAAGGCCTGCCTTAAAAAAAGCATCATAAAGGTTCTGAAGCATTTTCTGGAGGTCATCGAGGTTTTCAGCGAAAAGCACAAGGTCATCTGCACATCTTAAGTGAGACAGGTAGGCACCATTGATGTTAACACCACACGAATCCCAATCTAAACGTTTCACGATATCTTCTAGGACTGCTGTGAAAAGTTTCGGTGAAATGGTGTCACCCTGTCTCACTGCCCGCTCGATCGGTACGGGTTTTGATAGTGTATGCAATCGGAACTGCAGAGTGGCCGAGGTACCTATATGTTTCCCGCAGTAAACCCACGTAACGGGAATCAATGTGGCAGCGATGGAGAGCATGGAACACGGCCCAGTGCTCGACACTGTCGAACGCTTTCTCATAATCGACGAAAGCTAGGCACAGGGGCCGGTTATATTCTTGGCACTTCTCCATCAGCTGCTTTATCGTGTGGATATGGTCGATGGTGGAATATCCGCTGCGGAAACCAGCCTGCGCCCATCGAGCAGGCTGGTTTCCGCTGGGCTTCATCTAACTCACGGGTAAGCCGATTAGTCAGGATTTTAGCAAAAAGCTTATATATTTGAGAGAGGAGACTAATGGGTCGGTAGTTTGGTAGTTTTGAAATGTCACTCTTTTTATGAATTATGGTGACTATAGCGTTCTTCCATAGTTCTGGGGTACGTATTTTAAATGAACTAAAAAGTACGAAATGTAATACCTATTCAATGACCCCAAACACGATGGTGCTATTTTGTCTGGTTGAAGAGTTGCTATGGCCAGTTTCCGGCTCCATCATGAGACCAGGGCCTGCAGTCTCGACTTAGTTAGCGATCGATAAGTGAGCTAACGATCGTTAACTTTTATCGATAAAATACGCTTGCCGTAACGACGCTAACGTTAAATGCAAGTCTCGACAGCCGAGTTATCGTGCAAAATCGGTCACTAATTTGACTTAGCGTTGTCGGTACGATAACGATGTTCGTATTCATAGTGCGGTGATTTTATTGTAAAATTATGGCAGTTGAAAAAAATCCTTGTATTTTAGGGAAAATTGGTAGACAAGATATTCAAAAAAAACTATTTTTCTTTGAAAATTGTGCAGAAGATAGGTAAACCTTATCATATTAACAATTTTTTGCATCAAAACGAGTAAGCAGCTTATGCCGTTTTTAAGTATATGCATAACAAAGAAGAAAATAGTTCGCTTCCTTGCAACACAGACGTGAATATGGGAAACAAACTGTCAATGTCAAGTTTGTTTTTTGTTTGAACACAAATTATGACATTGAAATAGAATTGGAATTGATAGAAAAACTGGAAAAGAACCGTATTTTGATGGTGGAGAACAGTGACAAAGGCGCAGGCCCGAGCCCGAGTGCCAGCAGCGTGAGCGTCAGGTAAATACAACCTACAACAATTTTCGTTTCCTATTTTTGGTACTAAATTGAATTCTTTGGGTTTGTCCAAAGTAGTTTGTGTTTATGTTTACTTAATGAATATCTTAAATGTTTCAGGCGTACTTCGGGGCAGATTGATTTGGCGACTTTAGAAGCCCGTCCATATCTCCACACTGGCAAATTTTGAAAAAGGCTAGAAGGAGGTTGCCAAGGAGCTCAACAAACTCCCAAACGAATCCATCAAGTAGCCCGAGCAGTGCATGACGTTAAATCACAAGTTGCTTTTTAATTGTAAGTACAATCCACGTCAGTTTTATTTATATTTAGTACAATACACTATTCTAATTACAGCTTGAACTAAGGCAGCAAAATTAAATAAATAAATCATACAGTCTGGCAACCGAGGCATCATCAGCAGTAATGATGCCTTTGACTGAGGTGGAGAGATGTATAACATCCTTAATTGGTGTAGAGTACACATTTGGCATCGACTGCCGGGACGTTAAAAAGTTTCAAAAGAGTAACCGTGGAGTTTCTTAAAGGTTCTTCTCCATAGGAAATGACCAAAACGAACTGTGCACCTTTTGTCGACGTTTTATAAGTGCCCATGAAGGCCTATGTGAAATAAAAAAAATATTTTGATTATGTTATGCTATTTCCTTTTTTATTATTAGAATCACAAGCATACTATAGGGTATTAAGAGACATTTTTAGTACATCTAACTTTTTTACAGATGCTGGGAGCTGCAACTCAAGCACACGCTGCCAAGATGCAGGCTGAGGCAGCCAAGGTACAAGCCGAGGCATGGGTGCTATTTGCATAGGCTGCAAATAAAATAGCTGATGCTTTTACAACATTTGTAAATAAAAATAATAAATGAATTTATATGTTTTTTATTTAAATCACAGAGGGTCAATAAAATAAAATTATGTAAATCTAGTATTAATCAGTCTTCTTCTTATGCACACTGCAACAGCTCGCCCAGTGCACGATACAAGTCCTGTATAACATAAACAAGATTTTAAGAGTATTCATACAATGGTGTTACATAAGGCGGACTTGATGCTGTAAGTCATTATCTATCACCTTTGGGTCAAATAAATGGATATTCCAATGAAATAGGTATAAAGATCTGGGGAAAATTATATATTCTGCAAATATAGGTAATTAATAAATATAATATATTCACCGGTAGCTTGGACCCGATACCGGTGGGCTACTATTTTTATATGTTTTTTTATTTATAAGCTAATATTTTAAAATGTTATTAGTATGTACATTAATTGAATAAAGGAAATATAATATAATAAAATATTAAATGAATACCTTAAAATAAATCAATTGATTTGGCACCTGTAACTTCTAGGCCATCATCATGAACTCTACCATAATTGTCCACTATTTGCATAGGTGTAGTGACCTCCGGTTCATGTAATTTATATTTTATGTGCATGTTGTGTATCACTGCACATCCATTGACTATTAGGCCAGCAGTGTATGGCTCATACATCAACTGGCGTTGGTGGGATAGATACCTAACAACAGACTTAAGCCCACCAAAGCATATTACAACGAGGTTCCTGGCTGAACAATGAGCATTTGTTTATTGATACTCCGGTGTCCCAGGGTGTTGCAGCATTTCTAAACTTCTCTTTAACTGCCCACCGTACTTCTTGGGTAATGGGAAATTTGACATATCTTCTTAAAAGGTTTTCATTGATAGCCTAAGTTACTTAGAATCTTGGCTTATGCTGCAGCCCCACTGCAAGCTAGCACTGGTACTGGTTTTTGGTAGCACCCACTTGCGTAAAATCGGAGTGCCGTCAGTATCTATTAAGAAGAAAATGTTATGTACATCTTGGATATTAGAAAAACATAATAGAAATATTATTTAGGCACAGTAGGTACCCAACGCAAAGACACTCACTTGAGAATCCACAGAAAGTCCGTAACGCCGTCGTCTTTGAATAGATGGGCGAAGTTCATGCAACATCTCCTTGTTTTTTCGGTAGAGAATTTGGCCATCCTCTAAATCCAAAGGATTTTCACCTTCACGCCGGTTTCGTGCAATTTGCCACCTCATTATTATATCGCTTCTGTGTTCGAACACGACTAAATCCCACGCTAAATATTTATTTATTGTTGCGTAAACTCAAAAAACCAATGTTAACGATCGTTACGAATACTTATCGGGCTGTCAAAAATGCTCGCTAGGAAATACCGATAAATCGTTAACTTATCGTAAATATACGTTAAGTTAACGATGACAAACGTCAAAAATCGATAACTTTGAAAGTCGAGACTACCAAAAATCCATATTTAACGATCGTTAGGACTTATCGACCGATCGTTACGAGTTATCGATCGTTATCTATGTCGAGACTGCAGGCCCAGCTCCATAGTACCATATTATTTCAATGTTTCCAAAGTATCAAAATTACGCCAAGTTTCAGTGTAAGCGGAAGTCAGGAAGTGCTTGAAAAACGGATTACTGTTGTCGGACACACATACGAAACCAAAGTACAGAGTTTGAAAAATGACAATTTTTTATAAAAAATTACGAATTTTAACAAAAATAAAATTACTAATTGTTTCCTAAATTCATGTTTATCCTCATTATTTCGTTTGTAAAAACTCACATCTATCATCGTTCTCAGGTGATGTCTAAAGGGCTTCTTCACACGTACCACAACCACACCACGACCACAACCACACCACGTGGCCGGGCGTATATTTCGTATTGAAAATTAATAGGACTATTCACACGTACCACATTTTGCAGTCGTTATCGACCGTACACTATTCACCGTAACCACTGCTTGACAGCATTTTGTCGTTGCGACGTGGTGTGGTTGTGGTACGTGTGAAGAAGCCCTAAGGGTGCTATTCCACCAAATGCGCACCAGGAGTTGCGCGAGGATACTTAGCCTAAGCTCTCAAAATATTTATTTATATATTAGTTTATCCTCGCACTGGAACGCCTTGCAGCAATTCCACCAATGGAGCACAATCTTATAATAAACTCACTATACGTCCAGGTTTCCTCACGATGTTTTCCTTCACCGTTGCCAGCGATGTCCAAGATAAACTTGGAAAGTACATATGAATTGAAAAAGTCACATTGGTACTTGCCCGGATTCGAACCCACGACCTCAAGCACGAGAGGCGAGGTCTGTCCAGTCGCTACTGGGCCACCACGACACAATATATAAGTAATTTGACTGTTTTCACCAAAGCTATAGTGAAGAGGCGCGAGGATGCTTAGCAAAGCTGTGAAACGGTGTGTAACTAACTGATGAAGTGTGCACACATCCCCTGCCCGCATCCGTCGCACACATCCCTCCCACGCATATCTATCATAATCACATGAGACGGAAATCCACAACGCGTTTTTCATCTCGCACGTTGATCTTGGTCTACAAGATCAACGTGCGAGATGAAAAACACGACCGTCAAAATAGGACAGAGACAAGTAATATTTTTATCAACGAAAGCGTCGGGATAGCGATTGTGTGTTCCTTACATTTTGGCATTTCGACTATCGCTATCGGTGATCGAATGACACTGTCTAACTAGAGCTTCTGGTTAAAAATCTTTATCTTTCGATATAGAATAGTGATGTAATACATAGTTCGATTAGTACTTTTTCTACCAGAGCTGGTGGAATAGTTTTCTAGTCTTAAAAGTGATCTGTGAGTCTGAGAAGTGATCCCATTGGTGGATATTTTCTCGCGACATAGCGCATCTTTAGAAAAAAACCATCCTAAGGCTGCTTTTCCACCAGAGATGTGCAATGCTACGTTGCATGGATGCGTTTGATATCCACCAATCATATTCATTGGTCCATATTGCATAGCACTGGTGGAAACAGGTTCTGCTAAGCTATGTTTTTTATATGGATGGATGCATGCTCTGGAAGTGTCCTATTTATGGTCGCCTCTCCCCTCAACGCGCCGCCGCACCGCTACCCGTGCTTTCCCTACTGTTGATAAATCGCATAGCTTGAGCTGCGCATCTTCCTCGCACAGCTACCTCGCGGCGGCGCATCTTCATAGCGCATCTTACAAGCCCGCTACAATAGCTTAGCATCAGTGGAAACGGTCACATAGTTTCGTAGCTTAGCATTCACATCCTCGCAGCATAGCTGCATAGCACATCTCCGGTGGAAAGGCCCCTTGGTGTTTTTGTTCTGCGAGACAAGACAAAAACCAGAGGCCAACCCGCTGGACATTTGCCACGCTTTGTTATAGGTAGAAGCTCTGTTTAGAGTGAGCACATTATTACGCAACCACTCTATCATTACTTGTGTGCTTGCATGTATACATTATGCCATGTACTAGCGCTGAAGAGGAGTGCAGTATCAGCCGCGAAGGTTATAATTTTATCCTTGGGATGAGTGAGCAGTTTATATAAGTTTATGACATACGCGGATTTCCTTCTACCGCTTTTTTTTGTCTTTTAATAATTTTGGACTAATAATATCTAAGTGGGTGGATTAAGATATTTTGATTATTATTAAAATTAAACTATGCAGGGTACCAAGTGTAAAATTAATGACATTAAAGTGAGGATACAAAACAAAGGTTATCCTCCTATCTTGCAGTCCAAATTCTTGAAGATATTTTATTATATTACTTTGATTTGCTTCTTTCTAAATTCTGGAATCGTGAAGCAATATTAGTGCACATCAGTTTAACATTTGCTGACTGCAACGAAGTATGGCGGTCGCGCTAAAAAAAGGTAAGTTCACTTCAGTTCTTTTTACCCGAATACGGCGAAACAAAAGGGATGGTTATGTTTTTGATCGGTATGTGTGTATGTATGTATGTTCATCTATTCCCTCATAATTTCTAAACTAATTATCATAATTTGACAAAGGAGGTGTCGTTGGAAGTGTCTTATTTGTCCGCTGGTTACAGTTTATGTAATTGAATACGGAACTCTCTAGGGGGCACGCAGTCAAGAACATTTTCTTTTTATTCCACCCCATCATGTGGGGTATCATTGAACAGGGCTTTTAAAATGAAGGAAGGGTATGGTACATCATGCTTTTGTAAGGTTGGAGGTTAAATCTAGTCAAAGTCATAAAAATAATTTTGTTACCCGACTACGTTGTCGCACGTGATACGTGTAAAACAACAAACCCTAAACAGAAAAAAAACATAACGTGACTTTGCAAAACCCCAAAATTCTGTAAATAAAAAATAAGTTCAAAAAATAAAAGCCGAGTACTGAAAAATCATGCTCTAACAAGTAAGACGACCCACTAACCCAAGTATGAAACAAGAAATCAGTTGTAAAAAACAATTTCAGATGAGAAAGTTTCATACTTTTTAACCGACTTTCGAAAAAGGAGAAGGTTCTATGTTCGACTTCTTGTATGTTTTTTTTTTTATGTATGTTCACCGATATCTCCGTCAATTGTGGACCGATTTAAAAAAATCTTTTTTTGTTTGAAAGAGTATGTTTCGAAATTGGTCCCATTTTAATTTGGTGAAGATCTGACGAAGAACTTCGAAGATATACAACAGAACTCTTCAATGAATAACGGCAAATCTCTCGGGACTGCTGCAATCGCATGTCTGTTTATACCATTTCATAACATAACATCACGCCAGTATTCAAGTTTCATCATATTTCGGGTAATCTATTCTGGCGTTATATGAAACTTACTAAACAACTTGCCTATTAGGTAGGTACAACTAAAAAGTGAAAAATAAAAAAACTTCCGACTTCCAGAAAACTACAAAGTGAAAAATAACTGTATTTTTGGAAGTCGGTGTCCATAACGCAAAAAGAGGGTTTTTTTTAGATGCATGATTTTTCAGTAGTCTGGCTTTTTTAAGTACCTTTTACTGACTAAAACCCACCCACCATCACATTGTTATAAGCTTTTTCAGCTGGGGCTGTAGCTTCTTATAGCAGCATTGCTGTAATATGTATCCTACTAGTCTACTACTAGCAAAAGTTAATGAGGATGGATTGATGGATGTGTGTTACTCTTTTACTCAAAAACTACTGAAAGGATTTGGATGAAATTTTACAGTAATATAGATATGGTTCATCAGAATAACACATAGGCTACTAGCATAATACGGTCACTGAGAATTTTCTCCTTGTCTGTCCATCGTGCCCAGCCACCAGCATCTTTCGGGATTTGGACGTGACTTTTTTTATAATCTATAGGCTCGCGTTTGACCACTATCTCGCCTGATGTTAAGCGATGACGTGGTCTACGGTGAAGCACGCTTGCCTAGAAGAAACCTATTCACTCTTGACTTAAAGACCCTAAGGTTGTAGCTATCAGGGAACAAAGACTCCGGAAGGGAATTCCACTCCTTAACTATACGCACAATGAAAGTATTAGCAAAACGCTTCGTGCGTATGGGAGGGATGTCCACCATGTACCGATGGCACATGGCCGTACGTCTTGTAGTCCGATGATGGAAAGGGCTAGGCGGAATCAAATTGTGCAGTTCCGTCGCACACTCCCCGAAATGTAACCGTTAGAAAACCGACAAGCTGGCAACTCGGCGTCGATGTTCGAGGCTATGAAGCTTTGAGACGACCAGTGCATCGTTGGCAATAAGCCTTTTGGCCCGTCTGACAATCGACTCAAGTGCACCAAGCTGGTATTTGGCAGATCCATCCCAGAGGTGAGAGCAGTACTCCATGCATGACCGAACTTGTGCTTATACAAGTTGAGCAGCTGTTCAGGCGTGAAGTACCTTTTCACCTTTGCAAGAATCCCCAACTTTTTTGCAGCTAACTGAGCTTTCGCCTCAATAAATGGACCGAAGTTGAGGGTCGATGTCAACGTAACACCGAGAAGTTCGAGACGGTCCGTTAACGGCACGGTTACACCACGGAAAGATGGATCCGGGTGGAATTGGCTCTTTTTTGCGGAAAAAAGACACGCCTGGGTCTGAGCAGCATTGAAACTGACCAGATTGGCATCACCCCATTCGGAGACCGCCTTCAAGGACAGGTTCAAGCGTTCAACCATGGCCTCTCGGAGAGACCGAATCTGAGGCCCAGTAGCCCGTGCGCTGGACACGTATCTCTCAGCAACAGTGCTGTCATCTGCGTACCCAAAGGTTCCGGGTTTTAGCAGATCATTAATGTTTAGCAAGAATAATGTTGCCGAGAGCACTGATCCCTGAGGGACTCTTGCGTTGATATCTAACTGACTGGACGAGCAGCCGTCGATAACCACTCGGATGGATCGATCCCTCAGGAAGTCCGCAATCCAATCACACAGACTACTAGGCAGACCGAAGGAAGGAAGCTTACCAATGAGGCTTTCATGCCAGACCCTGTCGAAAGCCTTCGAGATGTCGAGCGGGAGACTTCTAGCTCTTCCCCATGTCTCTCGATGGCCTCACTCCAGATGTGAATGACATTCGCTAGAAGATCCCCAGTGGACCGATTTCGGCGGAAGCCGTATTGGCGGTCACTGAGGATGTCGTTCGCTTCTAGGTATGGTAGGAGCTTACCATTGAGCACACGTTCCATACTCTTACAGAGGATGGACGTTACAGATATGGGTCTGTAGTTGGCCGGGTCAATGACAGACCTGTTCAAGTAGCCACATGGTCGGACAAAACGTTAGAAGTAGTGAATTCGACATCATACTGAATGGAGAAAACTAGACTTTATAAATCAAACAGTTTTTCTAGGAATCACAAGAGGAGAAACTACAATGGAGACCTCAAATAATAACTAAAAAAAACTAACTAAAATAAAAATAAAATAACATCTCTAGCGGGTCGGCTAAGCACATCCGCTTATGCTGTTAGAAAGATAAGACAGTTAACAGATATGGAAACCGCGCGTTTGGTCTATTTTAGTTATTTTCACAGCCTTATCTCATACGGTATTTTGCTGTGGGTACGGGCTGTTGACATTGAATCCATATTTATTTAGCAAAAGAGAGCTGTCAGAGCCATAGCTAAGTCACTGATAATCTCTTCGGAACTGTTTAAGATTAATTCTATGGCAACTGCCAATTCATTTATGAAAATATTAAGTATGTAAGAAAAAATATACATCTTAAACGTAATTTTTACATACTCTTTGATACATCTCTTTAGTAAAGTTAGTGATAGACACAATTGATACCAGAAATAAAGATAAATTAGATCAACCAACTTATACATATATTAGCTAAAGTACACACATCTTTCAAAATTTAAAACCTTTCTTAAAAGCACACTTTGTAAACAATCATATTACAAATTAGATGATTATATTCAAGATTGATTATATTAAGAATGCATGGAAAAATGCTGGTCCTGCTCCATAGGCCAATCTTTAGTATAGAAAAAATCAAATTTGTTTGACGAATTTATATACTATTCATAGTAATTGTATTTCTTTTTTTTGTTTTAAGAAATTGAGTCACACACTGTTCCGTTGTTGTTGAATTAGGTATTTTAAACCTATATTTGTAAGCATGTGAGAACCATGTTCCTATTTATCAAATGAATGAATTTACCTGTTAATGCTTTTAATACTTTATTTTATACTTATACGTAGTATAGCATTTAGTGCTATTCTCGGTGCATGGTCTTCACGCATGTGAATTAATGTATGTATGTAAATATTGTAAAAACCTCTTTTTAAAAGAGTAAGTGTGGAGTTTCTTGTCCGTTATTCTCCATAACAAGCTACTTTTCCGAATGGACGGTAGAATCATATACTTGTAAATTTTAATTGTTGAAGTTCAAAAGTGGCATTTTTTTTCATTCATTTTTTATCCCTTATTGGCCTAATTAAAATCATAAAAAAATTACTTTGACTTTATAATTTATTAAAATAAAAAAATAAAAAATATTTTTAATACAACTAAACCCTGTATAGGTTCTTTTGAATAGTCAAACAAAATATGAATCTAGTTGCACATTCGCAAGCGTCAGTAGGTCTCTATGGAGAAGAATGTGCAATAACTCCACGGACACTCTTTTCCATCAATTTAAATTACAATTATTTGGTTACGAGTTGTAAGAACAGTGTTTAATATACACCTAGAAATATTAATTATTTATCATTCATCAAATTCCATGCAAATCTATTGTATACTCATGTTTTACAAAATTAAATATCTTATCTTATCTTATCAAAACATCATGTACAATTCTAGTCACTAAAATTACTTATTCTCCATATTAGAGTGTATGATTTCACAGTGTATTAACAATATGTGTGGATTAACAATGCAAATACATATATATCATATATATATATCATACATATATATTCTAAAAATATATGCTATACCTATGTGGCCAATTAAATATCCATCCAAACTATCGTTCACGCGTAACATTTTTATAGTATGCCAAAACAAATTAAAATACTTAATTACTTGTTGAGATTCTAAGATGATAGGTAGTAAATATTTACATACACAAAGATATACTAGATGTTTTCTCTCGAACTATGGAAAAAAGTGGTCCAGGCATCCTGCACGGTAGAATCAACTATTATTAATTGTAAATTTTAATGTAACTTTCAAAAGTGCCGCTTGGTGGCCTCATCATCTGATGATGATGAGGCCACCAAGCGTCACCAAGTTGACGTCTTTCGGCTGAAATGATGATGATGATTCATCATCATTTCAGCCGAAAGACGTCCACTGCTGGACATAGGCCTCCCCCAGGCGTCGCCACATTGACCGATCCCGTGCGTCTCGCATCCAGCGCGCTTGGTGGCCTATTTGAAATAAAATATCTTTGTCTTGTCTTGTCCTGGGGGGTGACCATAAGCTCTTAGAGCGGTATCAATTTGAGATCGAATAAGGGACAGATGTATATGACTTGTATACATCTGTCACTTACAAGACAAGACAAAGATATTTTATTTCAAGTAGGCCACCTAGCGGCACTTTTGAACGTTACATTAAAATTTACAATTAATAATAGTTGATTCTACCGTGCAGGATGCCTGGACCACTTTTTTCCATAGTTCGAGAGAAAACAACTAGTATATCGTTGTGTATGTAAATATTTACTACCTATCATCTTAGAATCTCAACAAGTAATTAAGTATTTTAATTTGTTTTGGCATACTATAAAAATGTTACGCGTGAACGATAGTTTGGATGGATATTTAATTGGCCACATAGGTATAGCATATATTTTTAGAATATATATGTATGATATATAGAGCGGTATCAATTTGAGATCGAATAAGGGACAGATGTATATGACTTGTATACATCTGTCACTTACTCGATATCAAATTGATACTGCTCTAAGACCTTATGGTAACCCCCCTGATGTCAGAATGTCTGACCACTTTATTTAGGCGTTCACTTTCGTTTGCTCGCTGTCAATCGAGAATTCGAGATACTAAATATTTGATGTTAGGTACTCGTATCTAATAGCAGCAAAAAGGTAGTGCATTTTGGTATTTTTTAAATATCAAATATCTCTATTAGTCCAGGGGTTCTGACACTTACAAAATTTGAGTTAATCCATATGAAAATAGATAGACTGGGAATTTGGACTTAGTGACTAATATTAAAAAATAGGTCAGGAACTATTGGTATCGCACAACGGCAGTCACAGACTCACGGCTCATTGGCCGGTTTTAAATCATCATTATTTTTTTTGTTGTACTGTTGTTTGCAGGAGTCTACATTGTAGCCGGTAAACGAACTCCTTTCGGGAAGTACGGAGGCCTGCTCCGAGATGTCTTGCCTGAGGATCTGTTCGCTACAGCAGCAGCAGCAGCCTTGAAGGCTGGGTGTGTGGCTCCTGATCTTGTAGACACCGTTAATATTGGACAGGTTAACCCTTATCTTTTGAATCGACTCGACTGTACAATAGTGCTGTAGTTCTTCTTCATTTCATAAGATGGAAGTTCATCCAAAGAGGAATACAACTTTTAAGTAAAATTCTCCTATTTTTTATGAACCTTCATGGAGCATTTTCTTAATTTAGTATTTAACTGCTCCCCAGATAATTCCGATATCACAAAACGGCTTGTCTCCTCGTCATGCGGCTTTAAAGACAGGCATCCCAGCGAAAACACCAGTTCTCTGCTTAAACAGATTGTCAGGCTCTGGATTCAACGCCATCATTTGCAGTGCACAGGTACGTCTGATAACCCATCACGATCCATGGATTTTTGAATTAAATGAACTGTAAAATAAAGGCTCAATTTCTTGCTGCAGTATGGTTGCCTCGTTGGTCTCACGGTCGCATGTGCGACTGTTGAGCGTGAGGTCCCGGGTTTGTTTTTTAAGTCGGGCAAAGTGATATTGGGGTTTTCCATTAGGAATTTATCAGTATTGGCCCGGACTTTGGAAGTTGATGGTGTGACACCCTCGTACCTCGGCGAGCACGTTAACCCGTTGGTCCCACGCCTGATCTCTCTCTGGTCATGTCAGTTTGCCGTCCCATCGGGGTAAGACAGTGAGAGAAGAGAGTGCACCTGCGTTTGCGCACAGACTTGTGCACTATAATATCACCAGCGCCTGGTCTCCGCTGAGAATGGCCGCCGTGGCCGAAATTCGGTCTGGAGGACTAATATAATAATATATGCCACCTATAACTATTACCTTTTTTTCACAGGAGATCCTTTTAGGTGCATCTCAAATCTCCCTAGCTGGTGGTATGGAAGTTTTGTCTGCAGTTCCTTTCCTCGTCCGTGATATCCGCTTTGGGACTGAATTGGGGAAGACTAACGAAATGGAGGATTTTCTCCGCATGGCATCCTTTGATTCATACTGCAAAATGTTTCTGTTACAAATTGCGGATGTTGTTGCTGCTAGATATGGGATTACTAGGAGGGAGGCCGATGAGTATGCTCTGAGATCTCAGGAGAGGTGGAAAAATGGTAAGATATGGCTGTTTGTTTCTTTTGGAACATCAATATGCAAAAACCCCAATATATCCGTGCTGGTCCGTGGGTGACTGTCTTAACGTACAAAGATTCCTACATGCTTCGGAAAGCATATTAAGCCGTTGGTCCTGGCTGTCATTTAAACATATTTGAAAGTCTTTACAGATAGAAGCCATGAGACATTCTGACATCAGTCTTGCCGAGGGCTATCGTGTTACCCATTACTTGGTTGTGTAGGTCAGAATGGCAGTCGCCCCATGTAAAATACTGGTACTCAGTTGCATCTGGTTAGGTTGGAAGTCGATCCCAACATAATTGGGAGAAGACTAGGCCATAGAGCAACACGGACCACCGGCGGACCGGAGGACTAGGCAGATCGATTGACCAAAATATCAGCGCAATAACGTATTACTTTTAGCGGATGCAAGCGGATTCTTCGATGAGGAGCTGGTCACGGTGCCAGTGAAGGTCAAGAACCGTGAAGTGTTGATGACGACGGACGAGCACCCTCATCCTGACACTTCTTTAGAGAAACTGAGCAGATTGCCGCCAGTATTCGAAGGGGGAATCAACACTGCAGGCAATGCTACTGTGAGTTTGTGATTCATTTAGAACTGTTTGTGTTGTTTCTACCAGATTTTGGAAGTGAAAACTTCTTTAGCCGCGTTGAGTAATTTTTGTTAGGGGCAAAATTTAAGGGTACGCGTCAGCGACACGCTAATATGACGTGTGACGTAATAATACAGTTAAGCCAAAGATTTAAGTTTCTCCAAGACTGCGTATTTCTTTTTAAATGATTTTTAATTCTTAGGAAAAAATACGATATTACTAGTTCCTTTATTTGAAAACCTTCGTATCTTATTTACTTTAAAAAATAATACCGAAAATTGTCAATATGATATCTAATTTCACTTTTTTTTCATGCAGAGCCTCAACGACGGTGCTGCAGCTATGGTTCTGGCTAACGATCAAGCTTTGAAGATCCATAACTTGACTCCTTTGGCAAGGGTTGTGGGCTGGTCAAGTGTAGCAGTGGATCCATTCATGATGGGAACTGCGGCTATTCCTGCTATGAAGACTCTTCTCAAGAAGACCGGGCTGACGATCGATGACATGGACTTAGTTGAGGTAAGTTAAGTACAAAACGATCGGCGAACCCCCTTGCTGGACCAGTGAGGCAAGTAGCTGTAACTTTTTGCCTTTCGTAGAAACTATATAAATAAGTCTTCCTTTACCCAAGTTACCAGGTTCAAAAGAGACACCCCATGTGTGTGTAGGGTCACACCAGCCTTATGCATGTTGAGCACTGGTTATTCTCCACGCATTGGTTGCCAGAGGAAGGGCGGCGTCGCCGGAACCGGCGCAAAAAGCGGTGGCAAGGTGACCCACAGCCTTGTTGCGTAATGTATTCGGCAAGGCAAACGGTAAAGATTATGAAAAATCGACCAATCACATAGAATCGAATTCATAACGCAATAAGACTGCTGGATGCGCACCATGAACGTTGGTGCGAGCATATCGGCAGGCTTATTACGTATCTTTTGCAAGAGCAAAACGATTGCGATTTTCGCGCAATAATTGCTCTTCAATACAAGAGTTTTAGAGTTGTTGGCGGTTTTTTTTAAATAAGTGCATTAAAAATACAAAATTGGATAAACATAGAAAATAGAGAAGGGAAGTAGAACAAAATTGAAGTTTGATTGAAGAATTTCAATAAGCATAATATGCATTTTGTATACCTACTTAGTTTCATATTTTATATCATTGACATATTTCAGTGTGATGACTGAAAGAAAAGAGAGTGAGTGATAGCGTAACGGTTGTCAGGAAAGAATGGAAGAAGAAAACATGTAGCGCCGACCCCAAGTAACATGGGGAATGGGCAGGCAGATGATGATGATGACATATTTGACATTACAGATTCATGAAACATACGCGCCAACAACGCTGGTCACTGCCAGAGAGCTAGCAGTGGATGAAGATAAACTGAATGTCAATGGAGGAGGCATCGCCCTAGGACATCCGTCCGGCGCGACTGGAATCAGAATAATGTCACACCTCACTTATGAGCTTAGGTAGGATAAAAATTGTTTGAAACATAAAGGGTCATGCTATATCTATATATATAAAAGCGAAAGGTCACTCACTCACTCACTCATCACGAAATATCGAAAACCGCTTGACGTATAAAGATGAAATTTCGCAGCCAGGTTTCTCAAGTGATTTAAGTGCGCACTAAGAAGGGTTTTTTGGAAATTCTACCCCTAAAGGGGTAAAACGGGGGGTTGAACGTTTTTATGAAATTCTTACAGTTTCTAAATTAGACACGTGAAATTTCAGATTTACGGTGTTAGTTGATAAAAATAATTTATGTATATTTATTGGTTTTTGGAAATTTCACCCCTAAGGTGGTGAATAAGTGTAAAGTAATACTAATCTAAGTAAATAGTAAAGGTTTTCACTATTAGTTTTTCAAAATTACTCCTAAAAGACGATTTAGGGGGTGTTAAAGATTTTTAAAGAATTTTACTGTACAGGGCTTCTTTTTATGATGTAGGGGAGCACTAAGAAAGGATTTTTGGAAATTCAACCTTTAAGGGGGTGAAACTAAAAAGTCACCTGTAGGATAAATACGGAGCACGCGGGCGATGTGCTAGTCTTCTAGAAAATTTAGGAAGAGTCCATAAAGTTGTATTGCAATGTTAAACATCTTCACCCACCTATCCCAAAGATAGGTAGGTGAAGATCCCTTGTATGTAAAGGAATTAGTTCCAGTAGTAGCTTGGAGACCAAGTTGCGAAGCACTTCCGACAGAAACCAATAATTCTGCCAAACTTACGATGTCTTTGAGGACCTCATAATAATGAGCTGCGTCTTTATGTAAATAGTGATTGTCCGCTCTTTATTACCTGAGTAGCACTAGCCATTCTGACAGAATTCATCAGCCATCCAGGCGGGAGATACCGGCGATACAGGACCTCACAATTAGCAGTCACACTTGCGACCAACACCACTATAAAAAGGTTGATCAAAGAGGCTTCGCATATTAAATAACTGGTGTTATTGTTTCAGACGACGTGGCCTTAAAAGAGGCATCGCATCAGCCATCATCGCTGGTGGACAAGGCGTGGCCATGATGATCGAAATTGTTTGATACAGCCGTAGCAGTAACACAGAGAAACGTGCACCAGCTGATGCTGAGTTGAGGGTCTCATTCTTCTAGTTCAGCAGAACGATAGAAAGAAGAATAAAGTTTATACGTTTTTTGTTTTTAATAAAAATTAATATATTTGCCAGTGCCTTGTTTTCTTAAGCACCGTCAGTGTGCTATGCTAGCAGCATCTTCAAAGGATAACACCCGGAATGTTTTTTGCTAGAAGTATATATTTTTTAGTTTTATCGACTTTGTTTGCAGAGTAATCTAGCTGAATGAAAGGCCCATGCTAGACCATGGCCATGATTTTTAAAAAAGCTTACTGGAAGCAGAAGAATGTAGTGGCGAAGCTTAGGATAGGCCCATATCCAGGCAATCGAGGTCGCTTTTTACTGATACCGACCTACCCGACGATCTCACAATATTAATCTTTGCTAACTAAAGGACTTGTGTGACCTAAATCCCAACGCAAACAGCTTATTCTTGTGTAAGTAGCTAGTTGATATAATACTTAGCACGAGTGCCTAGTTAGTTAACACGTATGCGTCACAAGAGGCCCACGCACCAGCTTTGCAGAAGTTTTACCAATTGCACACTCCTTAGATCGATCCCCAGTCCTCCAGAGCACAGATCCTCAGTCAAAAAGATAATATCTAAACACTGAGTTGTTCTAAAGTTCCTATGCAGCATGCACGTGTTTGGTCCAGCTGCGCAAGGATTAACCAAAGATTAAGAATCAATTTGTTCTCAAATAAGTCCTAATTGGAAAGGGGCAGATAAGATAAACTGCACAAATAGCCTGCTTCTGTTCTCAAGGACCATGGTCGGATCGCTTGCATTTGCATGAGAGTTGTTTCATAATTCGTTGGGAATGGCTGTCGCATTGAAAACAGGTAAGGTATTTTGTGAATCAGAAATATTTGTTTTTAATACCTACTACAACCTTATTCAAGTATATTTGCTGTGTTCACTAATTAGTTTTCAATTCCACACCGTCAGTTTTAGTAACAACGCCTCATCATGGCTTTTCAAGACCTCTCAAGCTTTTACCCTATAGATCTAAACAATGATCATTGATACATTATTTTTGATGTTAAAGGTATCTACATAGTAGCAGCCAAACGCACACCGTTTGCTAAAATGGGCAGAGCGTTCAAAGACGTCCATCCGTCGAAGCTCTTTGCGGCTGCAGCAAGAGAGGCTTTCAGAGCAAGTGATCTGTCACCAGAACTGGTGGATACCGTTAACGTGGGACAAGTCTATACGGTGAGTATTTTTTTCAGTATTACAAGCTTATATTTTACTTGTCTTTTGTTTTTAGTATGTATGTGAAGAATATTGCAAGTGCAATTGAATTTTAAAACAATTTTCCCCAACCGATTGAATTAAAATGCATACACATACGCATACGCATAATTAGATAAGAAACATCATTAGACTCCCAAAGATGGCGAATCAATTCTGATTCCAGATAAGCGGTTCATCCGATGGAATCCTTACTCCTAGGCACTCGGCCTTGAAAGCAGGCGTTCCTTACGACAAGCCAGCACTTGGAGTCAACCGACTATGTGGTTCCGGGTTCGAAGCTATGGTTAATAGTGCACGAGTAAGCTTTTTTCCTAAATACTATTTTTTTTCCCAAAGTGTCCATTGTGGTTGGAGCCAACATGCAGATAGTCTAGACAAGTGACATTCTGTAAACGAAAGCGTCGCGATAGCAATTGAAAAATGTCAAAAATTCTATGGGATTGCCAAGCGCTATCGAAATGTCACGTGATCAGTACTTACATTTTGGCCTTGCCACTATTCACCATCGTTGACAGAACGACACTATGCCTAGAGCTTCTGGATTACTAAACGCGAACCAGATACGATAGCAGATTGCATTTGATTTTTTCTGTCTAGGACATACTTCTGGGATCTGCACAAATCTCACTGGCAGGTGGAACAGAGAACATGTCAGCAATCCCGTTCTTGGTCAGAGACTTGCGTTATGGTTCCCCGCTGGGCCAAACCAGGACCTTTGAAGATTTCCTAAAGGCGGGATCAGTGGATTCTTACTGCAATTTCTCCATGGCAGAGACTGCGGAGAACTTGGCCGAGATGTATGATCTGAAGAGGGAACAGGTGGATGACTATGCTTTGAAGTCACAGATGAAGTGGAAAACTGGTTAGTTATATTCGTCTTCACAAATGTTGTAGTTATATTACAGAGACAAGGCTGACCGCAGTATAATAATAAGCCTTTATTGGTTTCCAAGACATTAAAAAAATATAATTATAAAAAAAAACTATGTTTAACAAGTAGGTATTTCAGATCGATATATATGTCATGGCCCCTTTCGGGTCTATACCCCCAGGCCTATGCCTCCTCCAGTTGCCCCCATTTTTTTCTGTCGTTAGCTGTTTTCATCCAGTCTCTTCCTGCCAATTGAAGTATGTCGTCTATCCAGCGAGCTTTTGGTCTGCCCATTTGTCTGTTGCCTCCTGGACCTGTCCATTTTGTTACTCGTGTAGGACATCTTTCTTCAGAAGAACGGGCGATGTGTCCTGCCCATTTCCACTTCAAACGCTGTGCGTGTTTTAATGCGTCTATCACTTTGGTTTTGTGTCTAATTTTTTTACTATTAACGTTGTCGATGGTTTTGATGCCAACCAAGGACCTCTCCATATGCCGATGCCTCTCCATAGTCCGTTGGCAAGTACGTATTTTTGACAAGGTGTTTTTGTTAAAGAGCCAGGTTTGGGCACCGTAAGATAAACGGCAAAAGGCTCGAATCCATCATCATTACTTTTTTCTTTAGTTGAATTGAAAGTTTTGATTTTAATATTTCTTTTTCAATCAATCAATCATTTAATTGCAATAAGTATTGGTACAGTGTAGGTGTTTAAGTAAATAATAAATAGTTTCCTAATACATAGTCAAACATTTGACATGCAAAATATTACAATATAGGTACTTAATGCTAGGCTATAGTGTTTATGTCCAATGGCATGCATGATTTTCTATTATTTTACAATTATACGTTTATTTATTAATTGTCATCAAATTAACCATTATGTTGTATTTATAAATTCATTTATGGAATAAAATTGTTTTTCTAGTAGCCATAATTTTAACCTTGTAAAAAATAAATTGTTGGGCAACTCTTTAAAGTTCTTTGGTATTTTGTTATATATAAATCCACACATATAATAACAGTTCTTTTTATACAGAGAGGTCTTTGGTGCCCTAGGCAGAACTATTCTATCTGGATCTCTTACTATTCTAGGGCAACGGTCTTGTGCCTTCTTAAACAGGTCAAAGTGATGTCGGACAAATTTAGCACATTCAAAGATATACATACTGGGCAAAGTAAGGAGTTTCAACCTTTGAAACAACGGTTTACATGATTCCCATGGTGGAATGCCATATAAGGCATTCCACCATGTAGCTCCAGTATTTTTTCCAGGTCATTTTGATTATCCTGTCTATTTCATCTAGGTGTCTTGTGTTTTTAAATGATATTTGTTTTCCGAGGTAGATATAGCTCTCTACGTATTCTATAGGTGATTCATTTATTAGTATGGGATTCTTCGTACCGTTGGTAGCTACCTTTGTTTTTGAGGTATTTAGTTGTAGACCTATATTTTCGCTAGCAACTCTTACTTTCTTTCAGCATTTCCTGTAGTTGTTTTGATGTCTTAGCTAAAAGGACTATATCGTCGGCAAATCGTAGGTTACTGAGGTTTTGTCCTTCTATGGTTATTCCTTTTTTGCCCCAGTCTAGGTCTTTCATTATATTTTGTAAGACAGCTATAAATATTTTTGGTGATAGCGGGTCTCCTTGCTTCACACCCCTACGGATATTAAATTCTGGGCTTATTCTATCTAATTTAACCCGGCTTGTACTTTTTCTATAGAATAGGTTGGGGAAAAAGTCTTTTCGCATTATAGTATGTATGAACTTGTAATAAAATCTCTTTGGCTATACTATTAAATAGTATAGCCAAAGAGATTTTATTGATACCAAAACCAGCCAGATACAAATTTTGTATCTGGCTGGTTTTGGTATCATTGAAAGTTTAAATTTTAAAGAACATAATTCCAAATACAAATTAGGAAAATGCGTGGTTTTCATTTGTTTTTCGTACCGTCAAGATGAGTGAATCTAATGAAGAAATTCGATACATTTTAAAATTTTACTACAAAAAAGGTAAAAGGCTTGGCCAAGCCGCGAAAAAAATTTGCGATATTTATGGACCTAGTGCAGTGTCTGTGAGAGTAGCACAAATTTGGTTTAAGCGTTTTCAATCCGGAAATTTTGATGTCAAAGATGCACTTCGCTCTGGTCACCCTATTGCGGATAAAATGGATGCCATTTTTGAAAAAGTGGAGCAAGATCGGCATATCAGTAGTTACGACGTAGCTGAAGAACTGGGAATTGACCACAAAACAGTTTTGTCGCATTTGAAAGAAACTGGGTACACAAAAAAGCTCGATATTTGGGTACCTCACGAGCTCATTGAAAGAAACCTAATGAACCGTGTACTCATTTGTGATTCTTTATTACGACGTAATGAAACCGAACCATTTTTGAAGAAGCTGATAACTGGTGATGAAAAGTGGATCACGTACGACAAGAACGTGCGAAAAAGGTCATGGTCAAAGGCCGGTCAGGCTTCACAGACTGGCGAAACCCGGGTTAACTCGCAACAAGGTGATGCTGTGTGTGTGGTGGGCATTATTCATTATGAGCTGTTACCACCAGGCAGGACCATTGATTCTGAACTCTACTGCGAACAACTGATGAGATTAAAGCAAGAAGTTGAGAGAAAGCGGCCGGAATTAATCAACAGAAGGGGTGTGGTTTTTCATCATGATAACGCTAGACCTCACACATCTTTAGCCACTCAGCAAAAATTAAGAGAGTTTGGCTGGGAGGTGTTAATGCATCCGCCGTGTAGTCCTGACCTTGCACCTTCAGTTTTACACCTGTTTCGGTCTCTTCAGAATTCTTTGGGCAGTGTCAGGTTAACATCACGAGAGGACTGCCAAAACCACTTGTCGAGGTATTTTGATCAGAAGTCCCAAAATTTCTATAGCAATGGGATCATGTCCCTACCTACAAGATGGCAAGAAGTTATCGAACAAAATGGCACCTACATACTTTAGTTAAATGTAAATAAACTATATAAAAAATGTTATGAATTTTCTTAAAAATGCGAAGAAACTTTTTCCCCAACCTTATATATCCTTGAGAATGTTAATGTATATGTATGGAATATTTTGATGCTCTAATGCGTCCTATGCTATGTATAGATTTTTCTTATATTCAACATATTTTTCTATTACTTGTTCTACAGACCTCTGTATGTGGTCAGTCGTTGAGTACCCTTGACGGAAACCTGCCTGTTCTACTGGTTGGTTCTTTTTTATATTTGGCACTATTCTTTTCTTCAGGCACATTGCAAATAGCTTATACATTGTTGGTAGTAGACTAATAGGTCGGTAGTTATTTATATCCGCTGGGTCTCCCTTTTTGTATATAAGAATTAACATAACGTGATTTTGCCCATTTGATAGGGATTTCTTGTTCTTCCAGTATTTTTGTGAAGAGAGTAGTGAGTGGGCCTATCAGTAGATATTTTCCAACTATCAAGGCTTCATTTGGGACCCGGCTTCATTTATCTTTTTTTGATTTTTTATCAAGTGTCACTACTGTGGTCAGCGAAAGTAAAGTACTTTCGCTGACCACAGTTTTTAAGACTGCAAGAACTCGGAAAACATTTTACGGCAGTTATTTACGCAACAATTTCCTTATAAAATCCAAATACTAGTAGAAGACTAGTAGGGAGAGGTATATGTTCTGAAGGTGATGATACAGCCACATCCGGCTGTATAGGAGATTATTCACTAAAAGCACTTCCTCACTTGGCTTGCGTACTTAAAACGAGTTTTGAAATGTTTTCAGGTTTCGAGAACGGTGTCTTTGATGCAGAGATGACCCCAGTAACGGTGATGGTGGATGGTAAACCAGTAGTAGTAGATAAAGATGATCATCCTCGTGCTAACACCACCATGGAGTCTCTCAGCAATTTGCCTGTGCTGTTCAGGAAAGGCGGTGTCGGGACTGTTGGCAATTCTACTGTAAGGTTTCCATCATGCTTGTCTTTTTAAACCTTGGATTGATTTGTCTTAATCGCTTGTCTTATTTGGCTTTTTGAAACATTGCATATCATCGTCTTATCAACGACTTTACACAAAATTGCAATTGTAACAACAATAATATTCCTATAGCCATAGGAATTGCTCATTACATTACTGAAGCTCTTTCTAGGGCGTTAACGACGGTGCAGGCGTTCTGATCCTTGCAAGTGAAAAGGCTGTCAAGCAACACAGCCTGACTCCACTCGTCCGTCTGTCTGGCTGGTCTCATGCTGGAGTGGAGCCCAGAGTAATGGGGTTAGGACCTGTGCCCGCTATAAGACAGCTACTGGATGCTACTGGGTTTACGCTTGATGATATGGATATGATTGAGGTAAGACTGTCTTGAATTTATCATCATTTCAGCCACCAGCCAGTATAATTTTCTTGTATTAGTCCATGTGGGTTAGTGATAAGCAGTCAGGAAACTGCCTCATTGGTCTAGTGCTCGCAAGTGCTACTGCTGAGCATGTGATCCTAAGTTCTCTCTCTAGGATCTGGAATTTCTCAAAAGCAGTTTTTTTATATTTTATAGGCTCGTGTTTTACCACTATCTCACCTGTTGGAGAGCGATGATGTGGTCGAAGGTTAGACACGCTTGCCTAGAAATAACCTATTCACTCTTGACTTAAAGACTCCTAGATTTTAGCTGCCGGGAAACAGGTACCGGCAGGGAATTCCACTCCTTAATGTTACACTAGTCGACGGTACGAGCTATTTTGTGCGCGGTGTTAAAATACCTGCTATCTCATCCTACAACTCGTGCAAAAATAAATAGATGCTGTGATGAGCAGTAAGAACCTAGTTTGCGTACGAATTAGCACTTTTGCAAGTTGTTAGCGAAATGGATGATGATTTAGGACGAAAACGAGCGCGCGAAATTTTATTAACAGACCTTTGGGAGTCTAGATATCATGAAAAAACGACTAAATGTATATTTTCAAAATAAAATGTTTTGCATTTTTTAACTACTAATCTATCCCTGTATGGTGTCCGATTTGCCATTTTCCTTCTTCTTATGGTATTTATTGCCGCCCAAAGATTCGTTAAAATTAGTGTTGAAATATGGAACTTTCGACGCTCATAACTTTCAAATATTTTTCTTTTTTACTTTTTTGTTTCCATACAGGACTAGATAATGATGAGACAAATTGATATCATTTTTAATTTTGAACGAACATCGTCAAACAACAGTATTTGACAGCTAACAGTGGAGTAATCCCTAGACTACGTTTGTATGGAAGAATTATCGACTAGTGTACGCATAATAAAAGTGTTTGCAGCCGGAAGAGTGCCGGATTTTAGATTTATGCTCGATTTATGGTAATAGGCCCATTACATGGATCTTAAACATAAATGGCGTGATGTTATGTTATACAATCGTTTTAATACGAAATACAACTTGCAATACACTTTACGATATAATATGCTTGATAACAAAGATAAAGAGGCAGATAAAATGTATTTGAGTATTTTGGTAAACACAGCTTACATAATATTTTTAGCGGTCAATTCAAAGGTCAATATTTCGGTACAATACATCAGTGTCAATATCTATACTATATATAAATATATATATATATACTTATTACTTACAATATATATAATATTATAAAGAGGAAAGATTTTTTATTTGTTTGTACGAATAGGCTCCGAAACTAATGGACCGATTTAAAAAATTCTTTCACCAACAGAAAGCTCCTACATTATTCCTGAGTAACATAGGCTATTTTTTAATCCCGATAACGGGTCCCGTGGGGTGGTCCACGGGAGCGAAGCCGCGGGGAACAGCTATATCGATTGTAAAGAGGAGAATAAATTTAATAAAGATTGATAGACTTCCGTGCTTATTTTGATGACATTGCTTATTTTTCTAATTTTTTTTTTTCGATTATGGCATGTGGCAATGGGCGGGGGGCAGAGTTCATACTTCCTTGCAACGGCCAGTCGCCATCGCCAGAAAATAGAACTGAATTCCTTCGTTATTCAGGCTTCGCCTGAAGGTTGAAGCGCTAGCCGATTAATCAGCTTCTGCTTCAGCCAGAAATCGAGTTTCGGTCGGACACTAGAAGCCACAAACATATTTGCCCTTTTTTTTCGAGTAGATTTTCTGTAAACCTCTTTGCCAGATTAACGAGCAGTTCGCAGCGCAGGCCCTGGCCAGCGTGATAGAGATGGACCTCGATCAGGACAAGCTGAACATGAACGGTGGCGCCATCGCGATAGGACACCCAGCTGCTGCCTCTGGGGCAAGGATCGCTGCTCATCTTACGCATGAGCTAAGGTGTTGTGAATGATTTCTTCTTTTCTCTCTTGTGTCAATTAATTGATTGTGCCTTTTAAGGACCTTTGTGGCTGGACAGCTCTGTCATTTGCATTTTTGCTTTGTCATTTCAGAGGATTTTATGACAGACATTCTCCATTTGTTGAAAGTGGTCATTACGCTTTGGGAGACAAGTATCAAACGATATAGACCTAAAAATAGTTTGTATTGTTTTTTTTTTTGAGAAAGTGCCCGAGGTTTCAGATTTTATTCTGATTATCAGGAGAATCTAGCAACAGCCGGAGCTAACTTCTTGTGCGTATTTTATCACCCCTACAAGAAGTAAAAACGTTTTCCTTCTTTTACAGACGTCGAGGCCTGAAGCGGGGTATCGGCGCAACGTGTATTGGTGGTGGTCAGGGGATCGCTGTGTTACTTGAGTCTGTTTGAATAGTTATAAAACTGTGAATAAATTATTGTTAAGATGTATCGACTTAAATAAAAAAAAGACTTTTGTTATTGATGTTTACCCCATTCCTCATTTACAAAGTTATAAGTATCAGCCGTCATTCATTTCATAAGCCCTTAATGATCCCACTGTTGGGATACAGGCCTTCTCTCTGTGAGGGAGGGAATGGCCCTTAATCCACCACTCGGGCCCAGTGTGGGTCGATGGATGTCACATGTCTTCGAATTTTAAGTTCTAGGACACGCCGGTTTCCTCACGATGTTTTCCTTCACCGTATTTAGAGCAGTGGTGATGAAATAATTTACACAAATCACAAAGTAAAGCGCCTGCCTGGTTCCTGGTCCTACCTAGCCTTTGAATTTAATTTACTTAAAAGTCAGCCTGCTATGTCTATGACACTTGATCTGGGTCTAGGCTAATCTAGCTATCTTATGTACGTAGCGTTAGCGAATCCACTACTTCTTTTCGAGTCGACGACGGTTAACTTCAGGCCCAGTAGGTAGCCACGTTAATTGCAGCACCAGTGGCGTTCATTAGGTTGGTTCTCGAAAGTGCAGGTGCATAGGCACTTGGGCACTCCAGCATGTTCTGTACAGGTGCACCGCACGCACATTGGGAGTCAAACGGGTCTATATAATTACATTTAGCTGTGTTGTATTATCGAATTTCCTAAATACTTGCCAGCTGTAAACACCGTTAGCTATATTTACATCAATTTACCGCTTTCTTTGGTACGTACTCACATTACCATCTCAATACATAAATTATTACGTGCAACAAACAACCGGTTTTCGCTCCGGACTCCGGACTTTAGACTCAGTGTGTTATCAACATTAACAGGGGGCGCACGATTCGCTTATGTAGGTATCTACTTCAAAAATACGTGATAATAAAACGTAATCCAACAATATACCGAGTAGATACGATAGGGAATGTGAAAATACCACAACCGGTGTGTTTCGGTCCAGTGTTGACGTGCGCGTGAGTAGATTGAAAGAAAGATGGCCGTTGTTATCAATAAAGGTTGGTTTATGTTATTATTTTATGTAATATTTACTTTGTATGTGTTTATTTATAGCGATGAAGTAGTGTAGGGCATTGAACTATGTTGTCTGTAGTCATAAGATAATTATATAATGTCTATATAGTTACCACAGTAATTGACTAGAATGATAAGCACACAAGTTGTATCTGCTAAAACCCGGCAAAATCGCAAATTGATGTACCTATTTTTTATTTGAAATCATTTAGAACAAATTTAGAAGCAGTAATTGTGTTTGCTAGTTAAGAATTAAACCAAGATTTAGATAACATCTTGAATCTTAGTTGAAACCACCATTCAACAATAAAACCTAATCTAACCAAATATCTAAACTCACGTCATCATTGTTTACAAATTAGCTAGACAAAGTTTGCAACGAAGCGAATATGATCCTTATCTATAATGTCAGAAGATTCAAATGCTATTGTACGGACTTTCACACAGGGGTCAATGTCCACATTAATAAATGAGGGGCAAGGTTATTTTTGAATGAGTATGTTTTTTATACAAAACACATGTCTGAATACATTATATAAACCGAAATAGAAGGTGATATAAGTAAAAACTTAATATCGAAAGCGAAAATGTTTAAAAAACGTGTGTCCAGAAAACACTCGTAAGTAATTTTTATCTATTAGCTGTAGAGATAACACACATTCAGAAAATATTATAATACACAGTTAAATATTATGACTCAAATGACAAAATACGATTAACTAGCCCAAAGCGGGCCTTACTTACATACGTAATTACTTGGGATGATTGAGGCATAATTAAATGAGGATATAACAAAAACACGATGAGCTAAAATGAAGTCTAACACTAAATAATAAGAAAGACTTTAAGGCGCCTCCCCGAGCAAAACGCCGCGCTAGTCGTTTTTGTGCAGTTTTTAAGAGCTATCTACTCTTTATTTAAAATACATTAAATTTCTACATAATGTTGATTCTAAAATTGTAGTACACTTTTTTTTTAAAAAGGTATTTGTTTCACTAATCTCCTTCCAACAAAACCATAAAAATGTGAAGTAATTTTTGAGAGCGTGCATCTCCTCGTAAAGTGTTCATTAATTATTTTTTATACTAACACTAATGGATAGACAATTTAATAAAGAACATTTTGTAAGTTTAATTTTTTTCAAAAGACCAATATTCGATCTTATAAAGATTTTATTCTAAAATCTGGGCGTATTCACTACCGTAATTCATGCGCCAACAGTGCCGCCAGGCCAAAGGAATGCTCATATCTCATGCTGATTTTTTGGTCAGGGTACGGCCTTAACTCGCCTCTCAACTTCCACCTCCAGGTATCTTCATAGTAGCAGCCAAGCGGACTCCGTTCGGCAGGTTCGGAGGCGCCTTCAAGGATATCTACCCATCAGACCTGCTGGCTGCTGCAGCTAAGGATGCCCTTAAAGCCGGCAGCGTGGCCCCAGCGGTCATCGATACTGTCAATATTGGACAGGTTTATGGGGTCAGTTATCTTCATGGTTCTCTGATAAACGTTAATACCGAAAAAAATAATTAAATATGGGTAGTGTCACTAACGAAGTAGCGACCAATCCTCAATGGACCAACTGGACTATAAGTTTACAAAAGGTTCTTGCTTGTAAACTATTGGTCCACTAACAAGAGCCTCTTATGCCTTCAGTTCAGTTCCTACTTTCTACCAGGCTTGTATTTTTTTTACTTATTAGCCTTTGAAGCTTAGTAACATAATACAGTTCACTCTGAGAGGCACGTCTTCAGCTGAACAAGTTCCAGTACCTTATATTCACTGATGTTGTAGATCCCTTTGTATGTGCTGCTGGATTTCAATAAAAGTAGAAGACGTACATGCTGAACAACTTGACACCAGTGGAGACAATGCATACTTCAAGAGTTATTGATTGTGAGTGCTTAATCCCCAGATCAGTGGCTCATCAGATGGAGGTTTATCGCCACGTCACGCAGCGCTGAAGGCTGGCATCCCGGAAGACAAGCCAGCTTTAGGAATTAGCCGACTCTGCGGGTCTGGTTTCCAAGCTGTCGTTAACAGCGCTCAGGTATGATCCTCCCTTTTTATATAAATTAGATTTTGTAGCTATCTGAATGGTTCTTGGCAAAAATAAAAGAACATTGCATAAGATGTCTATTGTCTATCGATATCATCAGGTAGACTGTTCCAATCATGGTATTCATCTTGCCTTGATACTTTGTATAAGTAAAGGTTCCCTTCTTGTGTCGTGTTCATCATTACTGAGGGTCGTAATTCCTCCGAGAAGAGATCAATTTTTATTTTATGATGGTCCTCCATTCATGTATGTCCTTGGCGTCCAAAGTGTAACCAGCTAATTTAACATGTTTCTCAGGACATCATCACAGGAGCAGCCCAAACCTCCTTAGCAGGAGGCACAGAGAACATGTCAACTGTACCTTACGTTGTCAGAAACACCCGTTTCGGAGTCAATTTAGGACTCAAGATGCCCTTCGAAGATGTCCTGACTGCATCATCTTTGGACACATCTTGTAACAACAGTATGCCAGAAACGGCTGAGAATCTGGCTGAGAAATATGGTCTGCAGAGGATGGAGGTGGACCAGTATGCGTTGCAGTCGCAGCAGAGGTGGAAAGCAGGTAAATAGCCTGGATTTTACCAGTAGTCATACTTTGGCTATGGTTTTTCTTTTTTCCCTCTCTTTAATCAGTTCCTTTATAAGTGCTTTACTAATTTTACTTGGGTGGGTAAAGGAAAGTCCTCCACAAGTCACATATCCGTGCAAAAGAAAGGGTGAAGTGTTTTTGCTTTAGCTCTTCTAAAGGCGTAAGTAGTCCATATCAAGTCGGTCTAAAACTCTGGAACCCTAAAAAAATTAACCAGTTAGTCTGAAAAAGTATATTTTTTTAAGCAAGTGCATTAATTCTTCTAAAACGACCCACTGACCATTTATTTTTCTTCACTCCGCTAGAGTTTTAGCTCATATAATGAATGAAACCAATGCCTTTTTGACTTCTAGCGCAAGACCAAGGCGTGTTCAAAGCTGAGATGGCCCCAGTGACGATAAAGGTCAAGAAGCAAGAGAAGCTGGTGGAAGTAGACGAGCACCCTCGCCCTGAGACTACCACTGAAATGCTAAGCAGACTGCCAGTGCTCTTCAGAAAGGGAGGCGTTGTTACTGCTGGGAACTCTTCTGTAAGTTCCTATATTTATTTCCTGGTTAATCGAATATCTAATCTGATGATAAAAGGCAAGACACGCACATTAAATACAAACAAAAAAATACTTTAAATATGCTGCTAGCTATCCCTTTGGCTGTGCTCTTCATGGACTGTGGTCTTATAAAAACCAGCTCTAATATCTTGTCTCGTGTCCCTCCGTACTAAGGTTTGTTATTCCTTCAAAGAATCCTCTTCAGATCACACGGAATCAGTACCTTCATAAGCTGCTGTATCAGTGACAGGATCTAATACAGAAATATATAAAACAAAAATCTTACTTATCCATCTTACACAGGGAGTCAACGACGGTGCTGGCGCATTGGTCCTGGCAAGCGAGGAGTCCGTCAAGCAGAATGGCTTTAAGCCCCTGGTGCGACTACTGGCCTGGTCAGTAGTTGGTGTGGATCCTTCCATCATGGGCATTGGACCTGTGCCTGCGATACAGAACCTTCTCAAAGTCACGGGGTTGAAGCTTGATGACATCGATATGGTTGAGGTACGTTGATCTTAAGCATCAGGCGATTTTCCGGTTAAATCTATTAATAATACCTTTAAACGAGCAATTCTTCTATATATATAATCTGAATCTCGGAAACGGCTCCAACGATTTTCATGAAATTTAGTATGATGAGGTTTTCGGGCCCCCGATAAATCAATGTAGGTTTAATTTACCGAGCAGAGCTGGGTCGCCCAGGTACTACTAGTAATTATGAAGGCAAGGTACTTGGTCAGATCAGATCTAAAGCCTATCCTAGGCATAGTCAGATCGAAGTGTCTTTATATGGCTAAATTGTATCATAACGGCAGGCTTAACGAATTTTGCAAGAGCAAAACGATAGCCATTTTTGCGCAATAATTGCTCTTCATTACAGAAGTTTTAGAGGTTTTGGCGGTTTTTTTTGAAATTAGTGTATTTGACAAACAGTGAGCGATTAGCAAACGATTGTGTAGGACCTACCATACCTACGTAGGTCATTCCGACTTTTATGACATAAAGCGTTTGATCGCGCGATGATTACTGATTCTTACGTAATAAGCCTACGGTTCTCTTGAGACCACATGGTATTTCGCACTCAAATCTTATATCTCTTTAGTCTGCCTTGATGTCACTCATTTCTACTGTTTCATTTTAATATTATCTACATATTATTAAGGAGTTTATTTGACCACAGACTGACTTCTCTTTGTCACCAACAGATCAACGAAGCCTTCTCAGCTCAGACTTTGGCGTGCGCTAAGGAGCTGGGTCTGGACCAGAGCAAACTGAACATCAACGGAGGTGCCATCGCTATGGGACACCCGGTCGGTGCTTCAGGAGCTAGGATTACTGCACATCTTGCGCATGAGCTCCGGTAAGCTGTCAATCTATTTAGTCAGTTTAATCTAGATATTCTGCCACCGAAACCATACCAATCCATCGTACGCAGTTTCTTCAGGGGGCTGCAGATTCCTCCTTCTTGTTGCGATGACAACCAGTTTTGCCTAGGAGTACCGTCTTAACTAATTACTGGGTTGAGTAGGACAGACAAGGAGTCGCCTCATGTAACAAACCTTTTTTTTTTTGGTGTGGGAAATCATCCAATGGCTTTGCCCGCTTTGGGTGAAGCGGAGCCCTTCCGCTCCGTCCGTGTCAGACTTTTACTGACTAAAACCCAACCGTGTTCCTCTTCTTTCAGTTGCATGTGCCAGGGCCGCGGTAACTCTCATTCAAATTTATCCGGTGCTGGTATTCTGTATTTTCCGTGTATGGATGGTCCTCGTAGTGGTCTTTCTTCGTTATGGCTAGTGATAAAAAATTTAAGAACTCCATACCAGAGGTTACATCATAAACTTGACTTACCCGTAATAAGAGTGTTTGTTTTATTTTCCAGACGTCGTGGACTGAAGAGGGGCATCGGCTCAGCATGCATTGGTGGCGGACAAGGAATCGCCCTCCTTCTTGAGACTGTTTAATTTATTATGAAGAACACATTATATTTACCATTTCCATCATATTGTATGCATTTTATCGATCTCCGAACAAAATTGTAAATAATGAAAATATATTCTTAATTATTTTTGTTTATCTTGTTGTTTTATTTCTATGCTTTATAAGATTAACCAATGGAATTACTTCGATGTCTGTGTGTTCGTCAAAGTCTTACCCCAAAACCAGTAAATTTACAGAAGAATAGCGGAATTCAAACTACTCAGTTTGATTATTGGCAAAGTTGTCCAGAGCAATCAGCCAAGCAGGTTTTATCCCACATTTGAAATCAGAAACAAAGACGTTAAGTTGCTGAAGTTGCCAAAATAAAGTTCCTAATAAATACAGACGAATTGTGAATCACTTCCATTTTTAAGAAGGCGGTTAAACACGTTAATGTGTTGGTCCCGGCTATCATTTGAACATCTTTAACAGTCGTTAGATACGGGGAGCCAGAAGCCAGAAAATCGGCGACCAGTCTTGACAAGGCGTATCATGTGATAGGCCGAGAGAATATTCCCTCACGGAAAATTTATTAAGAGAATATTCTCCGATCGAGAATATTCTGCAATGCTCTTTTCGACGGAGAATTTTAAATTGGATGTAAAATTGGTCAATTTTAATTTAATATAATATTTGATTTCAAGGTCTAAAGTTAACTTCTTTTGTTATTATTTTATACTTTACTCTAAAAAAGGTTACTTTACTAGGTGTCAGAATGGAAATTACTAATATATTGTAAGTTAAAAAATATTAGTTGCGAGCACAACAATGAAATTAACTGAAAACATAGACGGATGGGACTTTGTTCTTAACTTGGCAGAAAGACACAGTATTTTAGTACAACAACTGTTCGAAGAAGTATCTGAATATAAATGCGGCACTGGTTTATGGAGCAAAGAGTTTATTTGAGAAACAACAAAAAAGTCAAGCCAGTCGCGTGGTGGCAAACTTTATATTCAAAACCTAAATTAAGTGCAACAGCACTAAAAAATTTGATTGCTCCAGGAACTTCTGCTTCTGTGGAACGCTCTTCTTCCACATTTTCCAACAGTCATACAACCCCTTCAATATGAGTATCAAATGTAAGGGTTTGACTAGTAGAATGAAATAAACCAAATCTTAGATAGCCTAGTACAAAATTGCGGCTTTCATATATTAAGTCATCATCATCATTATAATTTTAGCTGAAAGACGTCCACTGCTGAACATTGGCCTCCGCAATTGACCGATACTGTGCGTCTCGAATACAGCGGATTGCCGCAACCTTAATCAGGTCATCAGTCCGGCTAGTGGAAGGCCTTCCAACGCAGCGTCTTCCAATTCGCGGTCGCCACTCCAAAACTTTTCGGCCCCATTGACCATCATTGAGCCCTGCCTACTGCCTCTTTAGTTTTGTTATTCTTCGGGCTATGTCGGTAACTTTGGTACTCCTGCGGATATCCTCATTTTTGTACGATGTTGCACGGAAACTCCGAGCTTAGTTCTTTTTTTTAGCTCTTTTGCCCTTTGGGTGACTTAAAGCCTTCTGATGAGGCCCATTGTGAGCGACCACGTCTCAGTTCCGAAGGTCTGGCAACGCACATTGGTCATGCGTCTCTGAGGTATGTCAGACTCTCGTCTACATACTAAGCAACTTCCCGAACGCTGCCCAGCCAAGTCGGCTTTGACGGTTGACCTCTCTCTCGAAGTTAGACCTACTTCGAGAGAGAGGTATATTTATCTGGACAAAAACGGTCCAGTTTTTGTCCAGATAAATTGACTTTAATTGCATTGTACCGTATAGTGTCGAACGTAAAGCATGCCCTGCATGTATCAACCATACAGCGATCTCCGATCGATTATGGCAAACCCCCATGAAAAGCACAAAGAAAAATGGCCCCTAGCGCACACTCCGGAACAACGAGAAGATCATTAAACTCGAAGAGGAATCACCGCTGGAAAACCTGATGATTGATGTAACTCATAAAGTTTGTTTTAATACAGAAATCCTAAGTTATAAATGAATTATCTTGGTGTACAATAAATTATTAAGAATTAAGAGAAATCCTAATTTAAACCATATGAAATTTAAGAGAATTTATAAGAATTTTCTCGGAAATATTGTCGGAAATGTTCTCGGGAATATTCTCGCTCAGGAGAATTTATTGAGAATTTAAGTTGTGGAGTAGATTATTTGGCATCAACTTCGTAAAACATTCAAATGCACTCAAAACTTAATTACTCTAAAAATTAACCAATACAATTTAAAAAATTAAATTGACCATTTAAAATTTTCAATTTTAAATTTCCCTTCCAAATATTTAAATTCTCTTCCAAAAGAGTATCCTCGAGAATTGCACCCGGTTATAAGACTTATACGCCAACTTGGTTGGGAAAAGGCTAGGAAGATTGAGTCAGTTGATAAAAAAACTTTTTTGCAAAAAAATAAACTAAAAAGGGTAAAATAAACAAACTTTTTTGCAAAAAAATACTACCGACTTCCAAATAAAAAACTACAAAGTGAAAAATAACATTATTTTTGGAAGTCGGTGTCTTTCGTAGGTACCAATTCTTTGCGATATAGACACCGACTTCCAAAAATAATGTTATTTTTCACTTTGTAGTTTTTTATTTGGAAGTCGGTAGTATTTTTTTGCAAAAAAGTTTGTTTATTTTACCCTTTTTAGTTGCACCTATAGGCAAGTTGTTTAGTAAGTTCCTATAACGCCAGAATAGATTACCCGAATAACATGAAACTCAAAACATAATCGGTGAAATGAGAGTTCTGCGTACCACTTTTGAGCGTACTGGCGTGATGTTATGTTATGAAATGGCTTAAACAATAAACAGACATGCGATTGCAACAACCCCGAGAGATTTTCCCTTATTTATTGAAGAGTTCTGTTGTATATCTCCGAAGTTCTTCATCAGATCTTCACCAAATGAAAATAGGACCAATTTCGGAATATGTCCTTTCAAACGAAACAAGTATTTTCAAAATCGGTCTACAATTGACGGAGATATCGGTGAACAAAAACAAAAAAAAACAAAAAAAAAACATACATAAAGTCGAACATAGAACCTCCTCCTTTTTGGTAAGTCGGTTAAAAATGTAGAGTCATTACTCTAGTACTGCATTTTCAATTGACCACAGATAATTTAATACTAGCATAAAGATGCCTCATCCCATACAAAGGAACCGTGCGGACGTAACTAGCGTTGTTCGTCTGTTTAAGATGATTATTGTTAATTGTTATAAGTAATTCGATCGCGTTCGGTTCCATTCCACGGCTATAGATGGTGTTAGCAGCGACTAGCGAGTAAAAGGGATTACTCGGTTCGTGAATTTTTTTTTCTTTAAATACAGTGATGATTTGTTTTATATGTCACGTTTATACTATTTCATTGCAACAAAATGTGTTACAAAACAATCGAGTGGAGTGCCTCAGAAATTAAAACCGCGCCATCTATTCGCATCAATTTTAAATGATCCGTTCAAATAATCTTTGAAATGTCAATGAAGAGCCCAATATTCCATAATTTTGTGCTTAGGAGAGTTGATTAAACAAGAACAAACAATTTTTATGTTCAAATCCAGAAAATGTTAATTTTGCACACAATTCAATAACAAATCGGTGCATAATGCGCCATCTAGTGATTTTTTTGAACCAAATTTTATTTCTTAGCGTTGGGACCCTGTGGTAACACCTAGACAAGTGACATTCCTTCAACGAAAGTATCGCGATATTGATTGATATTCTAATAGCACACTTATTAACCAATATTTGTCCAATCATCCGTTACAACACAAGTTTCTCTCAAAGGTTTTTACAACACAAGTTTCTCTCAAAGGTTTTAAAGACAACCCAGCTGATATATTGTCGAGAGGTTATAGTTTAGATTTATTAAAAGATTGTGATTTATGGTGGTACGGTCCGTCTTATTTACGTCACAATTTACATTATTTTGATCAGATTAAATACGATAATTCAGATGCTTGTAATTTACCAGATTTAAAATGTAAACAAACATGTTTAACTTCTATACAATGCGAAGACTTAATAAACTTTGAACAATATTCTTCATTATCTAAACTTAAACGAATAGGTGCTTACATACTTAGATTTATAGATAACACACGCATGAAGTCGACTGCTAAAGGTAAACACAGCCGTCCGGTTCGAACCGGTTTCTTATCAGTAAGCGAACTGAATGCCGCACAAAGAATGCTCATTAGGTTGGTGCAAATAAAATAATTTCCAGATGTTTACAATAGTTTGGTTAGCAATGTTCCTATTAAACGTACTTGTAAGCAATATAATAAGCTTTTCTTCCAACTATGCTTTAATTTCATCACAATCACTAAAAACTCAGTACAAAGCGAGTCTTTAATGCTCTAGAGCAATAAAAATGTATGAAATTTCATTATTGCACAGTTTTTTTTTAATCGCACCAAAAGGTGCCAACCTCAGTGGATTAGCTCTATTCAGCCAGCCGATATCAATACTTTTATCTACACTCACAACGTAATGTTCCAATTATGAATTCAAAAAATATTGCATAAACACGTACTTTATATTCGTGGATAGGTAAAATTAAAAAAAAAACCATTATAGTTCAACATTTTCCTTCGATTTTCAAACAACTGCATCATAAAATAACTTTTTTCTATTATGATACAGGACAAATCCAAGAAGTTAATCATTAAGGAGATTCCACGAATTATTTAAAATTTTAGAAATGCCATTTTTATAGTACCTAATAAAAAACATTGATTCCAATTTTAACTTGTCTGTAACAGTGCCCGCTTTAGGCTTATTACGCACTGCCATTTTTATTTGCGCGAACTTTTGTCTCTTTCCACCTGTTCATAGAGCTCAAAATATTCGCGCGAATTATATTCGCGCTGCGATGCGGTGGATTCTGTTGCAAAACACGGATTTCATGCGGTATTATTGCAGCACGATTTTTTTACCGCAATTTAATGCGGTGATGTGCTGGGTTTTGGCGCCATTCATACGTTTTGCAGGTTTCGTTGTACTGAATTTCATGACTTTTTAAAATTCTTGCTTAAAATGTTTGATATTAGTGAATGTGAAGAAAAATTTACGCCGCCAAATATTTTAAATGCGGTGAAGGAAATTATATTATAATTATGATGCATTTATCACAACTTTATGGCATGGAAAATGCAAAAAATAAAATTAAGTAGGTTCAATCCCAAAATGTATGAGTGTAGATAAAGTAGTGTATGAAACTGCACATAACTAGGTATTAAAACATTCGTGTGAATACTATTAAAAACCTCGCCTACGGCTCGGTTTTTAAACTCACACTCATGTTTTAATACCCCTTATTATGCAACAGTATCATAAACTACTATTTTTTACGTACGTATTATTCGTTTCTATCCTACTTGTTCCAAATTTAAAAAATGATTGCTGCTAACTCTGATTTAAAAATGAAAGAAATTTAAAAAAGTGATTTTCGACATCGCCGCGCCCATCTACTTCCCGTGATAACGACTTCATTGTAACAAATCAGCCAGGCCCATCTACCTCGTCTGATAATATTGTTCAGTCCCAAGTTAAACAAACAAATATAAATTTGCCCAATAAAACTCTTAACCTTACGTTTAATAATTGCTCAAGTATAACATTTAATTTCAATAATTAAACTTCTATTTTAACTGTTTGATATGAGTTTCTTGTATCTACTATTCCTATAGGTAATAGTTGAAAGAAAAGCAGATTATGCACCTCGCTTTAAGTAATTTATATAGCCCTCGTGCCTGTTAGATTAGAGACCTCGCTAACGCTCGGGCTCTAAATCAGGCACTCGGTGCAATAATAAATTACTTTGTGCTCGATGCAATAATCTACTATTCTAGTCTTAATGTTTTTATAGATGAACATAAACTAATTCAGGTTGGTGGAAGACTATTTAATTCGTCTAGTTATACTTACGATAAAAAACATCCGGTTTTATTGTGCAGTAAACACAATCCTTTCACTATTAGTTTATTTCGGTATGAACATATACGATTATTACATGCGGGTCCTCAACTTCTTATAGCTACGGTGCGTGAATGTTGGTGGCCATTAAATGCTAGAAACTTAGCACGGAAAATAGTGCATGAGTGCGTGAAGTGTACACGTATCCGAGGTAAGACGTTAGCACCCATCATGGGTAACTTACCACTTGAGCGCTTAGAGCCTGCGAACGGATGTTGATTATGCGGGGTCAGTTTTCATATTAAACCGATAGGGCAGAGGGTCAAGATTAACCAAAGCTTACATATGTTTATTTATTTGCTTCACGACGCGAGCTATGCATTTGGAACTTGTTACAAGTCTTTCTTCAAATGATTATATTTTAGCATTAAAACGTTTTATTAGTAGGCGAGGTACTTGGCGAGGCCTTGCGTCATTTATTCGGATAATGGCAAGAATTTCGTAGGCGCAGAGAAAGACCTTCCTTTATTTTTTAAAAAAGGTTCTGAAACTATTATTAATTACGCTTCAGACAATAACATTGAATTTCGATTTATTCCTCCTTATACTCCACATTTTGGCGGTCTATGGGAGAGTGGGGTACGCTCGTGCAAGCATCACCTGAGGCGCATAGTAGGTAACGCGCGATTAACTTACGAGGAATTTTGCACAGCTTTGACACAAATCGAAGCCGTCCTAAATTCCCGTCCAATTTCACCTCTATCCTCAGATCCTTCCAACCTTACTCCTCTTACCCCCTCCCATTTACTTATTGGCCGACCGTTGACAGCACCACCTATTGAAGACGTCACAGACAAGCAGACTTCGAGGTTGACACGCTACGAACGAACCGAACAAATTCGGCAGCACTTCTGGCGACGCTGGTCTACAGAATACGTGTCGGAGCTGCAACTGCGAACCAAGTGGAAGACTAAGCAGGATGACATCATACTGGGCAGCCTTGTCCTCATAAAGGATGACAACCTACCACCGTTAAAGTGGCGGTTAGGTCGTATTACACGTATATTTCCTGGAAAAGACGGCGTGGCTCGAGTAGCGGACATCCACACAAGTACTGGAACAATTCGACGAGCCTTCTCCAAGATTTGTCCGCTGCCACTGCAATCGGTAAGCGACGACGCTTGACCCACCATCATTTTGAAAGCTGGGCTTCCAAGGCCGGGGGCATGTCCACGCCATCTATCACTGAAGAGATGAAGAGGATATTGTTCATTCGGTCGTTCACCACTCAACCTCGGTCACTCGCTCACTCGCGCCTCCGTCATTCATAATGTCTTGTCTTTACTCTTCCTTTGCGAACCACCAAACAGCCACGGCTAATTTTTTAATGAATATATATTTTTAAAACAATATAAACCTAATTGAAAATCGTCAAGTTGCTTAATTTTGGACACAAAACCTCCACAATGATCCTGCACAAAGTAAAAATACCTATTCTGAATGATGCTCTATACGAGCTGAATAAATTTATTAGCATACCTCAACGCATCGGCATTAATCGGGTGATGTACGTCATCCCAAATTCGGAATTAATAGCATTTAACCCCAACCAATACTCATTCATACCCCTCGAACAATCTGATGTTCAAGAATGCCAAAAGATCCAGGACAAAACATTAATGTGCAAAATAAACCACCCTATCTATCGCACCGGGGACCGACGCAAGTCAATTTGCGATGTACAGCTGATCCGAGACAATGAAAAACACAGTGTGTACTGTCACACGGAATTAAAGGAATGCGCTGACAAGTGGGTAAAACTACACCAGCAAAACACATGGTTTTATTATTGTTGTGGCACGTGCGAAGTGCAATTAGTTTGCGGCGCTCAAATGACATCGGAGTCGTTACATCACTCGGGTCTGATTACACTTAAACGAGGATGTAACTTGCAGGGTGGCTCATTCATGTTGCACGCATACATAGAACATAAAAGTGACGTTATAGTCAATTAACCATTCGCCATGAGCATACCCACGATCTCTCCTATTAACAACATCATCAATACGTCGATCCGTAACTCGTCATTGACTATCGAAACGCACGAAGAAATGTTCCAGAAGATTGACACACAACTGCGCTCGATTAAAGAGCAATCAAACCTGGAAACCCTATCCACCCACGACATTCACCACTACACCGCAATCTATGTTGTAATAACGATTAGCATTGCATTGTCTGCAACATCGGTGTACTTCTGGAGAAAGACGAGCACCAAAAGACAGGGGGAGGGTTCGCGAGATGCGATAAGCAGAAGAGGACGAGAAGAAGAAGATGACATCGAGGACGGGTGCAGCAAAGTCAACAAACGGGATTCAAAAGTGATCGAAGTGATAAGTGTTGACCGCGCCTAGTGAAGTGAAATTTGACACTGAAAAACATAGTGACGTGCGTGATTAAGGAATATGACAATTATATTTATGGATTTTAAGTGTACATTTACATAAAATTTTACATTAGTCATATACACATTATATCTATTAGTACATCAGTGCTCTGCGTCTTATTTTTTATTATATTAATGTTTAGTTCAAGTAGTTGTTATCATTCTTTGTGGTGGGAATATGTACGGTACATGAGTATTAAAATTGTGTAGTATGTAAGGAATTGTGCAATAAGTAGGCTCGCACCTTTGCACTTACACGTGCGACCTACTTTAGATATTATGATAATCATGCAGCAGCAGCAAGCAGAGCATTGATGATACATTTGTACCAATATTTAATTTAAGTGTTCTAATAGACGCGGTTTGGAATCCAAACCGCGTCTATTAGAAATAAAAATGCAAATTGTCCGATCCAAACTTTGGATCGGACAACTTGCATTTTTATTTCTTGATTCCAGCTCGTTGGCACTCATTGACATTTTTCATTACACTGACATTTGCATTGCATTTACAGTAATTAATGTTAGGGTGTATTTGCATTTGCACCCTACATTAGTGATATTTTAATTATGTGATTGTATAGGAAAGGAAGTTTAATTTGTTTATGTAGTTTTTTGAGATTTGTTTTAAATTTGGTTTTGAAGGATAGTTTTAATGCTTTATTCTGAATAACTTGCAATTGTTGATGGTTAGAGAGACATGTGCTGCTCCAAACTGGACAAGCGTATGTTATACACGGGCGGACAAGTGTAGTATAGATCCTTAGTTTGGTACTGCTACTTAATTTGCTTTTTCTATTAAGTACAGGGTTTAAAGCACCAAGAGCTTGGGCCCCCTTTACACGTAAGTCAAATATGTGTTTGGACCAATTAAGTCGACTATCCATATTGATCCCAAGATAACGTACACAAGTTTTCCAAGGTACGGTGTGGCCTGCAACCTTTAAACCTCTCAGTGGTGGGTGCCTAGCACGAGAGGAGAATATAGCTTCCGTCTTATTCTCATTTATTTTAAGTTTCAATTCCTTGAAGTAGTCAAGAAGTAAGTCGATGGAATATTGTAGGCGATATATGATCAGATCGGTATCATCGGAAGAGGTATACGAGGCAGTATCGTCAGCAAAGCAAGCTAAATTAGTTCGGGGTTGAATGGGGATATCGTTTAGGAACAGGAGAAATAAGAAGGGACCGATGATCGAGCCATGTGGAACGCCAGCTGGGATTTTTTGGGGTGAAGATGAGGTTTCCCTGATGTAAACTAGGAATGCACGATTTGCTAGGTACGACTGGATGAGTTTAATGAGCGGCATGGGCACCTTCAGAATGAGCAACTTGTGTAGCAGGCCTTCGTGCCACACGGTATCAAATGCCTTTTCGATGTCTAACAGGAACATACCTGTAGATTGTCTGAGGTTTAAATGATGGGAAATATGTTCAGCCACCCTGGCAAGCTGTTGAGTAGTAGAGTGAGCAGCACGAATTCCAAATTGCTCCCGGATCAACGATTGCTCAGTGGCAGCTAATAGTTTAGCATAGATCAACGACTCGAAAAATTTGCCAAAAGATGGTAACAGGCTTATGGGTCGGTAGTTAACAGGTCTTTCCCGCTGTTGCTGTGTGTTGTTGTTGCTGTTTGTTGTGTTGTTGCTGTTTTTGTGCTGTTTGTTTGTGTGGTTTCGGCTGTCTTTTCCGGGCTTTTTGATTGGTATAATTTTAACTTTTTTCCAGATGTTAGGGAAATAGCCTAGACCAAAACAACCATTGAATATTTTTGTAACATAATCTATCGCTTTCTGAGGCAAATTCTTTAGGAGCAAGTTATGGATTTCGTCATGACTGGTAGATTTACGTGATTTGAGTTTAGTCAGCGCTTTACGAACCTCGAATGGCCTAATTGGCTTTATAAAATCGGAAGTTAGTTTATAGGTATTTATGACTGACATGGAGTTCGATACCTCATACTCGAGTTCAGCGTCACTAACCCAGTTTGTGGTAAGGCTCATATTTTCGCAGAACGCATTTGCTAAAGCATTACATTGATCAGCCGGGCCAGTCGTAAGAGACCCATCAGGAAGTTTAAGGGGAGGTATGTCGGTAGACTTAGGTTTGAGGGATTTAGTCAGACGCCAAATATCTTGACTGGGATTATCAACTTTTGCCAGTTTAACATTCCACACATTATCGACATGATTCTGGATATTTGCATTAATGTATGTTTGAAGGGCATTAATATTACTGCGATTGAGTCTTCTAACCACTAGGCAGTTTCTGCTCATAACGACGTAAATAGTTTTTATATCGGATTAAACGTTTAATGTACCAAGGAAGTTTTAAGGGATTATCGCTAAATACAGCAGTCGTAGACGGCTCCTCCATACCGTCCCCTTCCCCCATCCCTAGCATCAATTATAGTTTGTTGCAAATGAGCAATGGCAGTATTAATTTCTTTTTCTGAACTGAATGTCTTAGAACTAAGCATGATGTTTTTATTGAGGTGGGATCGATACTCATTCCAATTTGCGCAATTAAACTTAAAGTATCGACTTTTAGCCTTACGACACAACGTACCTCCAATAGTGAAGAATAAGGGGTAGTGGTTAGAAGACAAGGCTATTATCGTTTCAACCTCGCTAATGCAGTTAACATTTAAAGTCAGCATCAAGTCCGGGCTCGTTGGTCTACGATTGGGGCAGTAGTTAACTTGAGTAGGTAAGTTAGGGGTGTGTATGACGTAATCGGAATCGAGCATAATGGTTAAAGAGAGTTTAGCCTCGCGTATTAGTATAGCTACTGAGCCAGTGTGAATGGTTGGCATTAAAGTCTCCCATGATGACAACATAGGAACCCATGTTAAACAGTAGCTTAAGGTCACTACGAAGCATTGGTAGGTTAGGAGACTGATAAATTAATAAAATAACATGATCAATTCCTGACACTTTGACAGTTATTCCTATAGCCTCAATATTTCTAGTTTTTGGGACAGTTAGAACAGAGTGTTCCAGATTCTTTCTTACAAGCAAAGCAACTCCCTGCCCACGACCAGAGTGATGCTTATCTTAGCGGTGACAGGTAAAACCAGGTGTGTTAAAATTAAGTTTGAGGTTAGTCTTGTTTCACAAATACCAATTACATCGACAGATAAAACACTTACCGCCAAATCGAGAAGTTCACTCAGTTTTAAACGTACTCCATCGGAGTTCCAGGATAATAGGCGAAGTTTAGAATCAAACATGTTTACCAAGATGGGTGAGTATAAGCATGACCTTTTCTAAATAGGAAGTGCAACCAGAAAATTTCGATTTTATGTTCCTTAAGGCCAGCAAGATTTCAAGCATATCTTTGGTAGTCTCATCATTGAGGTCAGTCTTAACGTGATCGTGCTGATTCTGGTTTTTAGGTGGTGCCACGTTGCTAGTTCCTACAGTAGGCCACGTTGATGTTGGACAAAACACCAGGCTTGACGGTATCGGCGACGGCATTGTTTTCGGTTGCAGCACTTGAGGTACGGGCTTACGCTCTAAAGCCTTCTTCTTCTCAATGCTTTCAAGATACGCAAGTCGTATCCTGCATTTCCTGTAGTTAGCGGGGTGAGATTCATTGCAGTTACAGCAATGAGCAGGCTCTGCACGGTCAGTCTTCGGACAAGCAGCAGTTGCATGAGGAGCAACACACTTTACGCAGCGAGGAGGCTTGTTGCAGTTGTTGGATGCATGGCCGAACTCTTGGCAGCGAAAGCATTGAGTGCCATGGGATCGATTTGGCTTGAATTTGCTGATGGTCACCACACAGCTACACAGGTACTTTATTTGTCGACACTTTGTGATGTCAGCTCCTGCTTGCAGTTGCACCAAAAAGGGTGGACATGGATTGTTAGCACTGCGTGACTTCAGGGGTTTCACTGAAGCTCCGACGAAGCCAAGCTTTTCCAGCTCCTCTGGTAGATCCTCTTCAACATATGCCGGAAGACCGTGGATCACTGATTTTGGCATCTTTTCATCCTTTCTGGTGAATGTTACAAATGAAGCATTTAGCAGTCGTAGACCATCCTTAACCGACTGGTGGCCGTCAGCTGTGTGACATATAACGGCTACCTTGCCTCCATTTCTGTATTGGAGGTGGTAGCGATTCGTCAGTTGGGTAATTTGGTCTTTTAAAGCCCCATGTGTCATGTCGGTCTACATATCCAGTATAATTGGTGGTATATGCCCGGTCTTCTTGACTTTGGTGGTGGCTTTGAGGTAATAATCGTTGTCAGAAGATTTAGCGACTCCATCTACTGGAAGATCTTGAAATTTATTCTGCGTTGGGATATCCCGGGTGACATCATACTTCGAGTGTTTGGCAACAGCATGTCGCTTTGGTGTACGCCAGTTATCCACATTATCTGTTGCTGGTCTCTTGGAGTTGAGACTACCAGTTGAGTCCGAACGTTGCAGGTATCTATCCATTTCTACCAAGAGGTGTCGTTAACGGTCATTTTATCGACAATTTTAAATCGACCCTTGGAATCACTACTCAGGGTTGGGTAAGAACGAAAGGTAGGTAGAGCGAGCGTGCACACGAGACAAGCGCGAGACGCTGAATGAAAGACATTATTAAGTTACCTTGAATGTGTTTATCAATTTTTGCTCTCAGGATGGATGTAAGAAGTTTATAAACCGTTGATAAGCATGTAATTGGTCTAGTATGCGAACCATTCTGTTGGTGAAACATACATAGGTGAAACGTTCTATCGACGAATCTCTCAAAAACGAAACGTCCTGTCGGTGAACAGTCCAAAGGAGAAACGGCTGTCGGCGAACGCTTGCAGAATCATAATTCTTGGGTTCCGCGGGACTACCTGTCTTATGGAGCAGGTGGGTAACGCCTGTTGTTAAAAACTGCGGAAGCGACCCAGACTCTAAACATGACTGGAATTGAGATGCCAGAAACGCGTGTGAGCTGCTATACCATTTTAGCCAGAAGTTATGCAGTCCGTCCGGTCCCGGAGACTTCCAGTTCGGTAGCGGACGAACTGCTGTGGCTACATCAGATGGACTAATAGTTACTTTTTCCATTTCTGGTATAGCTTCACACACGCGTTCGACATCACGCATCCAGCCACCCTCAATGTGACAGACGGGTACCGACCAGATGTTTCGCCAAAATGTACTCGTGGCGATATCATCCGGGCGGCACACGTCAGTCACATTTTGTTCAGGTCGCTCCCAAGTTCTGTATACCCACCTCTCATCACTCTGGAACATGCGATTCTGCGAGTACCGGTCAACCCGCCGCTTATACCGCCGAATACGGCTGGCCCATGCACAACCTTTCTGTTTCAGGAAGTCGATGTGCTCCGTGACACGGGACATGTATTTTCGAGGACTGATTCCAGTCCCCGAAAATGCCCGCTTCACGAAGCGCATCACACGTGGTAATGTGTTGCCCTCCCTGGAACAGCATAGTTTGCCGATGAGTACCCTAGCCCCATCGATACGCCGTTCGATCCTGCATTGCCAGACTGGCACGGCAGGCTTTGGCCGCATAGCCTCCTTTGGAAACTTAACTTTGGCCAAACGACATGCCGCAACAGCCCCGCAAGCAGCGAGAAGGTTCTTGCTGCTTTCAAAGATGTTCTTTAGCAGCGAGTCCAAGGCACACACCAGCGCCCTATTCTTCTTGTGCATAGGCAACCGTGGTAATCGGGGCCTAAGTTCAGACGGTGTTGACCTATACCCGCGAAGCGCATCTTCCAGAGCGCTCCTCAATCTTTCGTTGCACTGGCTACTTACTGTGACAACCCTATCATCTGCCTCATCGTTAAGAAGATTGGACCGCGGCGGGATCACAATAGTGGTTGGCGGTGCCGCGGTCTGCGTCGGGGTTGAGACGATTTGGTTGCTCAGCACTTCCGAGCGCAGCCTATCAAGTGCGGCGTCATCTAACCTGTGATTACGCTGGATGACCCGCACCTGATCCGACAATCGTTGGGCCGAGACGTTTACGGTTGGTTCTAGGTCCTGAAACAGAGACAGCATCCTAACACGGTACGCAGTGAGGTTAGTTCCCTCCTCTGTAGACCCGTAATATGCGCGCATGACGTTCTCATTCATACTTTGAGTCCATTTCATGCGCTGCACTCAACCACCGGCAGCGGGGACCCGGCTCGGGGCCGGTTGGCTCCTAGATCCCAAGCTCCTCGGTGGCCAGCCTCTCCCCTGCCGACGTACAGGTGTTGGCGACGTCGGCGGGAAAAAAATACTCGTCGCTCGAGCTCGACGCAACTGCAGCCGCTGATGACACTGGTGATCCGAGGTCCGGCGGCGGCGAGGCGGAACTGAGCGACGAGTCCAGGGGTGGACGGCGTGCGCGATAGGGCTGCTCTCGTCAACATTATATAATTATTCCTTTACACTTACTTTTTCATTGTAAAAGTTGTGTTTGGTTGACGTCTGTCAGGGACGACGTCAACTGGTTTCTTATAATTTACTGAAATTTTATTGAATTTGTTGTGGATTTATCAAACTTTATTTTGTAAATGGTTATTTTATTAATATTATTATTCTTTACTTAATATTATAAATGCGAAAGTTTGGATTTGAGTATGTTTGTTACGCACGCCGGAACGGATGAAATTTAATATATACACAGATATAGAATATAGTCAGGAATAGCACATAGGATACTTTCATCCCGGGAATATGTTCCCATGGGATAATTTTCGACATTCATAAGGGCGAAACCGCTGGCAGAACCTAGTACTATTATAATTGTCAAAGTTTGTGAGGATGCATGAATAGATGTTTGTTACTATTTTACGCAAACACTATTAAACTACTAAACATATTTGATGATGAGCTTTACAGAAAGAATAATGGCGAATTCTTAGCTGACTTAAATTTGAGCGTCTGAAAGTGAGTTAAATACGAAATAAATTCCAATAATTGACTACGTTTTTTGAAAGTATAACATTAACTGGTTCAATAAGGATAAAAAAAAACATTATAAATGTAAGTTATTTGATTTTTACGTTCACTCTCATTAGCTTAGTGTTGCCATTTTACACTTATTCTGCAAAGTGACAAGTTGTGACTGTAGTAAGTATATCATTATTGTATTTGTTATTATAATAAAACGTAGCAAATGAATGTCAATACAGTTTGTCTAAGTGTAGGTGTCCCAAATGAATTACTTACTTTCATTAATGACAGGCAAAAATACTAGTATCCAAGTCTAAAAAAGTATAGCTTGTTTGTTGACGACGACCTTTGTTACACGTCAAAGTAGCTAAAATAAATAAATATACTCTTTCCAAAGAGTTTATTTTACATTTCATGCTGAAATAACTAGGAAAGGGAAATACTAATGCGATATTAGCCCTTTAACTTCCATGAAATTGAATAATATAATAATAATATATATTCAATAAAGTATATATAATAATAATATTACCTATTAAACACATTATTTATAGTTAACCAGACATAAACTACAAAAGTTCTTGAGTGAATATCTATTATTCTCGGCAATCTTGAACAAAAATTCATGCACAAACTTATTCAGAACATGACCCTGAATTAAACAAGATATTTTTCATCTAGAGTCGTAGGAATTTAATCTCAGCTAAAATAATCTATGGGCTTCTGCCATTGTCCTTTCTGTAAAGTAATTTAATTACCTATATGTATCTCAGTGTGTAAAAGGTCTTGCCGTCGCCCGCCCAATGCGGAGTCGCGCTATACGTGGCGTGGCAGGGGGTGACCATAAGCTCTTAAAGCAAGGTCATGTTGAGTGTGCGTAAGGGACAGGTGTTTATGACTTGTAAACATCTCTCCCTTTATCACAGTAGAATCACGATAGTTTTGACAAGTCATGGTACAGAGGCAGGGCTTATTGGTCACCGAGAGGCAGGGAACCTTGGTCGCTAGATGATTGCGTTTCGAAAAGCACCCGTGGGGGTTGTATCTACCGGCAAATTTAAACACTCATGATCGTCAGCTAGGGTTCTTGTTGCCAGGAGCTTCGTTAACGGTATCGCCGTACATACGTAGATAGGGTTTCGCGCAGTTTTATTTTCTTACTATTACCGGGATTTACCTACACAGCGAAATAATATAAATCATTTATTTTAATTCTGAAGTAGCATAACATATTTATAAAAATATTGGAAGAAGTACCTACTAATACCACGCGGACGGAGCCACGCGGTTAATACAACTGTAAAATTATGAGAACTTGGAAGTGGTCAGCCAACCTGACGTCACAATGCCGTGACCGTCAGGATGACTGGACCAAACGAAATATGTCCATGAGACCATGTGCACTGTTTTATACCTATTTGCTACTATTTACTACCTATACTGAAATATTTGCTACCTCTGCGTTAAGAAATATATCAAAGAAATAAAATGGTCAGCCATTCTGACGTCAGGTTGGCTGACCACTTCCAACTTCTCATAATTTTACAGTTGTATTAACCGCGTAGTTAATATAAATATTTACTACCTATTTGCTACCTTAACATATATATTTGAACACAACTTTAAGAGGCTCCTATAAAAAGTTATGAAAACTATAAATTTACGTTAAATTTAGAAAGTGCCTGCAAAGCCATTATTAGCAATCTTACAAAAACAAGACTTGGCGTTATTAATTTATGTGCAGGGGTTTTGATGTCTTTAATTAATAACTTTCCTTGTGCATGTACACGGACCAGTAAAATATCTCCACCCCTCTCCATCACCCTCGACCTAATAAATGAAACTACTGAGACTAAAATTTTTAGTCACCACTCTCCTGTATAAAAACACTGTCAAAAATAGAAAAACAACAAGATATTCGAAATTATTAAATTACGTTAATACATGATACAAAATAAATATCAAAAATTTCTGTCGAGTTTAATTTTGATTCAAAAATTGCTGTCAGTTAGTATTTATATATTACATTATATATATTTTCTGCCATAAATGATGCAATAGGCCAACATTTTTTATGACTTTTGGTTAGTACTCGATTTGACTTGTCATCCTAACATTGAAATGCGATCTTATCTCATTTCGACAATTCCAAGAATGACACTTCGTCTAGAGCCTCTTATCACATTACATTGTAAAAACGTGACTATCTTGGCATTTAAAAATTTTAAAATATTATTACAACATTATTATGTACCTACTCGCATTGATAACATACCAATCAACATTTTAGTGTGTGGATACGAGTTTCATTCAAAACACGTTTCGTTCAATTCGTAGATTTTTGCAATTCGAACTGTAATTATTCAAGATGGCGACGGGAACTAAAGGTGAGTGTTAAAAAATTATATAATCGTTCTTACACCCCATGGGTATGTTACAGTGATACAGAAATACTGATTGTAAGAACTACCTTGACACCTGTGACAAACAATAATTAAATGAATTTGTTTGAAATTATCGTAATTTTTATCGATAGTGTTAATTTATTGTAGAGCTTTAGAGTAGGTTGAAGTTGCAATACGATTGTGAACTTTAGCGTGTTAGATTTAAAGACGAGATTAGATTATGTTGTTGTGTATTTTATCAGTTGTTTGTTTTGTAATACAGAGGTGTTTATGGAATTTCCGATTCACACTCAGAGACATTTAACGGTTCGCACTCAGAGACATTTAACGGTTACTTAAGGCGCTCCTTAGTATAGATTTTGTACTAAAAATCTTAACTAAGGAGAGGTTTAATTAAGTAACCGTTAACGTCTCTGAGTGTGGCAGTTAGTTAAATATATTTTTGTACGTTTTGGTTCAAAGACTAGAATTTAACACGTTATTAATAAATTTACTATTGCATTATTTGTTTTGAGATTACCTATTTACATAGCAACGATGAAGATCGTGACATTGAAATATATAATGCAAATTCATTTTTACTTGTTTATTAAAAAATTTCAGCAGTTTTCATAATTGGCGCCAAAAGGACGCCATTCTGCAGTTATGGAGGACCCCTGCGTGAGTTGCCAGCATCACATGTATTTGCGGCCGCGGCGAAGGAAGCAATCAGTTCAGCCAATGTAGACCCTTCTCTTATTGACAATACCATCGTTGGAAATGTTAATTTTGTATGTACATTTTGTATAACATAACATCAAGTATTCTTCAAAGGGGTAAACATGTTTGTTTAGTGACTACAATACAGCTATGCTATCTCAAAGATGCAGCTGATGCAGCGTGAATACCAGCAACAGCCAGCAACCAGACTAGATCAATCTGCCTTTCGTATTCGGAACTATGGGGGTCGGCTTCTAGCCTAACCGGATTCAGCTGAGTACTAGGATTTTCCATGGAGCGACTACCTATCTGACTTCCATAACCCAGTAACGAGGTAACACAATACCCCATGGCAAGTCAATTAATCATTGAAAACAACATTGTTTTCAGCTAAGCCAATGTGATGGAGGGAAAACGCCGCGGTACTGCGGTATCTACTCAGGAGTTCCCATCAGTAGCCCAGCATTAGGCGTCAGTAAGGCTTGCGGGACTGGACTACAGGCTATCATCAACAGTGCTGTGGTATGAAATCTTCTTGAAACTAAGAATTTATAACAAGATATCAAGTGTAGTTTCCCCGAAGGGATGGGCACGATTGCATTTATTTTGCCATAAGCTTTAGGGACAAAAACAAATAAAAAAATACCTGTAGTAGCTGTGTCCGGAGACAGATACTACTGATAATTATCATAGTGGGCCAAAACCTTGTAAATATGTGGAAGACCTTGGAACATGCCTAGAAGCGATGCGAGAAGAGCTACGCACAAATCACAATATCTTGTAAGAAAGTAATAAGCTAACTGAACACAATTTTGCATTTTCCAGGACATAATAATAGGCACTTCAAAGATCACCCTAGCAGGGGGCACAGACCTGATGTCCTCATTACCAATGCTTGTAAGGAACGTTCGATTCGGAACAGCTTTGGGTGCATCGTACCGGTTAGAAGACCACATACAGAAGCAGATCCCTGATAATTTTACTGGACTGACGATGCAGAAAATGGTAGAGAACTTAGCAAAGAAGTATGGAGTGACGAGAGAGGACGTTGATGAGTTCGCTGCTCAGAGTCATTTAAAATGGAAAGCAGGTAACTTTTTTAATCATATTTAGCTCAAATCCTTAAGAAGCCGCATCTAGCAATAGGATTAGTTGCCATAAAGTGACGACATCACATATCAGGTAGAAGATGTACTGTTCTATTCCATGTTTGTAAAGCCGAGGTTTTAACTACCTATCTATTTATTGCAGCTGAAGAGTCAAAAGCATTTGAACAAGAACTGGCTAGCATAACAGTGACTCTTAAGAAGAAGCAAATAGTTGTAGACAGAGATCAAGTTACACAGTCATTAATAAAGACTGAAGAGCTGAAACAATTGCCAGCCTTGATAGAAGATGGAGAGATTTTAACTTCTGGCAATAGTGCTGTAAGTTTTTTTTTTTGTGTGTATACAAGGAATCTAGAATCTCTCTTGCAGTCGTTTTAAACGTCACGCGCAAACCATGTGCGCGTGACGTTTAAAATGCGTTCGCTATTGTTGTTTAATTGTGTCGCTAATAAGACGCTCAATGGGTAAGGCGCTTCGCGCGTCTAAGACGAAAGACCCTCGGCCACTTACATTCAAGAAGGCAACAGCACTAATAGAACCTATTCTATTTGTGTTCTTGCCTTCTTGCGCTGGCAACAAGATCTTGCTGTGACCGTCGTCGACAATAATAATTACATTGCTCAAAAGTCTTCTACGACTATCAAGGTCTCGAGGATTGTGATGCCATCTCTAAATCTCTAAACCTATATGATGAACCCACAAGAATTTAATCAACAAAGAATGACAACATTATCACCGCCACATTCCATTTCTTCAACAGGCCCCAGCCGACGGAGCAGCTGCCCTCCTCGTAGCTCATGAAGAAGCAGTAATAAGTCATAATCTAAGACCACTAGCTAGAGTAGTGGGATGGACATGTGTGGGGGTAGATCCCACGAATGCTGGAATAGGAGGAGTCCATGCTGTGAAGAAACTGCTAGAAGAACAGAAGTTAGGGGTGGATGATGTGGATCTGTTTGAGGTACTTAAAGCAAACTTAGTAAATACTGATTGGTTTATGATTATGGATTGTGTTGATGCAATGAAATTGTTGCCTCTCTCAAAAAAATATAAAACGTTACCTACTGTTTAAAAAAAAGTGTCGATTTTTTTTTTCTTTAGAACAGAAGGAATGAAACGAAATAACAAGCGTCGCAGCATATTCACAGTTGTATAATATTGCAGATAAACGAAAACTTCGCATCCCAAGCCCTCATAGCAGCCAAGTTGCTGAAGGTAGACCAAAACAAATTAAACGTGAGCGGCGGAGCACTAGCGTGTGGTGATCCTAATTCTGCAACTGGTGCCAGAATGGCTACACATCTTGTACATCAACTGACGTAAGTTTTGAGTTTTTTGTCTTTCTCTCATTTTAATAAATGGGTAAGATAATGGTGGTCGGTCAAGTACCGGAGCATCTGGATTTGTCCATCAGCGCCGCTCTCCACCAGGCTGCTAATCGTAACAGATGGAGAAAAGCCGTTGATAAGTTGAAACGGAGTCACAATTCTCATCAGTGAGAGAGCAATTAGGAAGTAGAATAAGCCATTTTACTCATAAAACTTCAAAAATACTATATATCTGTCCTTGTCATTCTAATGTCAATGAAGTGAGAGAGCAATAGAGTAAATCATGTCTGAAATTTTACCAATGTTTATTCATTTGAAACGTGGTTTATATTTGTTTTCCATGTTTTATTCCAGACGGCGTAATTTAAAACGAGGAATTGCCGCTTCGAGCTGCGGTGGCGGTCAAGGCGTGGCAATTTTATTTGAGAAAATATAGACACTTACAACATTAACAACTGTTTCTGACCCTGATATTTTTAACCAATGAAGAGAGTGCTCTCTTAATTGGCTCAAAAATATAAAATATGTTTAAAATATTATTATGCTTATAACATGTTTACAGATAAGAGAATACATTTTATTTCTTATTTATTTAGGACAAAGTAGTTTATAATGCTGGTTGAAATTGTTTTTCATAGCTAAAAAGTATGCAGACATTTAATATAAAACAAAGTTTTTTTTAATATGTTTAATTACAGTTAAAGCAGTCACATAATAAACAAATTGTATGGACTTAACTGCTAACTGGGGCAGTGGTCATTTGCGCATGATTACATTGTACTATACATACTCATGATTACATTAGCTAATATTAAACTTTACATAAAAAACTCATTTTACTTATGATACCACTGACCTCTTGTATGTTAGAGGTCAGTGTATGATACTCTACTTTATAATATAGATATACGAATTTTGTATACTTAAAGATATTTATACCTAATCTAATCTACAGTTTAAAAAAGCATTTATTATATTGTAATAAATAAATGGGAATCATACAAATCTCAAGGAATTTTAACTTAAATTATTTAAATATTAATAACTTATGATATTCAGATTATGTCAGTGTTTCACCTTTAGTTACCTGAAAAGAAATAAAAAGTTGTAAAAATAACAGAAATGTTGTTTTTTTTTTACATTAATGTTTGTAGTGTGTTTGAGGCAAGCTAGATGGTGCCTAAAAAAATTGTGGTTGTGTGAAACGGAAGATGATTTAAAAATTTTATATTTAAGTTTTCGTTTTAGTTTGTCTAATTTACACTTTTATTAAAATATGAATTAAAAACTATGCCTACTATGATAAAAAATCTTTTCAAAACTTTTTAAAATACACCGATTTGAAAGCTAGTCTTATCCATACTTAGAGATCATAATAAAAATTACAAAAAAAAAGTTTAAAATCTACATAATAAATTATAAAATTTCACTAGATTAGCTTACAATTTTACTAATTCTATATTTCTACTGGTTTTGGTCCATCCACAAGTTTCAGCTCCTGGGTTTGAATTCCAGGTTGGCATTTCTGTTAAAAATTTTGTTCTGTTCAAATTTATTGTTAAAAAGTACTGTATATAATCGAATTTAGAAATTGTGTCCAATTTCTTGGGAAATTGGTAGGTGGTGCAGGGTCAATAACTTTGCTTTAAAGTTTTTAAAGTAGAAACCTGAGTTTGGGCTCTCAAAATCATGGTGGTTTTTTAGGAGGCTTTCAATATCATGTAAGAGTTAATAGTATTGAATTTTTCTTTTAATGGATGATTATATTGACAATATAGGAGATATAAATAAGGTATTAATACTCACACAAGCCTCCAAGTAGTCAATCTTCCTTTCTAAAGATGTTAGTTTTTCATTCAGCGTGGCAAGGCGGGATCGGCAGGACATGTCTGAAAATAAAGTTAGTATCATTATTTTTATACAAGCAATAAAACGGTATACATTATGCAGACCTACAGCCTTAGACTTTTTCTACCAGTTAATGAAGGGCACTGTCAATAATTAACTTTATCAGGATTCTTTGTTAATCTAATGCTATAACATAGAATGCTAGCAAAAGAGAAGAGAACGAAGATAAAAGAATCATTGGACTAATGAAACAACCGTTTTATTCTGGCTAAGGATCATAACAATGTTAAAATTTAGAGTTTCCAAATCCATGAATCATCTCATTTTATCACAACAAATTTTCACTTTAGTCTTCCATTGAACCGTCTTTTGAATAATCGACGTTATATTTCAGCTACACAATAATAGTAATCAAGCATATCATCCTGGATTGATCAAAATATAGTAAAATAGGTATAACATACCAAATGAATTGAGGAAATCTGTGATCTTCTTGATGCTGCCTGTTATTACTTCTATGTATTCCCTATTCGCCCAGTCCTGCTGAATTTGTTTCTGTATGGTCTCTCTTGGGGGCGTCGACATTTTTACAAAAGTTTTTGTATGTATGTAACAAGATTCCTAGCGGTGGCCGGTGTTTTTGTTATTCTTATATTATTTTCAATAAAATTCTAATTTGCCAAGCCCCGAATAAAAGCAAACACTTCACTTTCAATTTTCGGATTCCAGGTCCTCAGTCTATTCAAGTATTCAGATTTATAGCAAGAACATAAAGAATACACACTGTGTACTCGTAAGACTATGTCTAAATGTATCAATTTATCAAATCTTGAAGTGGAACGCGCCATTGAGCTAGAACGCGCCAATGAGGTAGGAAAACTATGGAGATGGCATATTCTACTTTAAGAAGAATAGTTATACAAATATCTATAATAACGACACACACATGTCAAAACGCGTTTTGTCTCTTTTTAACTAATCAAGAGCTGCATATGAAAAGAGAGACATCTAAATGTTTGTCAAGGACTAAACTTGGTAACACTTTTGAGTGACGTCAAAATCATGTCTATGCGTGACCGGTCGCCATGTTGATTGCCGAAAAAATTGGTAGTTGTGTGCCGTATATATACGTTTAACTGTGTAGTTGTGCTGTCAAACAGTTGCAAATGGCCTACCTCGTTGGCAAATGGGCAGCCATCTTCATTGCCCGATTTATGTAGGTATGCACGCTAATTTCGTAGGTATGGCAAGTCCATAGGTTTATAAGTCAGTGGAACGCGCTATTTCAGCTATTTGACATTTGATGGAAGACAAAGACAGCAAAAAGTTGCCAGAAGTTATTAAATATATATCATTCGCAGAGGCAGCTGGTTGCAGATCTGGTTTAAAATCTCTAAGCCAAGGCCTTGGAGCTTCAAGAGAATCTAGATCTTTAGAAAACGATAGCCTCAACCCAATGAGGTAGGAAAACTATGGAGACGGCATATTCTACTATATGAAGAATAGTTATACAAATATCTATAATATCGACACACGCATGTCAAAAAGCGTTTTGTCTCTTTTTAACTAACCAAGAGCTGCATATGAAAAGAGAGACATCAAAATGTTTGTCAAGGACTTAACTTGGTAACACTTTTGAGTGACGTCAAAATCATGTCTATGCGTGACCGGTCGCCATGTTGATTGCCGAAAAAATTTGTAGTTGTGTGCCGTATATATACGTTTATCTATGTAGTTGTGCTGTTAAACAGTTGCAAATGGGCCAATGAGGTTATAAGTTAGTGCAAATGGGCAGCCATCTTAATTGCCCGATTTTTGTAGGTATGCACGCTAATTTCGTAGGTATGGCAAGTCCATAGGTTTATAAGCAGTTTATAAGTCAGTGCCTCAACCAACAAACAAAAAGCCATGCCAATAAAATTGTTAAATAAAAAAAAATAAAAAAAATTACAAGGTGAGACCTTAGCCTGTTCCGTAAGGAAAAAACAAAAAAAAATAATAATAATAATAATGTCAATGTCATGTGATGACTTGTTGAGTGTCAACGCCAGCTGTTAGTGCCGGCGATTTGTCTCTTTGAAATTAAAAGAATCTTTATCAAAAATATCTCGAAAATGGACGAGATTGAGTACAAGCTGAAAGCTAACAACAGTGTTTTGATAGTCAATGCTATCGACAAGCTCATATCCACGATTAAATCGAAATACAAACCGATAGAACGTCAAAGATTTGTAAATGAGAATGAAGAGCTTAAGTTTCTGAGAGAGAAGTGTTCCTCCAAGGATGCCAGGGTGAGCCTGACGGCGTGCCAGGGTCTGCTGGCACTGGTGGAGCTCGGGGTCCTGGAGATTGCCCACACAATGTCTACTGTAGTAACCTTATTGCCAAGTTCTCAGTGAGTATGATTTCAATGTTTTGACGCCAATATATTTATCTGGGAGAGTCGTTGGATAAACTTTCCTTTATGGGCCGCTGATTTCTGGCGCGGGGAGGGTGGGGGGGAGGGGAGAGTGGTTTGGTTAGGTTTGAAGAGATCAGCTCCCGTCATCTCCTTCCTGTTAGGTTACTTTAGACCCTTCAGACAGAAATAGGAGTCCCGTGCAGAGACTTTGTTGCTTAAATAGTAATCGTAAAAACTTTAACCATGGATATCTCCATATAAATGGGGTTCCGTGGGGTGGGGATGGTGCAGGGGGATAATAGACCCCTACCACCCTTCCTCTCCCTCCCTCCCCGCCCCTTGAAACGATGGACATTTACTAAAAATTTTAGTCTAACCTGAAAACTTTATCTCCATAACCATGGGGCTCCGAGTGGTGGGGATCGTACAGGGGGGTACCCAAACCTCCAAGCCTTACCTACAAGTGATAATAAACGAAATTTTTTTTTACTTATAATAATTTTTTACATTAAAAATTAAATTTTCTTATTTATTTAATAAAAAAAATAAAATAAGAAAATAAATAATCTGACATAAATCATCTTTAGATTTTTGAAAAATTAAAACAAATTTTTTTTGATTTAGGTTTTGGCTGAAAAATAAAGGCTAACGATCCGACTAACAAATTTAAAATCAAAAAAATATCATCTTTAGATTTTTGAAGACAATTTTTTTTTTTTTAATTATTTCATTTTACTCGCAGATAAATTTTGAAATTTCAGATTTATGAAACTATAGGAAACACGGTGACGGTTTTCCAAAATTTAGTTGTTAATGTAAAAAGTTTTTATAAAAAAGAAAATTTCGTACCTGTAGATAAATCAACAACAAATAATTTCCAGTTTGGTAAACTTGAAGAACTTAATTTCACTTGTAGATATCCCTAACTGAAATTTTATTTTGTCTGCCGTCTGCTACTGCCGGGTCATCTGTGATACCTACATATAATTTCCAATAAGATGACACTAGTTAGTTTAGTTTAGTTTCGGCGGGCTGTTTCCGCAACTCCACGACCAAGCGCGTATTTTGCGTACGGAAGATGACCCTATTGTAACTTTTTTCTGTGACTTTCACTGTTCTTAATAAAAGTTACAAGATGACACTATTGTAACTTTTATTAAGAACAGTGAAAGTCACAGACATAGATAGACCTAGATAACGCTAGAGCATCTACTTCGCGTGCCCAGCTTACGACAAAATATCTTAATTTTGGCCCTCACTCTGCATTGGTGTGGTTTATTGCGCTGTAATAAATTGTAAAACTGTACAAATGCGAAGCGAAAAAATTAAGTAAACGTTTCTTTCCATCGGTAACTCATTTTATGATTATTATTATGCGTAATTAATTTTAAAATCAATTATTTTTAATCTGATACCCTTAGTAATACCAAATTTTAAAAGAAACAGGTTATCAAAAGTAAACTGCATATTCGTATTACATTGCGGCTTTTACAACCGCTCGGTTGATGCGACGTTTTGTTTTGATCAAGTGATGAATATCGAAACAAGTGATACTATCGTATGTCGCATCGGTTTCATATTACAGGTGCTTTTATCATTTTTCTCAAAATTTTAGCAATTAGTGCTGTTCACCCTATGCAACACATCGATTCTCGAGAATCGATTTCGGAAACAGAGGAATGATTTTGTATTTTATAGGTACTAATTATGTGAGAGACAATTTTAACAAATAACCGTAACTTTTCGTGATTTTTTTAGTTTCCCACATCAACCAGGTTTAAAAGAAAAAAAATGGTTTGAGGCGGCGGGAAATAAAGATTGATTCAACACGCTTGTTTTTATTTTTCTTCAAGTAATTTTCTTTATCTTATTGTTTTCGTAGCAAATGTAATTTTGGATCCAATTTAATTTTACTATAACGTATTTTACTTGCTTTACGTTTTGCTTCTAAAATTTTCTTTCTGGATTTTTCTTTGTTTCTGACATTTTGGTAGTCTACAACAATTATAAGAAATCAATAAAGGAAATACTAACAATTTTGTAAAAAATATAAATGCCTAACTGCCTAATAAGCAGATAAGGAATTTTATTTTTCTCTGTATATCTCATTCCTCTGCATATCCCATTCCTCTGTCTATCTCATTACTCTGTCACAAAATCAATTAATAAATCGATTTAAACGATTTTAATCATTATTTTTAGTAATTCTAATTACTCAATAAATAGTATTCGGATTCTTTGAAACAATTTGATTTTCCCATCACTAAATAGTGCTCATGACGTCACTATGAAGTCAAAAAATGGCACTCTTGGTTTTCATACAGTTCGTGATACTTGCGTTATCTAGGTCTATCTATGTCTTCTGTTTTTTCCTAAAGTCAGAGATAGTAGAAACTACATATAAAAATTTATCTTTTCATACATTATTGATTGCACATTTTTCAGCAACTACTCAGCCATAATATCTACAATGGCTGGTCTCCTCATCCTGGACCTGAAGGCTCGCCTAGTGCCAGGACATCAATACAAGTGTCAGTTCACTCTCAAGTCTCCGCAGCATCCATTCATCACGGTGCTGGAGAAGAACAAGGGGGCAGAAGATGATGTTCTTGCTCAGATGCATGCACTGTGCACACATCCCGATTATATGTAAGTTTTTATCATCATCACATCATCAGCCTAATGATGTTCCCACTGCTGGGACACAGGCCTCCTCTCTGTGAGATGGAATGGGCCATTATCCACCACGCGGGCCCAGTGCGGGTTGGTGGATGTCACATGTCTTCGAATTTTTGGTTCCAGGATATGCCGGTTTCTTCAAGATGTTTTCCTTCACCGTTTTGAGAGCAGTGGTGATGAAATAATTTACACAAAGTAAAGCGCCTGCCTGGGCTCGAACCCACGACCTACAAATTGTAAGTCGCGGCCGATACCACTGGGCCACCACTGCTCTCTGGAAGTTTATATAAAAAAATAAAATGTTTTTTAAACGCCGCGAATTCTCCATTATGTCTTCTAAGAAATGAAAACGGGTGCCACGAAGTGGTCATTTGAGTTTAGGAAAAAGAAAGGAGTCGAAAATTCAGGTCTTTTGGGAATAGCCGAGCGGCAACATATTTCATAGGTACCCAAATAATTATTTTAAATGGTTTCCTTCACTTTTGTGATGTTAACTTCAGTTGCAGACGTTGATGGCCTACCAGAGCTAGGCAAATCTTCCATCACATCTCGACCGCTTTTGAACGCTTTGTTCATATTCGCGAGCTGGCTGACCAAAACCAGTGACTGCACAGCATGATTTCCATCTTGCTTACGTGTTTTTAGTTTGTTTCTTAAGTTTCCCCTAGTCGACGGCACGAACTATTTTGTGCGAGGGGTTAAAATGCCTGCTATCTCATCGGACAACACGTGCGAAAGAGATAGATGCTGTAATGAGGGTAAGAAGCTGGTTCGCGTACGAATTAGCTTCTTACCCTACGACTAAGACGACTCTCTCTAGTACGAATTATTTTTTCAAGTTTGTAGCGAAATGGATGATGATTTAGGACGAAAACGAGTGCGCGAAATTTTATAAACAGACCTTTGGGAGTCTAGATATCATGAAAAAACTACTAAATGAATATTTTCAAAATTAAATTATTTGCGTTGTTGAACTACTAATCTATCCCTGGATCGTGGCCGTTTTGCAATTTTTCTTATGGTATTTATTTCCGCCCAAAGATTCGTTAAATTAGTGTTGAAATATGGAACTTTCGACGCTCATAACTTTCAAATACTTATATATAATTTTTACTTTTATGTTGCCATACAGGGCTAGATAATGATGAGACAAGTTGATATATTTTTTTATTTTGAACGTACATCGTCAAACAGTTTAGTAATCGCCAGACTACGTTTGTATGGAAGAATTATCGACTAGGCGTTTTTTGATTTTTTGAATATGTTTTATTTATATCTATTTATTTTTATTTTTTTTCGGCTTGGCTACATTTAAACATATCAGTATTATATATTTTTGAAATCTCGTCTTAAAACCCATTATTTTGATACCACACACAAGGGGAAAGGAAGAAAAAAACATTTGACCCCCACATTAAAGCGCCCAAAAGCCGCCATTTTTCTATTTTCCAATTTTAATGTAGACTCGCAGGGTTAAGACGAATCGATTGACGTAAGAACCACCACAGATAATATAATACTACAGTACAGATACCCAATTCCATACAAAGAAATGTCACCTCCTTAAGTCGGGCTATTCGTTGGGCTATTTTTTCTTTCTTCATATTTTTAACAGGCGACAGCACCAACTCATTACGAGTTATAGCCCGAGACTGTGGTTTTCTAAAGCCATCTAGTAGTTTGCCTAGATACTAAATCATATGGCAATTTGAGCGAGGAATCTCATCATGTAGGTACTCAAGCGTTATTTGCCAGTTTTCCTTGAATGCTTATTTCGTATTCGTAATAATAACATTAGGTATGATCGGGAATTCGGGACAGACTCCGCTCAGACCGCGGTAACTTCTTAATAGTGGTCGCATTGTGTAGCGAATTTCACAATGTTCACGAATATTCCAAATCAATCAAAACTATAGAACCCTTGTAGAATTAAATGTAGGTAGGTAGCTTACTTCCGCGGCAACGGAATGACATGATATAGGTACCTACTGCATGTCATTTTATTATTCACGATAAGGGTTTTATTCATTTTTAATTTCACTAGGTACTTAGAAAGAACAAGATGTTTTTACAAAAATGATTACTTTTAATACTTTAGTTAGGTACGTAGCCAGGGCTACTTGAACAAATTTGATGTAGACTAGAAGCAAACTTAATGGCGACTCGCAACAGACAATGAAAATAAAAAAAGACTTACAATCCAAAAACCCGACTGCTTAAAAGCGAACTAAAAAGACAAAAACAAGAAAAAATACATGCTGTGCATTCTGAGGATACATCTGGTTTTGGTCAGCCAGCTCGCGAATATGTATCCTCCGACTGCACAGCATGTTTTTTTTCTTGTTTTTGTCCTTTTAGTTCGTCACTTTTTAAGCAGTCGAGTTTTTGGAATTTTTGTTTATTTTTTTATTTAACACTTTTTAGTTAAAAAAAATATGGAATTTTGTACACTTAAATGTACAAAATTCGAAAAAAATGTTACATATAAGTGTTATATATTTTTGTAACTGACTCATAAAACCCTTTTTTTTTACACCCCACAAGATGGGATTAGAAGAAAAAATTGTACCCTCACAATATGGCGCCCAAAAGCCGCCATTTCTCTATTTTTACCCGGCTGCAAGGAAAGGGTTATGTTTTTTTCAATTTTAATGTAGCTAGTGACACTTGGTTAAGACGAATCGATTGACGTACGAATCATCAAAATCGCCAACGCTTTTGGTCTCTGCAACGCCACATAGGAACAAATATACATACATACATAGACTGATAAACACATTGCCCGCCTTCGGCAGTCGGGTAAAATTAATTGTGCCAGCGGTGGTTAGGGGTGCGCAGCGACTCATACGAGTGTTCCAAGCCGCCATTAAGTTTGAATCGAACTGTACAAGTAGTGGAGCCGTGTAATCCACAAGGACAAAAATTACTTTATGTTATTATTTACGTATTTACTAACGGGACGTCGATTCAAACTCAGTTATGTTTAAAAAAAACCCTATTCGCTGAGCAGTACCTACCCTACGAGTCCTATTCCAGCGAGGTATCTAGTTAATTCGATGTGTAAACAAGCTTTACAAAAAGTGATTTTAAGTAATAGACCACGACTTTCATATTTAATATTACGCCTATGTAATGGAGAGGGCTATGCTCGGCGTTTCCTTGCGTGATCGAATCAGAAATGTGGAGATCCGCAAGAGATACCAGGGTTACCGACATAGCCCGAAGAATTGCCATAATTAAGTGGCAGTGGGCAGGGCACATTGCTCGCAGAACGGATGGCCGATGGGGCCGAAAAGCTCTGGAATGGCGACCGCGAACCGGTCAATGTGGCGACGCCTGGGGGAGGCCTATGTCCAGCAGTGGACGTCTTTCGGCTGAAATGATGATGAATGATGATTACGCCTATAATAAATAATATCTTTTAAGTTACGCCTATAATAAATTATAACTGTCTTACAAAATGATTCTTTGATGGACATATAGTTCAGGACAAATTGTAAAAAACGTCATCTATTGCAAAGAACTCAAAACAAAACGAAAAGTCGAAAGCTACTTTCAACAAATTTAACATACAAAGTCTTCAACTTATCTTTTGTGTTCAAATAGCCTGATTAATGAGTGTAAATGGATAAATTAACATTAAAGAAGCAAGTTTTGATTTTATCTAAACTTATTTCAGACTAAATCTGCTGTTTAACATTTATAAGTGATTGTTACTTTCACATTTGTTACCTATGCTGCCATCTATGATCTTTTTTTAATACTAATTATAATTTGTTTGAATTGAGACCCCATGGGACCACCAAAATCGGACAATGCGTTAGGCCTCTAGAATGCCACATAGGAAAAAACATACATAGACTGATAAACAAATTAAATTTAATTTGGAACCATAAACAAATCATCCATTCCCGAAACTTTATTGACTGAATGTAAACGTAGTATGCTAATGTCAATCTTTATAATATACTAACTTTTGGTATAAATAAGCTGGTCCAATCAGAATTTTATTATTATGAATAATCCTTAAATAATCCTTCTGTTCCAGCGTATCATCAAACAGCTTGGAACTGCTGAGGCCAGTGTTCCTCTGGCTAACTTGTCACCCTCAGAGAGACCATAGCATCAGGCCCTGGCAACTATTGCTCAGTCTGCCTACGACAACTGCACAGTCATCTCTACTCTTGGCCTGTCTGAGTTGTCAACAGGTATAATATGCCCAAGTTATATTGTTCACTAGCTGTGCCTGCGGCTTCGCTCCCGACAACTGCCTATCATACCCTACCTATCTACTCCATCCTATGTATCCTACCTACCATAACCTACTTACCATACCCTACCTTACCTACCTACCCTACCTTACCTACCCTATCCTACCCTACCCTACCTACCTACATACCCTACCCTATCCTATTTACCCTACCTTACCTACCTACATACCTACCCTAACTACATACTTACCCAACCTACAAACGTACCCTACCTACATACCTACCCTACCTACCATTTTTTTTCTATCTAAGAACCTTCTCCTAACAATAACAAACACAACAAAAAAATAATTAGCGAAATCAGTATAGCCGTTCACAAGTTATAGCGTGACCAGGAGAAATAGGGGTTCATTTTTAACACGCTTTTATTAGCTTGGTATGTATCTATTTACGAGTAACACGCTTTTATTAGCTTGGCATGTATGTATGTATCAATGTAACGGAATCTTTGAACGTGATTTTCACCCCCTTCAAAACGTGGGATTGATTTGGAACTTTGCACACTTATCAAGGAACGATGACAATGCAATAATTTAGTCAAAGTCAAAGACAAAGCCAAAGTCAAATATGTTTATTCAACTAGGCCAATAAGCGGCACTTTTGAACGTCAAACAAAAATTAAATTTACAAATAATGAAAGTTGATTCTACCGGGCGCGTTTAAATAGTTTGTTTTTAAAAGAAGAAGAAGAAGAAGAAAGAAGAAGAAAGTTTATTGTATTTGCACTTAAAAAATATGTTGTCCACGCGGAAAAAAGGCAATTTATCATGTGCGAAAGCGTCGTCAACGCGTAAGAATATGTTTAATATAAAAATAACTGGTAAATAATTTGAAATTTGAGGTGTTTATCAATCTAATCCAATTTTTATATTATATTATTGAGTACTTATTTTATTGTAATAAATTGACCAAATAATGCCTTATAAACCGTTGCGCTCGCGCGAGGCATTCAGTCTCACTCAAGGGCTTGTAGACGACGGACCTGAGTCGTTTTTATATTGTTGTCATTGTAATATATTTTTTATCATATATCTTGTAGTTATTAAGAGATTTTCGCTGAAAAACTAGCTGTTTTCTGTTTTTGGCTCGTGAAGCTTGTAGGGACTCTTAAATGTTTCAAAATGTTGTTCTTTTTTAGGGTTCCGAACCCAAAGGGTAAAAACGGGACCCTATTACTAAGACTTCACGATCCGTCTGTCTGTCTGTCTGTCCGTCTGTCACCAGGCTGTATCTCATGAACCGTGATAGCTAGACAGTTGAAATTTTCACAGATGATGTATTTCTATTGCCGCTATAACAACTAATACTAAAAACAGAATAAAATTAATATTTAAGGGGGCTCCCATACAACAAACGTGATTTTTGTGCCGTTTTTTGCTCGATATTAATAACGGCAGCAGGTAGACGCTTGAAATATTCACAGAATATTTAGTTGTATATTCACTTCAAAAAATAATAATTATTAAATTAAAATAAAATAAAGGGGGTCTCCCATACAACAAACGTGTTTTTTATGCCGTTTTTTGCGATAATGGTACGGAACCCTTCGTGCGCGAGTCTGACTCGCACTTGGCCAGTTTTTTAAACACAGACTCCCATGAGGTAAGCAGAAACTACAGAACGCCACCTGCTGCTAAACGAAAATATAATCACCGGCATGTAAATTGGCAAGGTTTTGGTGTAGTGGGGGTAAGTTCGCACATATTTCGCGAACTTAACAACCACCATATAGAGCGAACGGAACGTGGACGCGACGCGATTGGTCAGTCGTTCCTTGTGTCAACTGACCAACCAATCGCGCGCTCGGAACGTTCCCAGTGTCCCGCTTCACTACCAAAGATACCTAAAAAACGGCTTCTGTGCAATGCTATTCCTGCTCCATATCTTATAGGGCTCAAAAACAAGTGATATGCAGTACATTATTGTTTTGAAGTATTGTTGGACCTTCTGAAGACTGTATAAATATATTTGTATTGTATAAACTCAATTTCATTCATCAAGGTATGTACTTATGTACCTAAATATTGTAATTTTTTTTTTTTTAAAAGAGTAGATAAGTATGGAGTTTCTTGTGCATTCTTCTCCATTACAAGCTACTTTCCGAATGCACGGTAGAATCAACTATTATTATTTGTAAATTTTAATGTAACGTTCAAAAGTGCCTTTTGGTGGCCTACTTGAAATAAAATATCTTTGTCTATCTTTGTCTCTGTCTTGTCTATCGACTCTTGCCAACTTACGTGCCAGGGGTTATACTTACTGGTTTTGCTTTGTTCACATAATTATACTCCAGACATTTTTAAGATTTGTTTACCTACTAACAAAGTAAAACAACATTTTTTTAGGGCTTCTCTACTCAACAACAAAAATAAAACGAATACGATATAGAATGTTGTATCTGTCGTACATCGATTTGACTGAGTTTGTACATAACACATCCAAGGTCATAAGACTAGAAAATTTGATGAGAGTGAACCTAAAATTTTGACACTTTACTGTCAGATGATTGAGCTGTCAGTGCTTTGTTAGTAAATATTGTACTTTCATCTTGGCCAGAGTATAAGTATATAAATCTAATCAGTATTTTATCCACGGAGCACAAAACCAGTGGAGAGAGCGTGCGGAGGCTACCGCGGGCGCCAAACGTATGCAATATCAATCTCATGCGGCGGAATTTTGGTCAGTCGCAGTATTTGTAGGCTAAACGCACGAACGTCACGCGCTTCCGTCTTTAATACAAATAAAACGAAAAGTAATGGCTAGTTTTGCAATTAAATGGTGTGAAAAGTGTACTACTACTTCAAGTTACACAAAAGATTGAATAACATTTCACAGTTATGTGGTTTTCTACTCCATTTAATCAATTTCATTAAGTAAAATTAAATATATTTATTTCTGGATAGTTCGCTTTGCTGTCTCTTTCTCGTGCACTGATTTGCACATTAGCAGTTGTCTCTTTTTTTCTCGATAGTGTTGTTTGCAGCATCACGACAATTATATCGATATGTAAGGCTTACTAAGCTCATAAAAAATAATAAGAACTGCAGCTGTGTACGTTCTTTTGTTTGTTATTGTCTAGCCCGTATTTACCTTATCATAAATGTTTATTATACGTACCGAAGATTCTAAGAAATTATTTTTTTGTTTGTCTGTATCCCAAAGAAATCCTTGTAGACTAATAATAAGTTAAAAAATAAGTATTACTTACTTATTGTTTAACTTCTTAGTACTAACTATAAAATAAAAAAATAAAAATTAAAACAATATCAATATCGATAAATAAAATTATCGATAACGATTTTGTTTTTATTACTTTTTTGGAATCCCTAGAGAATCAGTTGTCATTTGGTTGTCAATCTGTCACCCAATCACAGCGGGGGAAGGTTACCTCTGCCCCCGCTGTTTTTTGGTGACTTCGATTTAGAACAAAAACGTACCGATGCTTTCTCCACTGGTTGTGTGCTCCGTGATTTTATCAGATAATACCACACAATTTTACTAACAGCAAATTATTTTATCAACAGATCTGCAACCCAGCTCTAATAGAACGTTCCTACGCCGCATACAGCGCCGTGACAGAGGCGTGCGTGTACCAGGCGCAGCGCGACCACGTGATGGCACTACTGCCCATGCTCGCCAGACTATCACGCCAACTCATCATGCTGCAGTATGTTTTTTTTATTATTGTAATAGAAGGCTCGAACGCTGTACCTGTACACGCTAGGCGTGACAGACGCGTGCGTGCACAAACATCCTCTCACCCCAAACGTATATACCGTCATTGCCATTTTGCCATTTTCTCCAAAACTACTAGTCCGATTTTGATGCAGTTTTCAGTTATGGGTTCGGGTTTGATTGGTGCATGTTCTTAGATAGGTGTTACAGTGACTACTTACCAGGGAGCGCTGGAGCAAAAATTGTTTGTGCAAATCCATGTTGCCTTTTTCTCCAAAACGACTAGTCTGATTTTATATCTATGCTCTCTAAAAAGTAATTGAAAAAGGATAAAATAATTTAAAAACCCAAGAATATCCGTCGGGGGCTGCTATCATCATCATCATCATATCAGCCGATAGACGTCCACTGCTGGACATAGGCCTCCCCCAAGCGTCGCCACATTGACCGGCCTCGTGCGTCCCGCAACCAGCGGATCCCCGCAACCTTCACCAGGTCATCGGTCCACCTGGTGGGAGGCCTTCCAACGCAACGTCTTCCGGTTCGCGGTCGCCACTCCAGAACCTTTCTGCCCCATCGGCCATCCGTTCTGCGAGCAATGTGCCCTGCCCACTGCCACTTAAGTTTGGCAATGCTACGGGCTATGTCGGTAACCCTGGTTCTCTTCTCTAAATTTCTGATTCGATCACGCAAGGAAACTCCGAGCATAGCCCTCTCCATTGCCCTTTGGGTGACTTTAAGCTTTCTGATGAGGCCCATTGTAAGTGACCACGTCTCAGAATCATATGTCATCACAGGCAACACACACTGGTCATACACTTTCGTCTTGAGACACTGTGGTAAGTTGGACGAGAAGATACCGCGGAACTTCCCGAACGCTGCCCAGCCGAGTCGGATTCGACGGTTGACCTCTTTCTCGAAGTTGGCCCTACCCAACTGGATCGTTTGTCCCAGGTAGACATAGTCGTCCACAACTTCGAGTGTAGAGTCTCCGACCTTGATAGGAGTGGGTGTAACATGGGCATTCAACATCACCTTGGTTTTGTCCATGTTCATTCTAAGACCCACTCTTTCGGAAGCTCTACTGAGGTCATCGAGCATTGTACTGAGGTCCTCCATGGTCTCAGCCATAACCACTATATCGTCGGCAAACCGAAGGTGAGTGATGTACTCGCCATTGACGTTGATTCCTAGCCCTCTCCAGTCCAGAACCTTGAAGACATCCTCCAGTGCACCGGTAAACAGCTTCGGAGATATGCCGTCTCCCTGTCTCACACCTCGCTGCAGAAGGACTGGTTCCGAGGTCTGATCCTGAAGTCGAACTTACATGGTGGCACAACACTTAAACACTTCGATGTACCGGTAGTCAATTTGGCACCGTTGTAGAGACTGCAGTACAGCCCAAATCTCGATCGAAGGCTTTCTCGTAGTCCAAAAACGCTAAACAGAGAGGCAGGTTGTACTCTTCGGTCTTCTGTATAACCTGCCGCAGCGTATGTATGTGGTCTACGGTGCTGAAGCCTTTACGAAAGCCGGCTTGTTCGGGAGGCTGGAAATCGTCAAAACTGCGCGCGAGACGTTTCGTGATGACTCTTGAAAATAGCTTGTAGTTGTTCAGTAGGGCATTGTCACCCTTCTTGAAGAAGAGTACCACCACACCCCTGCACCATGCCTGTGGCGTTTTCCCTTCGAGTATGACGGAATCAAACAGCTTCTGAAGGGCCTTAAGTATTGGTTTTCCACCCGCTTTCAGGAGTTCGGCCGTAATTCCGTCGTCACCCGGTGCCTTGTTGTTCTTACGCTGTTTCAGAGCCATCCTAATCTCATACAGGCTGACGTCGGGAATGTCTTCGGTATAGTGCCGGGTCAATCTAGCTCTAGGGTCATTCGCTAGATTCGCGACGGGTTTACTGGTTGACGTGTACAACTGCCCATAGAATGTCTCGATCTCCCTCAGAAGCTCCGGTTTGGCGGAAACGATCCTGCCATCATCGGTCTTCAGTTTCATGAGCTGGCTCTGCCCAATAGACAGATCTCTTGCGAAGACGTTGGAGCCCTTATTCCGCTCAATCGCGTCTTTAATACGCTCAGTATTAAAGCGGCGGAGGTCGCTTTTCATGGACTTTGAGATCCGTCTATTTAGCTGCCGGTATTTCAACGCATCGTCTGAAGACTGCAGGATTATCTCACGCCTCTCCTCCATGAGCTTCAGAGTAGGATCAGAGAGCTTTTTGTTCCTATCTGTTTGGCAGGTCTTGAAAAACTTAGACCCGACCTTATGGACAGCTTCCACGAACCCATCGCTGTAATTGTCCACGGAGCTCCCTAGGCACTCGAAACGATTCTGGAGTTCGAGCTGAAAGTTCTCGGGGTTTTGGATCCGGATCTGTGCTGGACGGAGCGTGGATTTCATCAGTCGAGACCTTTCAAGCTTAACAATAATGTTCAATGTGCCTCTTACCATGCGGTGATCGCTCCCGGTTTTCACCGAATAAATCACAGAGACATCATTGAACATTTGCTTCTTGGTTGACATGATGAAGTCGATCTCGTTTTTAGTTGCACCATCGGGGCTTTGCCAGGTCCACCTCCTGTGCTCACGCTTTCTGAAGAAGGAGTTCATCATGTAGAGGCCCTCCTTCTCCATAAAACTGGCCAGTAAGTGACCCCGGTGGTTCCGACTTTTGCCGATAAGCCGACGACGTAGCGGCCAACATGTTGGTTGCGGTGCTGCCTGGGCGACATCGCAACTGAGACGGGCCGCGATGTCGTTTGGGGCCTCCTATACCCATAAGATATCGCGGCTGAGGGTTGGAGGCCGCGGCGGGAGAGGAGTGCCGGTATTGCGGTGCGCCGCTCTCCCTACCTTCCGCGGTCTGGACGGGGTCGCCACCGGCTGATGGCGGACGCGGTGGGGCCGCAGGGGAGGCGGAGTGTCGGTATAGCGTTGGCCGATCTCCCTATCCCCTGCGGCCGAAAAAAGGGGCCACTGACCTTGACCCGTCACAAGGCAACCAAGGGTGCCATATAAGGGGACCAAGGGTGCCATACACGGGGTCGTCTGGCACCCATGTGCTGGTTTGGTCCCTGGGGTAGTCACGGTGCACAGTGTGTTCTGGTGCGCCGGTGATGGGGGGTGTTGGGTATTTGACGGGAGCGGGAATGAACACGTGCAATCAAACCGCAAGTCAGTGTCATACTACTTTATTGAACGATCTCCCTGTCGCATGTACAGTAACGCACACAGGTGTCGTACGCACATTCGCATATACAACACTCCTTTCCCCACATATTTTAGAAAAATGGCTTATAATTAACTGGCATAACACGTCATTTGGATCTTTGATTTTGTTGGTCTGTTTCTACGACATTATCATTACCTCCTACTGTGTCAGGTGCTGGTTGATCGAGACTCGTTACATTAGAACGATCTGGTGTAGACGGCGACTGTGAGGCTAATGGATCAACACTGGTTTCTTCTCGTCTCTTCAGTGGATGTTGGTGATTGAGGTATATCTGTGTCTGTGTTGAGCACATACGGGACCCACGGTCTCACCGGTTTCGCCTGTAGCTTCCGACCGCAGCGATAAGTTACTGTAATCTGTTTCTATGTCCGAGTGCCAATCATTGCTTTTGTTTGTTACCTCTAACTCGCCTTCAGTTTAATAACGTCGAATCTGGTCGATGTGTTGAATTACATTGCAGTTCAGCTCGGATATAAAGACCGAGGACATGACATTTCCAATCTCTTCTTTGATTATGCCTCGCACCCAACAATATTTATCGTTTCCTAAAAATCGTTTAATCCAAACAACCTCTTCTAACTTAAATTTTGGTCTTTTTCTTCCTCCTACTACTAACTACTCTGTAAGGACATCGTCTCCGACATCCCCATCATCTTTCATGACGTAATTCACTTTATTAGCCGCACACATTCTACTTAAATGACCCTTGCGGTTACACTTCTTGCATTTGTAACTTTTAAACCGGCACTGATTGACTTTGTGATTGGTATATCCGCACACACTGTACTTTTCGTTCCTGGAGATGTTGAACACGCCGTCCGGCCTTGTGCTGCCGGCGACCGCGTCCGCGTCGCTCGCGCCAACGTTGCCGCTCACGCCGCTCGATAGTTGGGTGGTAGTTGTTGCTGCTTTGCGCGCTGCGCACACGTTCTCAGCCAACTCCACGGCCTTACCCAGCGTCAGTTCCTGCAGATCCTTCGCGAACAACTTTTCACGCTCGGGACCCGCTGCCATTCCCAGCACAAATTTGTCGAGAAGGGCCCCTCCAGATGTTTGAACCCGCAATGTGCCGCCAACCCTCTAATCCTTGCTGCCCACTTAGTATGACTCTCACCTTGGCGCTGCGTAGCTGAGTAGAAGTTGTACCGCTCCGCGAAACCAAGTCGTTTCGGGGTGAAATGGCTGTCCAACAGACTGATGATGCTGTCATATTCTACCTCCTCAAGTTTCTGCGGCAGCGCCAGGCCACTCGCAAGTTTGTAGCTTGACTCACTCAACGCGCTCAACAATATTGCCTTTCGTTTGATCTTGGCTTTGTCCGACGCATCGTTTACTTCGTTCGCAATAAACCACTGTGTGAGCCGTGATTTATAGGTATCCTATTCGCTTGTGAGATGGTCGAAGTTGGTTATTGAACCAAAAGATCTACTGGAAAACATACTTTCGTTTATTTTTGATCCACGTCGCCACTGTTGGGTATTTGACGGGAGCGGGAATGAACACGTGCAATCAAACCACAAGTCAGTGTCATACTACTTTATTTTATTGAACGATCTCTCTGTCGCACGCACAGTAACACACACAGGTGTCGTACGCACATTCGCATATACAACAGGGGGTAACCCCCGAGGAGGGTCCGGTGACGGACAGCCGCGGCGGGTTCGCGGTGAGTGCTAACGCGTGGCTGTGTCCCCGCCATAAGCGGCACAGGAGGACACCGTGGAGTTTTAGTGAGTTGGAGTCCCACATTACTGCGCTATCTACTATCTATCTACCCGTGGTAGCGCAGTATGCATGAGCATTTCTCCAGGCTAAAAAAAAAGTTAAAGGTTCAAGAACGTCCCTTACCGCGATACGTTAGTTTGATCGTGTTTATTAGCAACACTGCCTTTACATTTTTTTTTTAATTATTTCAGGCGTGATCCCCGTTCCTGCTACAGCCTCATAGAGCGTTGCTTCGCACTCGACGCGCCGGAGTTGAGGACAGTCGCCGGCATCACAGTGATGTTGTTAGCTGAGAACCTGGCTCATACCTCTGCTTTGTATCTGCGTGAGCTGTTTAATTTGTGTGAGTTTATTTTGATACTTATGTATGAAAAATCTTATTCATAAACTGCCAAGTCATTGTGCAATCGCCTCCTGAACATAGGTGTCTAAGTGCATTTTCATGTGATGTTTTCAATCAGCCTTGTTAGTCATGATTGCTTGAGACCGCTGAGACCGCTGTATTTGCATATACTGGGTTTAGAAGAACCAATCGCGATTAGTTTTATTGATGAAATCGGCCCTTAGCGAACCTTAAAGTCGAGTTTTTGAATCACTATCTAATGAGTAGAGTTGAAAAGTGAAATGCCAAAGCTGCTTTCGAGTTCAAAATAAATTACAATTTCGTTTAACTGCCAAGAAAATATATCACCGTAACTTTTGTTCACAGGTCTTAACATTATCAGCAAATACGAGTACTCCGCAATATCCCTAAACGTCTTCGTAGCCCTCTCGCTTCAATGGCTGAACCTACCCTCATATCTCACCGTATCAGCCCTTAAAGTAGCCTCCAAAATCTTGGACACCTATCAAGACAACTACAAAGACGACACACGTCTCCACACACCGAATCTCAAAGCCAATAAGACTTTCCAAGCATTACTTTACACAGACAGTCATTTATCAATAATTTTCAAGTTAAACCAAAACTGGGAACGAATGAGAGATAACCCGGACAAATTGAAAAGCTGGTTAGACTCTATTGGTACAGTAAACGATGATGTCAAACTTGAATTGTTACCTTTGCTTCTTGGCATGATTTTAGAGAAGAGGAAGGAGGGATGGTATGAAGAGATAGTGGTCAGAGTGTTGAAGATCGTGGTCGGGATTGTGGGGTATAAGAAGGAGGTGTCAGTACAGTTTCTGCCAATTTTGGTGTATATGATCGCGAGTGATAAGAGTCCGCTAGTAAAGCTGGAGTGTTTGAGAGCGCTGCCACTGATGGCGAAGACTAAGGTGAGTTAAATATGTATTCTGTCAATTTAATCTTGGTTGGATATTTAACTGTAAAATTACGGCGTTATTTTTTATTCAATATCAATTAAAATAAAACAAATTAATGCTTTAAAAGAAAATTAAGGACTGTACATACGAGTTAGTAATTTCAAGAGTGCGATGATGATAAACCTCACAGCTTATGCTTTTCTTATTTTTCAGGAAAATGTGCCAACCATTGTATCGGTACTCAACAAAATAAAGGCCAACAAAGGAGTACCAACTTCATTCCTCATCATGTTATACACCAGCTTAGCAGAAACACAGGTATTATTATTTGTTTTAGTAATGGGCCGAACATTGTTCCCTCTGGTACTCCAATTTTATGTAGTCCTACAAACGAGTTTCAGAATGTTAAAACTACGGTTTTACCTTTTTTTAATTGAATGTTGCTTGAGCTCAAAAAAATTGTATTAAAACGATGGAGACATATATTTTATTAGTTTGTTTGGGTCATTTGTTGTGATCAAAGTGATCAAAAGTCTTGGTCTTGGCATCAAAGTCATGGCCATGGCTAAACTGTATTTCTTCTTTAAATAACAGGTGCGATGTTTCCCGTACCTACAAGAAATACTAGTGGACTCTGGCATAGGCAAGCCAGATGAATTGAAATGGGAGATCGACATTGCTAAGGCGGTCGCAGTGAAACGGATCTGTGAAATACGGTATGTTTTCACTGTATTTAAGGGAATGCTTGTATCCCAGTTCTATGTTTTTGATTTATTTGTGAAGTTATTTTAGGTGTCTAATTTTTATGCCGTTGGTGTGACTGCAACGTCAAGTTTTATTAGAATCCGAATCTATTTATAACCTTTGAATGAAATTTATTCTTTATCTAACCGTTTAAGCAGATCATGAACTTTTTTGTATTCAATGTAATTTAGGATGAGCCATTGCTGAGCTATAACTCTCTGGGCGGACTATCTGGGCGCACGGTTGTCGATGCCCGCACGGAACAAATATTTGTATGACCTATAGATAGTTGTACCGGCTCTGGGTGTTGTGTATGTGAGTTTATGTGTTTAATTGTAAACGCACCCACGATACAGGAAGGAATTCCTAGTATGGGCAACGCTTTTTTTAAATAAAATAATGAAAATATTTCTTCGTTCTTAGCCCCACAAGCCACGGCCTAGAACTAGTCTCCGTGATATCTTCAATCCTGAACCGCTGCGGCGACCGCTCAGGCGGCGTGGCGACGTGTGTGTGCGTGGCGTCGCTCGCGCTACTGTGGCGTGGCGCGGCGCTAGCGCCACACACCACGTGGACTGCGCTGCAGCCCAAACTGGCGAGGGATAATAGGCATAGTGTGCAGATTAGGTAAGAAACAGCTATTTTTGAAACGAGTAATTTTTTATGTCAATATTAATGAAAGAGGGTGAAGCAAAGTTTCTTGGTAGTTCATTGCTAGACGTAAACTTATGAAGCCGAATGTATATCCTTCGCGATCGCTAATCCAATTCGCTTGTATAATGTGTAATGGAAATGGGTAATCATATTTTAAAAACCGACCAAGTGCGAGTCGGACTCGCGCACGAAGGGTTCCGTACCAATATCGCAAAAAACGGCAAAAAAATCATGTTTGTTGTATGGGAGCCCAACTTAAATATTTATTTTATTCTGTTTTTAGTAGTTGTTGTCATAGCGTCAACAAATACATCATCTGTGAAAATTTCAACTGCCTAGCCATCACGGTTCATGATATACAGCCTGGTTACAGACAGATAGACAGACAGGCAGACAGACGGACCGCGGAGTCTTAGTAATAGGGTCCCGTTTTTACCCTTTGGGCACGGCACCCTAAAAAGCGCTTGCCATGGAAATGATCAACTTTCATCAAAGAAGGTCATAGATAAATACCAATAAAAAATAGAATTTCCATACCAAGTTATAATCGGCTGATCAAAATTTGATAGGGTTTGTGCCATAATTTCTGTAAATCCAGAGATTTGTTTCATATTCGAGGACGTTGGAGACGAAATTCACATAAACTTAATTATTATTCACTTAATATAAAGAGGCTTTGCCCACTGTTATTCCAGTGAAAGAAAATCTTTTAAGCAGTTCCTGTTGTTATCCAGCTTATTCTTCTTTCCAGCATCTGCAAACTCCTAAGCGAGGTTCCCTCCCTTCGAGTCCAAAGCCCAGAATACGACAAACTGGTATCAGATGCAGTTCGCAAGCTATGGTGCCTGATAGCAGAGAGCAATCAACCAGATGTGGTGGAGGCGGCGTGTGACGCGCTCGCTACCTACAAGATTGATGATTATAAGCTCATCGATGTACCCGAGGTAATATTAGAAAAAAAAAATGAGGTCTAAAAATATTACCCTTCTTTTGGACTTTGCCAGTCGAGTAAACAAACAATGGAGGTCCAACAATTATGTTTATACCATTCCCACTCTAAAATTAAATATTATGCAACTAGTGAATAAAGGACGGATTTAATGCGAGGGCCATAGATGAATCTCGAGCAAGTGAAGGATTCTAACAACTGAATCACGACGGTAGGGAGTGATTCATGATGATTGAATCAAGAGCATACCAAGTGATTCATGATGATTAGATCATGATTGTTAGAATCCTGAGAGAAGCGAGTTATTCATGACCCTCGATATAAATCCGTTTTATTTAAGAGTTGTTTTATTATCAGTTTTCTCTTTTTTTTCACTCACTATTTTTCATCTGTTTTTTTTATTCGCGTCGCTCAGGATTCTAACACTTGAATGTATGGTATGGTATAATCAGATTTAAAACGCTAGTTACGTCGGCACGGTTTCTTTGTATGGGATCTGTATCACATCACATCATCAGCCTTTAATAGGCTGATGCTGTAAAAAATGAATCTTTAATCTCCGAAACATTCATGCATAAAAATGTATCGGTCTTCTTCTTCTTCGTGTCACTGGTACGACAGTCATTTAAATTTGTTTGAGCCAAAACTTACAACATCATCAGCCTATTAATGTTCCCACTGCTGGGACACAGGCCTCCTCTCTGTGAGAGGGAATGGGCCGTAATCCAACACGCGGGACCAGTGCGGGTTGGTGGATAGCACATGTCTTCGAATTTTTGGATCTAGGACATGCTTGTTTCCTCATGATGTTTTCCTTCACCGTTATGAGAGCAGTGGTGATGAAATAATTACACAAAGTAAAGCGCCTGCCTGGGCTCGAACCCACAACATACAACTTGTAAGTCGCGGCCGATACCACTGGGTCACCACTGCTCTGGCATCTGTATATAGTATTATTTATTTGTGCTATAGGTGTTTTTAACCCGCCATAGTTAAATGTTACATACATAGATTAGTAATGTGATGATAATCCCTATTTATATATTTCTCTTTTAGATATACAGGAAAACAGTGAAACTGCCAGCGTTATTCTGCAAAACGCCAGCTGATGCGGCCAGAAAACCAGAAGAAGTAATGGATTATGTGCCATGTAAGTTAGTCCTCCAAATCATTACTCTGGCTTTACTCTCTTGTTGTCATAAAGATACCACAAATTGGACTCGGTATTTTTTTTCTTTTTCTCAGGCGAAATCTGGCCCGAAGTATTCAAATTCACAAATCAATCTGCCTTACTGGGTGTCCAGCGCCTCTGTTCCAAGTTGATAGAGAAGGAGGTGCGAGGGTACCGCAGCGGAGTGTACCAGCACGACGCGCGCCAGGAGCCCACCAGTCTGACTCATCTGCACGTCACCAGCGTCGCCAGGGGACTCGTCGAATGTTTCAGGAGACAGGTAGATAGATAGATAAGTCATTTCAGGTGAAAGTTAAGGATCGATATCACAGCAGAATTAACATCTTTAATTTTGACCTCAGTTTTGGTATCAAAGTAACCCCGGCACAAAATTATAAAATGCCGCCATGTTGGCTTTTGATATCGACTTCATTTTCGGTATTAGCGCCACCGAATAAACCTAGAAGCAACATCGCTGACAAAAGAAAGTCAATATTTGTAGCCGTCATCATGGTCTTTTTCATCAGCTCATCATCATTGTCGGCATCATTGCTCTGTGAAAATTTCTGTAGCCGCGAGCTTTGGTTTTATTTCTCTCATTTTCAGCATTATCATCCCGAAAATACCCTGGTCATGTCAGCAATGATGGACCAAATGTTGAATTCAGGCCTGCGGATCACAAAGCCAAGCATACATTGGGGCCCATTAGCAATGCTGCGACTCTTGGATCCTACAAGTTCTATACCCGCGAAACCGTGAACGCGGCAGCAGTAAACTAGGGGTCTGTTCTTTGAGATACCGATTCCTGTCAGACAGGTGGAAAGTGATACACGCATGCAGAACTTACAACTACTACTCACATTTGTTCCCGTGGTGGTCTCCTGGGCTCGTTCAATCCCGTGTGTGGTTGGGTATACGCCACGAATAAAACCAAAAGAAAACTATTTTATTTACCCCTAGAATCTATAAAGTTTCGCTACATAATTTAATTAAACCTTGCACCCTATTTTTTCAGGCCACAACCCCCTCCTACGACTTCCCCGACTCCGTCCTCCTCTCAATTCTGCAGACCCTGACCTCGGAGTACCCGAAGCCCCTTCCTCCGTTCGACCTGTGTTTCATCCCGGAGGTGTTCCACCGCGGGACGCTGTGGCGGCGCGGCTGCGTGACCCTGGCCGCCAGGCAGGCGCAGGTGTCGTCATCAGCCAGGAGGATCCTGGAGAACTATCTACAGGGAGTCAGTAAGGGGACTGCTGAGGTAAGAATTTCAGTATTTTTTTGTGTATGGGTATAAAACCATCAGGGATAAAATATCTGGAAAATGTTGCAGCTGGAAGTCCAAAAATTCGAGATAAAAAAGATTCAATAAGTTTCTTCAAGCATATGTAGAGATGTCTCAGTCGTAAATAAAGCTTTCCATTTTATTTTGATATTTCTCTGAGCAAATTCGTCTACTTTGCATAAATGGTGATCCTTACCTTAGCCCCAGTTTTTTTATCCGTAGTCAACTCAACCAATGGTTTAATATGCTAACCAACGGTTTCCAATTTCGCTTATTCAAAAAAATGGTCAAATAAATAATTCTCCACCTTTTTTGACCATTTGTGATACTAACAATCGACGAAAAGACACAGAACAGAGAAGGAGACTGTAGAAATCGCATATCGCTTCATTAATATCTGAACCAGCGTGCCCAAACACACATATACAGGTTAATAGTATTTCGTAACGCTAAGAAATCTGTGGTGTGATTGGTAGTTTGAAAGTAGGAAATATATCAGTCGTCGCTTATTTGAAAATAAACCACAGTTTAATGATCATAGAGTTGTTTATTGACTACTCTTTTTAAGTATTTATTACATTTTCCATTTAAAGCACACACGGAATGGTTTGATACTATACTAAGTGCATTCAATTTAAAGCTGTATTTCGTGTTCTATGAGATTAATATTTGCATAATGAGGTCATTACAATTCGTCCTCCTCTAGGGATGTACCACTGTCGTTGACTTATTTATCGACAATCCGTTTTATTTTGAAACAAAACACAATCAACAGCTAGATTCGATAAATATTATTATGTTTGAAATCAAGTGTTTGTATAAATGTATTCTAATACTTACGATTTATAGATAATATAATTAAGAATTGTTATGTTAGACTACTAATCCGTTTTTGAAAATCATTCTATTTATAGAAAAATACAACCTGTGGGTGTTTACGCGATAGATATTAAACTATGGTCTGATTTTTAATTTCGTAGACTAAACTGTCATTTGGGGGTGGCAACCCCCCAAATGTCAGTTTAGTCTAACTCGACTTTATCGTTACATAAAAATAGTGTCGTATCCTGAGTGATCGAAACCTGATCGATAATCGAAATAGATTGAAAATGGAAATATCACGGTAAAAAAATAATTCTTTGTTAAGAAACTAGCGGACCTTATTTAATTCCTTCTCATTTATGTCAGACTTCACTCTATCCATTGCATTTATTTATTACAATACAATGAATACTGTTATATTTAAATATATAACGTTTATATTCTTAAAACATTTATTTACACCAATTAATAAAATCCAAGTTGGCAGGCCTCCCACTAGGTGGACCGATGACCTGGTGAAGGTTGCGTTGATCCGCTGGTTGCGAGACGCACGGGACCGGTCAGTGTGGCGACACTTGGGGGAGGCCTATGTCCAGCAGTGGACGTCTTTCGGCTAATATGATGATGATTAATTAATAAAATTAAGTTGAGGAGTCATGTCACATCGATTCGATGAATCACTTAAGATTGAGCCTTTCCTACAACACTATGCTCCGCGCCTGCAACTTAAAAAAAAATGGTCATTGGCAGCTGTCAGTATAGTCTACGAAATTAAAAATCACAGTATTCGCGATTAGTTACTACGGGTACACTACTTCCAACTGATATGGGAAGCCTTCGCATCCTGCTGCGGCTACACTGGTACTATGTTTAGCTTGACTAAACATGCTTTGAGGAAATTTTGGTATATAGGTAGATCTTAGATCTCAGACTAACACTATACCACTTTTTAACTTTTCTTGTGATCTGAGTAAATTGTAACTTTGCCTTCCAGTCGCTTCTATCTATTTATCTTTTCTGTTTGGATCCTTAGCGAATCTGAAGTCAGAAAATAATACGAAACCCACTTTTTATAGGTTTGAGACTTTGTGAATTACACTTATTCGATTAACCTTTTTTCGATTAGAATATTACCAATAGATCCCGAATCTCTTCAAAGTTAGAGTGAACAGGCTACTTCTGGGTAAGCTCACTCCATCGTCGACTTTGTCTCTGTCACCTCTGACCTAGACTAGAGTCAAGAGCAAACCCATCTCAAATAAAAAAAAAAAAAAAGATTACCTATATCAATGTTTTATTTTAAACTTGATTATGGCAGAATTGGAAGAAAAAAAAGGTTTTAACATGGAAATGTATTTAATTACTAATACTGAATGACCAAAAAAAACCGCACACTGGTTTAAATTTTTTCAGATATTTCATAAAACACAGAGAACATTGTAAGTTTAAAATATCGATTACGGCAATCTCTAATTGAGTAGCTGATTATGACATGTGCATAGTTGGAATCTTCGAAAACAATATGTTTGAGTTTAAAAGAAAGTAGACCTTAAATTTAACAACATCAAATCAACTTTTACTTGTCTTATTTAATAAAATATAGTTTTTCAAATTTGAAACGAAATAAAATCAATTAATACTGCCCGATGGTATGATATACCTCCATTTGATAAATATTTGGTTCTGCTATCGTGTTTACATTCTAAAACAGCACTATAGGGCATTTTTGTATTTTTTTTAGTTCTTTTCACCGTGACGGTTGTAACAAGTCTGATGTGCGTAGTGTGTGCGCGGAGGCAGACATATGCGGAACTGCGCAAAAAAAACGCAACTTGCGAGACAACCACAACACAAGTATTAATGATTACTTACTGGGGCTGTCTCATTTGTATATGTAACCGTTTGAGACACAATAAACATTTTTTTTTATCTGCGCAACACTCGAGGTACGCGGGCCCCGCCTACTTGCGGCTTGTACTGAAGAAGGCGTTTTTTTCTGTTCTGTGGTTAGCACATTTAAAACCATTGGTTGAGTTAACTACGGATCATAAAACTGGGCCTCTGTAAAAAAGACCGAGATAACACAAAATTTAGGTATGTTCTTCTATACTATTTACTAAATCAAAATCTGAGATATCTCTTTAACCAAGAATGTGTTTAGAAGTAAACGCGAACTTTGTAAAGTCCCCACTGTCTGTTTTTAACGTCAATAAGGGTGACTGCTTTCGGCAAAACGAAAACAATGAATTAAAATATAAACACAAAATAATAACAAATATATGGTGCATAATTATAATCGTTGCAAAGGACTACAGCACAAAAATTCCCAGCAAAATTTCACTAATCCCCACCATATCTAATTTTCCAGGAATCAGACAGCCTCCTAGTCTTCGAGATCCTCCCAATCCTCTGTCGCGGGATGCCTCCGAACTCCCTCCGCCCCCCTCTGGAGAGGTGCCTCGTGGAGTCCTTCGCAGACATCAGCCACACCAAGCTGAGGGTCCGGCCTGATGAGAAGGAGCATCTGTTCTGCGAGCAGATGGATAGGATCCGACAGTGCTTGGAGTGCGACAAGATACATGATGCTAATAGGACTTTGCTGTCGCAGATTGTGGAGCATTACTTCTCGGTTGTTGGAGATGATAATGTTGTAAGTTATGTTTTAAAATTTTAATTTTCATTGTTTTTAAGGAGAGTGGAGTGAAAAAAATAACGGCCTAGCGTTACGGGATCTCGGGGTCCGAAATGTATTAGATATTAATTATTATTCTGCCGCGTTTCTGTTGCACCTTTTTTTTATATCCTATAGGCTCGCGCTTGACCACTATCTCACCTGATGGTAAGCGATGATGTGGCACCTCTATGAAATGTGCTCTATGCGGGCGGGTGAGTTTCAACACCATCCGTCCATACGCAAAATTAAGTTTGTTGGTAACAGCACGGGGTCTCATTGCTAACAAAGAAAATGTGGTTCAAATAAATCTCACTAGATGACGCAATATGCACCTGTCTGTTATTGAATGTGTGTAAAATTAACATTTTCTGGAATTACAACATAAAAATTGTATGTCCTTGTTTAATCAACTCTCCTAAGTACAAAATTATGGAATATTGAGCTCTTAATTCACATTTCAAAGATTATTTCAACGGATCACTTAAAATTGATGCCAATAGATGGCGCATTTTTAAATTTCTGAGGCATTACACTAGGATGTTAAAATTTGCATTGTTTTGGTGCAAAAAAAACTGTAAAAACGAGCAAAAAAATACTATGAAACGAACCTTTATTGTATTTAAAGAACAAAATATTCACGAACCTAATAAATCCTTTTACTTTCAAGTCGCTGCTAACACCATCTATCTATCACCGTGATACAGAACCGAACGCGTTCGATGTACAAAAAAATAACAAGATTAATCAGATGAAAAACGCTAGTTACGTCGGCACGGTTTCTTTGTATGGGATGAGGCATCTGTATGCTAGTATTATATTATCTGTGGTAAGAGTAAAGTTGTGTGTATCACTTGAATTTTACTTGACTTCTAAATAACGCCATAAAGTATCATATAAAGGAAACTTTCAGCGCCTCTAGTAATGAAATAATTAAGGACAACTTGCACGAAAACCCAACCCAGCTGTACTTAGCAACCCAACCCAGCTGTGCTTAGCAGCTTTTCAGTAGCAATAGCGCTTGACAGGATAACAATAATGTATACGTCAGTTTGACATATGTCGCAGAGATCAAGCTATCTTTTATGAAGTATAGTCGCCAACACGAAGTTAAATTGACGGTTCGTCATACAATATTGTCAATTTAACCTCGCGTTAGCAACCAACTCCGAGTTAAGTCTTTCGTGCGAATGGGCCGTTGTTTTGTACATGTCAAGCGTCAATGTCAACATGAAGTCCTATGCCATTCAGACTACTTTATGACGTCAGCACGAACAAAACTTGAAAATAATAAAATAACTACAGCTTGGAAAAACGAAAAATTGAAATTCGTTGCATAAAATAACTAAATCTATAAATAAAAATACCTGAAAAATACTTTACATACCGAATTGAGTCGCTCCAGAATTTGGCTATGAGTTCGGCCTTTAGTTCATACACAACAACAATACAACTTCTGTGTGTTTTTCAAGACCTTATTTTTACCCAGGCATGGCCCACCTACGTACAAACCTCCCGCTGCCTGTCCAGCAAGTACTTAGAACGCATGACGTCACCATCAGGCTGGTGGGAGGTGTCGGGGCCGCTACTGCGCAAGTCTGCTGCAGTTAGATGTGCAGTGGCCGCTATGGGAGACTGTGACACTGCGCTGAATTGGCTCAACGAGATCATTGATGCGCAGGCTACGCAGTTAACGTGAGTTTGGTGTAGAATTGTTTTGGGTAAAGACTAGGAGAGACATTTGTGAAAACAAAATAATAATAAAAATAACAACTATATGACTATTTGCATAGACACAACCTTGTAGCCAGGATTATTATTGCCAATAAGCCTGACATAGTGGTGATAGACCGACTAGAGCGTCGCGCAATGATTGTATGATATAGCGGTCCCCCATGAAGAGAACCTCGTGAAGGCTGAGAGAGATAAGAAAAGTAAGTACATATCTTGATCTGGCTCGCGAGGTTGTCGACATGTGGGATGTGAATACAGAGGTCATTATGCCGATAGTCGTTACGGTCAATGGCATAATAGCCAAGAGCCTCGATGAATATCTGAGGAGGCTCTCGTTGGGCAGCTGGATCAAGGGATTGATCCAGAAAGCGGTACACCTGGACACGGCGCGTATCGTTAGGAGGTCTCTCAGGAGCCCTGACCACCGGTAGCTTGGACCCTGTTCCCGATACCGGTGGGCTACTATTATTTATATTTTTGAATGTTTTTTTTTTCGTATTTCGTTTCATAAGCTAATATTTAAAAATGTAAAAAGTATGTACATTAATTGAATAAAAGAAAATAACAACTTAAACTTTAGAAAATGTCAAAAAAGTCTGATAACGGAATTATTCCAAAACATTAAGTATAGACGACATAATGTTCGCGACGAAGCGTCATCAACCATACTAAATGGTTCATAGAAATTGAAGTTTGTATGTGTAGACATGTCTGCTTACCACGGCGCGCCACCTGATACTAAAATGAATTTTAGAGGCACGTTTATATTTATACTAAAATTTTACCTACATTTTTTGAGATAGTAGTATAATGTTTTTAGTGTTTGTCAGTATGTTATAGGGTTCAATAGTTCACCCTTAACAGAGTAAAATCATTAGAAAGCATACTGATAAGAGTTATCATAGTAAAAAACATAAATTTCTGTCATACGATACGTCTGTGCTCGGCGACGGATTAGTTCCGAATGAACCGTGAGAGGGAACCACACGTTATTTATAGTTTTGGTGGTTTTTGAAAATATTATAGTAATTAAAATCATGTTTTTAAGGGCTTATCCTATGTACTGGACATGAAATCAGTACATAATGATGAAACTATGTGAAGACCACATAGTTTCTGCTATGTAAATAGGAATATTGACTTGATATCTCAAACACCAAATATATGGTTTTAGGTCATTTTAGGGTATATGGGGGACCTAGACCGGGACAGGAAGCCTATATACACCTCATAGTTAGCGTAGTCTTTTATATAAAGCCCATTTACTTGAGATATCAAGTCAGTATATAATAGAAAAACTGCTGTTTATCTGGTTTTTGGCAATCGCTTACGGTTTTAGGTGCCCTAAGTACCTAGAAACATATAGGTGTACTGGTAAAAGTACTACCATTGGAAAGCCTGCTAAAAGGGCTTCCAGGCGGTTTCTAGATGGGAAGAATCGCTTGGATAGTCAACGAGATAAGCAGTCGTGAAAAATGTAAACAACGTAAAACGTTGAAATTTGTAGACCCTTCAGGTGGAATAACTCCATGAAGGGAATAGATGTACTCATGGTGTAAGTACTTTCGGATGGCTTGCTGGACTAGCTACCAAGCCATCACTTTGGAGCGAAAATCGCTCAAGTAGTTTAAGTACAATTCCAGAAAATAGGTTTCTGGAAATGTAATTTTTAGTCAGTTTTTGGCACTCCCCGGGACTATACACCCCTGGGAATTCCGAAAATAAGGAATTTTTGGGGACCTCCCGATGGCCCGTTAAACGCACCATCGTGTTGTCCCAATCTTATTAGTGTTTTTATATCTAATTTCTCTGATAGCTGGGCGCAAAGAAAGTGACCAGCTATCAAATTTGTACATATCAAGGCACCTTATGTGCATATGACCTAGATAGACTTACATAAACACTAGAAATGTAAAGTGTGGTCTATTGGCTACCAGAATCCCCATAATAGGCGGTGATTGTCTGGTTAGCCTAAGTAGGAAGTCCTAAAGTCGGTGAAATGACTTAGGAATTTATAGATTCGTTACATAAGGGATGATATCCCATAGAAGATTCCCGAAAATAAGCTTTTTCTAGACGTCAACAGACAGCCTGCTATTGGCACCAGCAGGTCAACCCAACCTATAGATATCCTTAGACTAGGTTAAAAGCTATTAAGGTTTTAACTGGGAAATAAAGGGAATTGTCCTTTCATTTCATGGAAATAGTCTAGGGAAGCTATCAATACCTGGAAATTAGGTATATTGATTAGATACATAGATAGGGGGCGTTACTGTGTTACAGTACGAAGGAATCCAGCTATTGATAGCACCATGGAAGGGGTGCGGTAACCCTATTTACCAAATATGTATAAGGGTTTTTTACATAAATAAAAATTATTTTCGGCGAGAATTTGCGGGGCTCTCAATAATGGCACGATGCGAGGGTATAAAGAACCCCCGGGCCCAAAATAGAATTTGTAGTCATCCAAAGCTAGTCGCTTGTACTTGTCTTAGTAAATAAGAAGTAATTCTTATATAGAATCACGCCTCAGAAATTGTTGAGAGCCCTAGAATCGTGCCGTGTACTGAATAACTTAGTGTTTCATTTAATTCATCGACTTCAACCCTTATGAAGACATCCCTTTTCGATCCTGTCGAGCTGAACCTCGGAACCTGGACACCAGGAGTGCTGATCCAGAAGTAGGCAACCCGGAATCTGGAAATAACTCAAGTACAGCCAACACATCGTTGAATCGTTAGAGTCGATTTGCAACCCTACGTCACTGCTGCAGCTAGGCATCCAAGAACCTTTGTTTTCGTTGATGTGGATGGGGCGTTCAGCGGCAATGGCCAGAAGGTTTACGCCCTTCTTTTCTCGGGGCCAATGAACACGCTACGTCCTGCACATTTAATGGTCCTTGCGAGCCAGATTTTGGAGCCTGGCGTCCCGGCAAAATTCGACAACGGACACATTTAATGGTCCGTTCGAGCCGAATTTTGGAGCCTGGAGAGCCCCAGGACGTCGGGAACAGCAGATCCAGAAAAAACAACTGGGTGCCTGCATATTAAGTCGGCTACGTGCAACACAACGTTGACCCGTTCGAGCCGAAATTCGAAGTCTGGAGCGCCCCAGGACGTCAGGAAGAAACAGTGGTGGAATTAATTTTTCGAATTTTGGAGAAATTAATTTCACAAATAAACCAAAAATCGACGTGCACTGCAGGGAACAAGTCCTACGTGCCCTATTTGCCGCTGGATCCAAGAGGTAAAATTCTGGAGACAGTTATTGAAAATACCCTATTTTTTCAATAATTGTAAGAAAATAGAAGAAATTTTCTGTGAGCCGCAAAATGCTGTATGAAGACAGATGCGCATCCTTGAAGCCCCAAGAATAGTTCCTGAAGACTTATCGCTGAAAACTACCCTATGTTATCAGTGATTTGTTCTAGAACTGAACGCTTGTTTATTCAACCAAGAATACTCGTTCAGAAGATTGGATTACGTCTTTGACGCGGAAGAATAGTTCCTGAAGACTTATCGCTGAAAACTACCCTTATGTTTTTAGCGATTTGTTTAAAAAACGAGCGCCCGTCAGAAAAATACAAGACGTGCGTTTAGAAGGCTGATGTGCATCCTTGATGATTGAAGAATAATTCCTGAAGCCTTATGACTGAAAACAACCCCTATGTTTTCAGGAAAATTTTGAAGACTGAATTTTCGTCAGTGAATGGAAGAAACGTACTCTGAAGACTTAGATACGTTTCGGATGTACTGACTATGCGGTTCCTGAAGCACTATCACTGAAAATAAATTTGAAGATTGAATTTTCTTCAATCAAGCAAGATACGTGCTCTGAAGATTGATGCACGGCTCTGATGCTTTGGACAAGCAGTTCATGAAGCATCACCACCGAAAAGTAACCTTGACTTTTCGGTGATTTAGAATTTGATTGAATTATAGTCAATCAAATAGAACATACACGTTTATGGGAAAAATAAACTTGTATAGCAAATGCCTGAAGTTTCCTGAAGACTTATCACTGACCGTAAGTTTTTAGTGATATTTTATTTGAAGATTGAATTATAGTCAATCGAAGTGGAGGTTAACTTCTGGAGATCGTCGGTTTGAACGCTGAAGCCCGGAACTGGGACTTATCTTTGAAAACTAACTTCGAGTTTTCAAAAGAAAATATTTCAACAACAATGCCGATAACCAGATCCAAAGGCAAGACGCCGGAGGCATGGACCGTGGAGTTGGATCAGCCAGCTGGCATCAGACATGAGCTGCCGCCGTGTTCACCTTCCACAACCGAAGGGACCGAGCCGTCGGACGAGCAGCGCCATCTAGCGCCTCAAACTGAAAGCACTCCGACGCATCAACCAATAGAAACTGATCAAGCGGTTTCTACCAGAGTAACCAGATTAGAAGGAGCTTCAGACACAACATTGAAACCTTCTCAGAAAGAGAAGATTTCCGAAGAAGACAGACGTACAGCGATGCCGATGACTACCCGGGGTGACGCCCGTATCGAACATAGCCGTCCGCCGTCAACTAGAGTGACTCGGTCACGAAAAAACATAGACAAAGCTCGCGAAGACTTACTCAAAATTAAGTTGGAGCTTGCACAATTGGCACTTCAGAGAGCGGAGGAAGAGGGTTCCGAAGCTGAATACCTGGATGACAGAAACTCGAATGACGAGTACGTGCGTTCATGGCTAGAAGAGGCACCAGAACCTCAGCCTGAGAAGGAGGATAACGTCGTTGAAGGGGGAACCAGAAATTCTATGCATAGACCCCTGACTGCGGCCGCCACCAAATCGCAAATAGAAGGTCAGCATCCTAAGGAGAGAGAAGTGCGAAAGCCTCCAGTTGCAGCGTCAGCTGAGTGTACAGGAGGTCAGAGGGATAGTCTCCGTCCATTCTTGACGGAGTTGACGTCCGCTATAGCGTCGCTAGCCGACAGGAAAATAGAACAGCGGGACCAACCGAACCCCTCTGCGTCGAAATTCGTCATGACATTGCCGAATTTCAATGGTTCTCATACTGAATGGCTATCATTTCGGGCCATATATGAGACAACTCGAGCGTACTTTACGGACATCGAGAATACAGCGAGGCTGAGGAGAAGCTTACATGGACGTGCAATGGAAACCGTCAGCTCAGAACTCATCGGACATGCCAGGCCCGATGACATCATGAAGGAACTCGAGCTGCAGTTCGGCCGTCCAGACTCCATAGCGCAAGCTGAAACAGATAGATTACGCGGACTGCCGCGCTGCAGTGAGTCACCAAGAGACATCTGCGCGTTTGCAAGTCGCGTAAGAGGTGCTGTAGTCACGCTCCGCGCGTTAAAAAATGGTCATTACCTTATGAACGCGGAGCTTATGCGATTGTTAACAGAGAAGTTACCCAATTCGCTACGAGCACAATGGTACCGATCATATTCGGAGAAGTACCAATCGGTGCCAGATATTTCATTGTTCAGTAATTTCATATCTGAACAGGCACACTTCTGTAGTCCATTCGCCCCACCCGAAGGCATCGCTTCGGCCGAGGCGAACACCAACAGACGCGTCACACAAAGGACGCATATAGCTACGGACCAACCGGTAGGAAAATGCCGTGTTTGCGACGTGGGACATCACTACGCCACTGGATGTGCACAATTCAGGGGCGTAGCTGTCGAGAAAAGATGGGAGCTAGCGAAAAAACACAATCTATGTTATCGCTGCCTTCAACATCGACGAGGCAACCACACTTGTAAGAGAAAACAGTGTGGCCAAGACGGGTGCAGAGATACGCACCATCGGCTTCTTCATAGGAAGAAGCAACAGCAGAGGGAAGCCAACAAGAAGCCCGATGTTCCTGAATCCCGCAAGGATCCTCAGGAAACGGTGGCCAGTTTCGGGTCACCATCGAGCCAGGCGTACCTCAAGATAGTGCCGGTCCGGGTAATCGGACCGGCGGGAGAGGTAGCAACATACGCTCTCCTAGACGATGGGTCCACCGTTTCGCTGATGGATGAAGACATCGCGAGGCAAGTCGGGGCAGAGGGCCCTGTGGACCCGCTCAAGATCGGTGCGATAGGCAACACCATGCTCACCACCCCATGCTCAAGAAGAGTCAAGGTGACGCTGGTTAGCCCGCAAGAGAGAAGGGTACAATTTAAAGCACGTACTATACCTAAACTCAGCTTGGCAAAACAAACAGTGAGCGATAGGGTTGTCGCACGCTGCAAGCATTTAACCGACTTGAGAAAAGAGTTGATGTACAACAATGGCGTGCCAAAAATACTCGTCGGCCAAGACAACTGGCATTTGTTATTGGCCAGCGAGATTCGCAGAGGTCCAAGACACCAACCAATTGCGTCACTTACAGCGATGGGTTGGACACTACATGGCGCGCACAGTAGTTTACTACGACAACAAGTACATCATGTCAATAGAATAACAACTGATGACAATTTGGATCATCAGTTGCGCGAACATTTCGCCATAGAATCGTTGTGCGTAAACCCACAGCGACCTGCCTCTGACCCAGCAAGAAGGGCAGAGGACATTTTGAATCGATCAACTGTCCAATTAGAGAATGGACACATCGAAACCGCCATGCTTTGGCGTAATGAGCATGCTGAGATGCCAGATAGCTTTGAGACAGCTCTGAAGAGGCTCGTCTCAACAGAAAAGAAGCTGGACAAGAACCAGGAACTTCTAAGAAGATACTCAGACCAGATGGACTCGCTAATAGCGAAAGGGTACGCTGAAAGGGCACCCGCAATTAGCACGCCGGGCAAAACTTGGTACCTCCCACACTTCGATGTCTTCAACCCAATGAAGCCAGACAAACTTCGCATCGTACATGACGCTGCCGCCAAATCGAGAGGAATGTCACTGAATGACTTCCTGTTAACTGGGCCCGACCTATTACAGTCGCTGCCAGGCGTAATGATGCGGTTTCGCCGCCACTGCGTCGCAATAACCGGTGACATAGCGGAGATGTTCATGCAAGTGAAGGTGCGGAGCCAAGACCGAGACGCGCTTCGCTACCTGTGGAGGGGAAACCGCAGAGAAGGAGCGCCAGAAGAATATAGAATGACGTCCATCATTTTCGGCGCAGCCAGTTCGCCTTGCACAGCAATTTTTGCAAAGAACTGGAACGCAAACAAATATATAGAGAAGCACCCTGAAGCTGTGGATGCTATACTACGTAGTCATTATATGGATGACTACCTAGATAGTTATAGAACTATCGAGAAGGCGGCAGAAGTCGCTAGTATGGTGCGAAAAATACACCTACAGGCGAGTTTTGAACTCAAGAAATGGGTTTCAAATAGCTCGCAGCTCCTAGAAAAAATGGACCCATCGCACATACAAACTGAGATGGTATCCATTGGAGATATAGATACGTCGGAAAAGATACTCGGCCTCATATGGAGGCCAGGCGAAGACACGCTGGGTTTCAACCTCACACTCGCGCGTCTGCCTGAGGGTATCTTGGACCGAGAGGCGCCCACCAAGCGAGAGGCGCTCAGAATAGTAGCGTCGCTATACGACCCACTCGGACTCGCCTCGCCAGTAACCATCAAGGCGAAGCAAATATTGCAAGAAGCATGGAGGCGAGGCGTCGACTGGGATCAGAGGCTAGATGTTGACCTAGCATTACAATGGAAAATTTGGGTACAACATTTACGCCAACTAAAAAACGTTAGCGTACCAAGATGCTATCCTGGATATAGCGACGCTATAGAAATGCAGGTGCATGTGTTCACTGATGCAAGCGAGATGGCATATGCTACCGCTATATACTGGCGGGCCACGACCGTGGAAGGCAAGCACTTAATAAGCCTTGTTATGGCGAAAGCGCGGGTGGCCCCACTGAAACTGCTTTCGATACCGAGACTCGAACTTCAGGCCGCGGTATTGGGAACCCGCGTAGCCGCAGCAGTGATGAGTGAACACGACTGCAAGCCCACGTCAGTAACGTATTGGTCAGATAGCAAGACCGTACTGACCTGGATTAGAAGAGGAGCGAGAGTATACAAACCTTTCGTTGCTCACCGAATAGCTGCTATTGAAGACAATAGCAAAGTCGAAGATTGGCGATGGATACCCACCAAGATGAACATCGCTGATGCAGCAACCCGTGACGTGCCACTGCGGTTCAACTCGGACCACGAGTGGTACTGCGGGCCGAGTTTTTTGTCTCTTGGGCCCGAATTATGGCCCACAGAGAAACCTCCGACTACAAACGACACGGGAGAAGAAAAAACTTTCGTTGTCACAGAAGGGGACAAGAAGAGCTTCATAGAAGCCGTTCCAGAGCCAAGCAGATTCTCCAGATGGGAGCGACTGCTTCGTGCGACCGCCACAGTTCTGCGTTTTATATCTCTTTGCAAAAATAGAACAGAGATAACGTCCTATAAACGGACGAGAAAAAACGCTGAAAAGGACCCAGACTGGCGCAAGAAGCCCGCTGTACCTGCACAGAAGCAGAAGCAGGCATGCAGAGCACCAACCCAGGTCAACAGACAAATCATAGAAGCAGAATTTCTCCAAGAAGCTGAGAAAATACTTGTCCAGGTCGCACAACAACAATCGTTCGCTTCAGAGTTAGCGAATGTTGAAGAAATAAATAAAAATAGCTCGCTGCGACCTTTACAAATTCAGGTCGTCGACGGCGTGCTGCGACTAAGAAGTCGCATAGCAGCTACGCAAGAGGTAGCTGAAGAAGTGATGCGCCCGCCTATATTACATGGCGACCATCACATAACGCAGTTGTACATAGACTGGACACATCGCAGTCTACAACATAGTGGCACCGAACTCACAATTAATGAGGTACGGCAGCACTACTGGGTCGTGAAGATGCGACCAACAGCGAAGAAGGTGATAGCAAGATGCCTGCATTGCCGTATACGCAAGGCACAGCCACCAGTACCTGCGACCGGCGACCATCCGAAAACGCGCCTCGCTCACCATAAGAGGCCGTTTACATATACCGGGCTCGACTATTTCGGCCCGCTATCCGTCACCGTCGGTCGGCAGCATCAGAAGAGATACGTAGCACTATTTACGTGTCTCACATCAAGGGCGGTGCACCTTGAAATCGCCGCCAGCCTTAGCGCAGACTCCGCCATATTGGCGCTGCGCCGATTCGCCGCACGCAGAGGATGCCCAGCTGAGATACACTCAGACAATGGCACCAACATGCACGGCGCCGACAGAGAGCTGCGAGACGCCTTCAAAACAGAGGCAAGTCGTAGAGGCATCGTATGGCGCTTCATAACGCCATCAGCGCCATTCATGGGAGGCGCCTGGGAGCGCCTAGTTCGTTGTGTAAAAAACACACTATACAATGTACTTACAGAAAAACACCCCACCGAAGAGGTGTTGTCCACACTGATTTGTGAGGCAGAGTACATTGTAAATAGCCGACCATTGACACACGTGTCGGTAGATGGTGATGATGATGAATCCATCACACCGAATCACCTTTTACTCGGTGGGTCAGCCAGACTACCTACACCTGGCACGTTCACCGAGCAAGATATAGACAGCAGGAAAATATGGCGACGATCACAGATCCTCGCTGATATGTTCTGGAGTCGCTGGGTCAGAGAGTACCTGCCGGAGCTCCAAAACCGGCGGGAGCCACATAGTAGTGGGCCCAGATTTAAAGTGGGTGACCCTGTCCTGATAGCCGACGGCCAGCTGCCCCGCAATACGTGGCCGCGAGGCCGCATTGTGGCCGTGTATCCAGGAATCGACGGAGAAATCCGGACCGCTGAGGTACGCACGCTTGGCGGTACCTTGAAGCGTCCGGTGAAGAAACTCGTCCCACTGCCCCAGTAACCAGAGATGCCGGAGCGGCGACCGTCCTCTCGGTGGGCCTGGCCGGCAGCCGAGAAATGCCGTCCGTCGCTCACCGAAGGAATGCAGCGCCGCGCCGACAACACTTCGAGTCGACACAGCACTGCACGGCGGGAGATATGTTCGCGACGAAGCGTCATCAACCATACTAAATGGTTCATAGAAATTGAAGTTTGTATGTGTAGACATGTCTGCTTACCACGGCGCGCCACCTGATACTAAAATGAATTTTAGAGGCACGTTTATATTTATACTAAAATTTTACCTACATTTTTTGAGATAGTAGTATAATGTTTTTAGTGTTTGTCAGTATGTTATAGGGTTCAATAGTTCACCCTTAACAGAGTAAAATCATTAGAAAGCATACTGATAAGAGTTATCATAGTAAAAAACATAAATTTCTGTCATACGATACGTCTGTGCTCGGCGACGGATTAGTTCCGAATGAACCGTGAGAGGGAACCACACGTTATTTATAGTTTTGGTGGTTTTTGAAAATATTATAGTAATTAAAATCATGTTTTTAAGGGCTTATCCTATGTACTGGACATGAAATCAGTACATAATGATGAAACTATGTGAAGACCACATAGTTTCTGCTATGTAAATAGGAATATTGACTTGATATCTCAAACACCAAATATATGGTTTTAGGTCATTTTAGGGTATATGGGGGACCTAGACCGGGACAGGAAGCCTATATACACCTCATAGTTAGCGTAGTCTTTTATATAAAGCCCATTTACTTGAGATATCAAGTCAGTATATAATAGAAAAACTGCTGTTTATCTGGTTTTTGGCAATCGCTTACGGTTTTAGGTGCCCTAAGTACCTAGAAACATATAGGTGTACTGGTAAAAGTACTACCATTGGAAAGCCTGCTAAAAGGGCTTCCAGGCGGTTTCTAGATGGGAAGAATCGCTTGGATAGTCAACGAGATAAGCAGTCGTGAAAAATGTAAACAACGTAAAACGTTGAAATTTGTAGACCCTTCAGGTGGAATAACTCCATGAAGGGAATAGATGTACTCATGGTGTAAGTACTTTCGGATGGCTTGCTGGACTAGCTACCAAGCCATCACTTTGGAGCGAAAATCGCTCAAGTAGTTTAAGTACAATTCCAGAAAATAGGTTTCTGGAAATGTAATTTTTAGTCAGTTTTTGGCACTCCCCGGGACTATACACCCCTGGGAATTCCGAAAATAAGGAATTTTTGGGGACCTCCCGATGGCCCGTTAAACGCACCATCGTGTTGTCCCAATCTTATTAGTGTTTTTATATCTAATTTCTCTGATAGCTGGGCGCAAAGAAAGTGACCAGCTATCAAATTTGTACATATCAAGGCACCTTATGTGCATATGACCTAGATAGACTTACATAAACACTAGAAATGTAAAGTGTGGTCTATTGGCTACCAGAATCCCCATAATAGGCGGTGATTGTCTGGTTAGCCTAAGTAGGAAGTCCTAAAGTCGGTGAAATGACTTAGGAATTTATAGATTCGTTACATAAGGGATGATATCCCATAGAAGATTCCCGAAAATAAGCTTTTTCTAGACGTCAACAGACAGCCTGCTATTGGCACCAGCAGGTCAACCCAACCTATAGATATCCTTAGACTAGGTTAAAAGCTATTAAGGTTTTAACTGGGAAATAAAGGGAATTGTCCTTTCATTTCATGGAAATAGTCTAGGGAAGCTATCAATACCTGGAAATTAGGTATATTGATTAGATACATAGATAGGGGGCGTTACTGTGTTACAGTACGAAGGAATCCAGCTATTGATAGCACCATGGAAGGGGTGCGGTAACCCTATTTACCAAATATGTATAAGGGTTTTTTACATAAATAAAAATTATTTTCGGCGAGAATTTGCGGGGCTCTCAATAATGGCACGATGCGAGGGTATAAAGAACCCCCGGGCCCAAAATAGAATTTGTAGTCATCCAAAGCTAGTCGCTTGTACTTGTCTTAGTAAATAAGAAGTAATTCTTATATAGAATCACGCCTCAGAAATTGTTGAGAGCCCTAGAATCGTGCCGTGTACTGAATAACTTAGTGTTTCATTTAATTCATCGACTTCAACCCTTATGAAGACATCCCTTTTCGATCCTGTCGAGCTGAACCTCGGAACCTGGACACCAGGAGTGCTGATCCAGAAGTAGGCAACCCGGAATCTGGAAATAACTCAAGTACAGCCAACACATCGTTGAATCGTTAGAGTCGATTTGCAACCCTACGTCACTGCTGCAGCTAGGCATCCAAGAACCTTTGTTTTCGTTGATGTGGATGGGGCGTTCAGCGGCAATGGCCAGAAGGTTTACGCCCTTCTTTTCTCGGGGCCAATGAACACGCTACGTCCTGCACACATAAAAAGAGGAAAATGTAGGGATACAAACTTGATCCAGGTCGTCGTTTTTCTTTTCTTAACTTTACTACTATTATATAATTTTTTTAATTTGAAGCATGGCAATTTTTGTTTAAAAATAATGAAATTATGTTATAATTTACAGTGAACAAGAATACTCCTTACGTTGTATGCTACCAGCTCTGAAGGCTGCCAAACCTGATGCGGATTCAACCAGAGAGTGGTTCCTACAACTTATGGGACGCACGCAAGTCGCCTTCAACGAGTAAGTAAAAACTGATGCTCAAATACTTATCGTCACGCACTAGCCACCCGGGAGTCTCATTCCAAAAGATAAATAATTCTCGTGTGAGTAAAATTTTATTAGTCTGTGGCCAAAAAATATTCAGTGTATATTTTTACATATAAAAAAAAATATTCAGTAGTCTTTTTTTAAAACAAGCTTTCATTTGATACCCATATCATGGCAGTGCACAAAAAATAACTGGTCCGCCATGTTGGGCCGTCCGCCATATTCGATTTAGAATGACGTTACTTAGCTTACCATGCATTGTTATCTAAACTAAGCGTGTTTGCAAAATTTCATCTTAATCGTTGGAGGATAACTGCTTTAAAATTCAGTTGCAAGATTTGACCCGAACACACTTACATACATACATACAATGCAAGTTATATAAAAGCTTGTAAAAACACTCTTGCTATAGTAAAACAGGGGGGGAATTCGTTCTACTTTCAAATAAAATAAAAATTATGGGAAATCTATATCCATGTCCACACCCAAATAAAAAAACTGCTTCTGAAATTCCGAGTTACATATTATTTTTTTGTTTCTCCAGAACCGAAGACAAATCAGCCAAGCTCTACCTTTGCGACGTATTCATGCTATGCGTCATAGTGTTCAGCGGACTCTGGTCCTTAGAACCAGAAGCAGACCAGCTGGCCAGCAGTCGTAACGGCAGGCATGCTCTACTGCCGGCTGCGGCCGCTGAGCTGATCAGCAGGGAGAGTTGGAGCAACTGCACCCTGCAGGTAGGTCATAGTGACTGTTCCTTAGTTCTGCTGAGCAGCTGGCCAGCAGTCGTAACGGCAGGCATGCTCTACTGCCGGCTGCGGCCGCTGAGCTGACCAGCAGGGAGAGTTGGAGCAACTGCACCCTGCAGGTAGGTCATAGTGACTGTTCCTTAGTTCTGCTGAGCAGCTGGCCAGCAGTCGTAACGGCAGGCATGCTCTACTGCCGGCTGCGGCCGCTGAGCTGACCAGCAGGGAGAGTTGGAGCAACTGCACCCTGCAGGTAGGTCATAGTGACTGTTCCTTAGTTCTGCTGAGCAGCTGGCCAGCAGTCGTAACGGCAGGCATGCTCTACTGCCGGCTGCGGCCGCTGAGCTGACCAGCAGGGAGAGTTGGAGCAACTGCACCCTGCAGGTAGGTCATAGTGACTGTTCCTTAGTTCTGCTGAGCAGCTGGCCAGCAGTCGTAACGGCAGGCATGCTCGACTGCCGGCTGCGGCCGCTGAGCTGGTCAGCAGGGAGACTTGGAGCAACTGTACTTTACAGATAGGAAAATACCACCAGTGTTACCACCTCAAAATTTTTCTTGTGACCCAGTGTAAAATGTCGCCATATTTTGGCAATTTGGATTCAAAAAATCACCAGTTCTCGCTATTTTTTTTTATTAAAATTAAGTACTTTAGACGTCTGAAATTTAAAAAACAACAATTTTGTAACAGTAAAAAGAGAAAAAAACCGACTTGATTAAAATCAAGATTTAAAAAAATTGATCTGCCATTATATCTTAATCATCCATTGACGCCGCCGACGTTTGCGCTGTTAAGATGGTGTTGGTTGATAGATCTTTAATGAGTACTTTGCCTATTTGGCGATAGCCTCAATGACATAGCTAGGCAATTCGTAATTGAAGCATTTAATTTTCAAAACTTTCAATCTGTTTCTAATAAAAAATAGCGTTAAGTAGTAGACTGGCCATTTTGTTTCGTAATTTGCTTTTAACGATGCTCATATCACTGACAATTCTTTAAATTTCAGCATTAGAAAGAGGTATTTTTTAAAATTTCCGTCTCAAATAAGTGTTGTCAAATTCCATAATGAAAAATCGCTAAAAATTCATTAATCGCTAAACGATGAAAAAATGTCGCTAAGAGCTCTGAAATATCGCCAGATCTAGCGACAAAATCACCAAGGTGGCAACACTGAATACCACGTCTATCATCTTACTTAAAGGCTTAGGCAGAAGATAATTAATGCTATTGCATTTATAATCATCAATCAGTATTTCAAGCATCGCCACATCAAGCACTTTATCGTCATCAAACTGGATACAAATATAGACTCCAGGCTACTACTGGGGAATTCCTACTCTCCGTCCAGCCTATTATTTTACTTTTGACAGATGCACGTCTATGAAATTTCATAAATAAACTTCATAAAAGATAGCTTGATCTCTGCGACAGCTGTCAGTATCAATACAGTATGGGGACAAGAAATCTGTGTTGGGGCTTTCCTCGATATAGCCTTCGACAAGACAACATATGAGTCCATACGCACTGCTGCAAAGGAACATGGCATCGATGATACCACGTGCAACTGGATTGACTATATGCTGAGAAGCAGAATAGTCAGATCGGAACTAATGAGAGACAGACTTAGTGCAAAAACAACAAGAGGTTGTCCGCAAGGCGGTGTGCTGTCACCATTATTATGGTGCTTGGTAGTAGACTCGCTACTTACCAAACTCAATACCGGACCATTCTACACAGTAGGTTATGCAGATGACATAGCTATAATGGTCAATGGTAAATTCCCGAACATAGTGTCTGGATTATTACAACAGGCATTGAGTATGACAGAGGAATGGTGTGCAAAGAACCACCTCTCTATCAACCCAAGCAAAGCAGTCATTATACCATTCACGAGGAAGAGACAACTAGGAAACCTAGGAGAGCTCTCCCTCAATGGAATAAAACTGCCCTGGTCCACGGAAGTTAAATATCTGGGTGTAACGCTTGATAAAGAACTGAGGTGGAAAACTCATGTGGAAAATATTACGACAAAGGCCTTACGAGTGTTCGGCATGTGTCGTTCCACCTACGGTAAAACTTGGGGGCTAAAGTCCAAAGTGATACGATGGCTGTACCGGACAATGATAATACCTATTATCACATACGGCAGCATAGTGTGGTGGCCAAGAACAAAGCTTGCCTCGTGCAAAGCGCCACTCACCAGGTTACAAAGAACAGTGTGTCTCGGCATCACGGGTGCTTTCAGGACAACACCTACGGCAGCGATTGAGAGATACGTCAATATCCCTCCTCTGCATATGATGGTTGAATTCGAGGCAAGAAAGACATTACATTGTCTCGCTGTTGCTGGACTATGGGATGCCTCTAAGCCAAAGACTAACCATACAAAGTTCGATGAGAATGAAGACCTGGATCGGGTAACAAGCATGTTATCCGATAAAATGAAAACTATGTTTGTGTTTGAAAGGTCTTTCAAGGTCCAAATCCCTACAATAGAGGATTGGACGAAGGGACTTGATCCACCAGAACAAGATAGTCTGGTGTGGTACACTGATGGATCCAAAATGGAATCAGGTACAGGAGCGGGCATATACGCAAAAGGCTACAAATGTAGCAAAAGCTTAGGGAAGATGGCAACTGTATTCCAAGCAGAAACATATGCCATAATAACCTGTGCTCAAGAGAATATACATAGAGGAACCAGAGGTAAATCCATATATACTCTTAGTGACAGTCAGGCTGCAATCAAGGCCATGGCATCCTACAAAGTGGACAAACCCTGAACAGGTTTGGGAAGCACAACAGGGTAAGACTAATGTGGGTCCCTGGACACAAAGGATTCCATGGTAACGAAGTGGCTGATGAACTGGCAAGAGAGAGCTCAGCAAATGACTTTGTGGGTCCAGAACCATGTGTAGGCATCTCGACGTGTTTTGTAAAAGCCGCATTCAGGGAGTTTGCAGACCACAGACAACAAACTTGTTGGCTGTCTAATACCGGTCTACAACACTACAAGAAATTCCTAGGCTCTACGTTCAAAGCCCGGGAATGTATTTGGAACATGAGCAGGCGGCAAATCCGCTACCTGCTTGTGGCCTTTACTGGGCACTTTGGAACCAACGATATGCTCATGAAGATGGGTCTAACCGCGACACCCATGTGCAGGTTGTGTGGGGAACATACGGAACGCATGGAGCACCTTCTGTGCACATGCGACGCACTGGCTGGTAAGTGAATGAGTCTCCTAGGGGTTGGATATCCAAAACCAGAAGACTATAGGCTCATATCTCCTAGTCTCGTTGTAAAACTCATGAAAACAGTTTTCAACGAGATTGAGGAGGAGTAAGTTATCTAGGGGACCACAATAGATCCCAATGGGTCGAAGTGTCCGAGTTATTTCTCGGCCCCTCCATAAGATAAGATAAGATCAATACAGTAACAATAGCGCTTGACAGGCTAAAAAACGTCACTTTGATGTTGTCCATGTCGCACAGATCAAGCTATATTTTATGAAGTATAGTAACAGTCAACCATAGACAATATAATGCAATACTTCATAGACGCGTTCAGTAGCGAGTTCGCTCCGTTATTCCAATTATTTATAAATCGAATTTACGTAGCAGAAAATATCGCATTGTAAATTGAAAATTATAAATATTGGATATATAAATATAGAAAAACACCGAATAAAATACTTGCGATTTTATTATAATGAATCGTTGGATTCTTCCCTATATAAACCGGATATTTTCCCTTGATTAAAATCATTGTTTTATCGTATGTTAAATTGATTAAAATTTCTTAATTAATAAAAGTCGTTTGTTATAAGAAATCGAATCGGTGCCGCATTAGTTCATCACTAAATCATTATTTCTTGAACTGTCAAACGTAAAATAACAGGCTGGAGTGCTGGACGGAGAGTAAGTACAATTTCCACCAAACGGCACGCATCGCATCGGATCGGAAAGGATACGAACGGATACGGCGAGAGCCGGTCGCGTCCGGTAGGACGTCGACGCGTACGGACGGCTCCGTACGGCTTCCGTCTCTTGCGTACATATCCGTATCTGCGCGTGTTTGTTCAATTCTGGTAGTGGTATGGTTTTGCACCAAACAAATCAGTTTTTCTTCTAAATCTATGATTGCATGAGTGACGTCAAATGCCAGTGCACTCTCGAGAATGAGGGGTGACCTCGCACTGCCACAGCTGCGAGCGCACACGGCGGCCGCCGATAGAATTCGATCGGATACAACGGCACCCGAACGGAGCCGACCGCGCATCGGAGCACACCATGCTTTCGTCTCCGAACGCGAGTCGCGGCAGAGGCCCGCGGTCAAGCTGCTGTGTGCGGCTTGGTAATAAAGACTTTAAATACTGAGTACACGATTTAATTTAGTTTAAAAGTTGTAAAAGCCGTTCCAATCCGATGCAATGCGTGCAGTTTGGTGGAAATTGTACTTTAGACTGTCCCACCTGTGGATCGAAACCAAAAGTGAATGAGTCCTTCCAGACATTCTTTTCCCACGCCTTCTCGCTCCCTCATGGTACGCGTTCAAATCATCAAACATCTCTCCACCTCTTTCTGGGGCCGGACTCGACGGCGCTTTCCATCTCTTGCCTAGCTATCAATTAGCATGCGTCTAACGTAACAAAGTATTCAAATAAATAAAATTATATTTTCCAGATGTTAGAATGGCTTTGTCACACACGAACAGCCGCGTGCGACAGTAGCACTGCTATCGCTTGCCAACGAGCTCTACTCGCCACAAGACATGCGCAGCAATTTGCGACGCATAAGATCTGGACAAGATTGTAAGTTTTTTTCGACAGATGCACGCCTATGAAATTTCATAATTAGTGACAAGCAACCATAGACAATAAAATGCAATACTTCATCGACGCTTACAGTAGTGAAGCGACGTGCTTTTCCTTTCCGTTATTCCGAATATTTAAAATTCACAGTTAAATCGATCGAGTAGTGAAGCATTAGTTCATCACTATACTTCATAAAAGATAGCTTAATCTCTGCGACAGTTGCCAGTATCAATACAGTAACAATAGCGCTTGACTTTAACAATAACGTATACGTCAGTTTGACATATCTCGCAGGGATCAAGCTATCTTCTATGTTGTATAAATCATAATTTTTTGAGTTTTCAAAAGTAAAATAACAGGCTGGGCGGAGTGTAATATACTTCCGGATATAATCGGGATTATAAGTATTGAAATCGTTCACATGTTTGCCATTGAATGATCAAATAACCAGTTTTTATTTTGTTTGTTTCAGGGAGAGCCACTTCGGTCGAGATATTATCATCGACGAATAAGAACTTTTACATTTAACATTATTTATATACAGGTCTGAATAATATTTATAAACCACCGTAGTCTAAGATCGCACCAATAAAATCTGAAACAAATTCAAATAGTGTAGGGCAACATTAAAAAAAACTATTAGCGGCTAGGTATTTCCAGGCAGGTTGCAGTAATCTATACTAATATCAAGTCTTTCAAAAGAAAATTAATTTTATATATTTTTTTTTATGATAATTGTAATGATAATTTATTAATTTAAGTTCATGTTGCATAAATAATGTAAATGTTTGCATGCCGAATGGTAAAATATGGCTGAATTTTTATATCATAACAACTATTGTATATTACCCATATTTGCAAAATAAAATTCTATTCTATTCTAAAGAAAATGCCTGTAGATTTTAGCAATGGGATCTGGTACTATTAATACTGACGAAATATAATAATGTAATTATCATCTAGTCAAATAAGTATGTTGTATTGAAATACTAATAAAAATAGTTTTTTTTCTATAATCCTGTTTAGATTTAAGATATGGGTAAAATAAAATGCTTTAAGCTTATTTATGAAGTTTACTTTTTATATTCACTATATTACATAGCATAATATAAATAATCTATTTACATTATTTTTTAATACAATTTGGCAAATAAAGTAGGTACAGGATAAAATGCATGTACCAATGTTTAAGTAAGCATGGGGAGGAGGGGCGGGGTAAGACCTTTGCTTACTTTTGCTGACAAGGGGGAGGGGGTTAATAATTGAAATAAATCTGATTACGTAATACTTGAACGGTCTATACAATACAATATTATATCAAGAAATCTAATTAGTGGCCTAAGAACTTCACGCGTTATCTGCTGTGATTGGTCGAATGAATTATCAACAGCCAATCACAGCAGATAACGCGTGCTTGACAATTTGTCACATTAATTCTGCGATAATTTTGAGCTGAGAAACTCGGGGTTAGTGTGTTGTTTATTTAATAATAATAATTTATTTATTTCGAGTAACACAGACTCATCTATACCAATATCATAAAGAGGAAAGTTTTTTTTGTCTGTACTGAATAGGCTCCGAAACTACTGGACCGATTTTAATATTTTTTCACCTATGGCAAGCTACATTATTCCTGAGTAACAGGCTATAATTTTGACGGGAGCGAAGCCGCGGGGGTCAGCTAGTATCAATATAAAATTTTACGGTTATGGATTCAAGCTCTATAACCGTGTAAGCTCTATCTTTAGTCCACTGGTGTCAATTCAGCTTCAGGATCACTGACTCCAATATTATAACCATATTTCTTGTTACAAGGCATGTTAGATTTTAAGTAGGCAACAACTTACAATTTAACATGCCTTTAAACTTTTACAAAATTGTCATCACTACACACAATCCAGTGTCACCACCACATGTCAAACTGTACATCATCCTATATACATATTATAAACATCTATATGTGCAACATCCACCATACATTGTCTGCGACTGCGAGGGGTATCAAACAGCCTCCATCATTTTCCATACTTTTATTCTCCTACACTAGAATTCTAAAAAGTATCATCACTTCACTATGATAAATCGTTCACCTCCTACTACCGGATATTGTTCACCTCCTACTATCCGAAATTGTTCACCCCCTACGACCCAATATTTTATCAGATGTCATGTTCCAGTTCTACTGCAATTATCTTCACCCTGCAGCATAGTTACTATACATACATAAACGCACACCTTTTCCCCATGATCCCATCTACCAAAAAGGCAGAAACTACAGCAGCTTTCTACACAACACTAAATTGTCATGATCACTTCACTAATCGAAATTGTTCACCTCCTACTATCCGAAATTGTTCACCTCTTACTACCACCTTCTGTTTGAATCCGTCCCAGCTCTACCACTACTTTATTTCATATGCAACGTCCACCCTAAAGCGCCTACGCGGGTTGTCGCTGCAGCCACGCTCACACGGCCGTCTCGTCGGCCGGTGCCTTCACTAGCGGCTCTATAGGGCCTTTCACCGGGTTTGTTATTGTTAAACGGGCTGGCTTACCGATATTCAACATTTACAAATGTGTTTATTATTCTCCTTAAACTTCTTTCGAGTTCTTTGAACACAACACTAATCAACTACTAAAATGTCATCATAATATTCATCCTAAATTTTTCACGTCCTACTATCCGAAATAGATGGCCTCCTACTATCCGAAATAGTTGGCCTCCTACTATCCGAAATTGTTCACCTCCTACTATCCGAAATTGTTCACCTCCTACTATCCGAAATTGTCAGTCTTCCCAGTTCTACCACAATTATCTTCTTAGCAACGTCCACCCTACAGCGTCTGCGCAGGGTGTCGCTGCAGCCGCGCTCACACGGCCGTCTCGTCAGCTGGCGCCTTCACCAGCGGCTCCGTAGGGCTCTTCACCGGGATGCGGATGACTTCGTCTTCTAGCTTCGAGTCTATTGGCATGTTCTGTGGAATGAGATGAACATGTGGTGACTTTGATGGCAGGATTATGGATTAGTTCGCAACTCATCATGGATGCACACAACATGCTGATTTGGAATGTTGAAATTAGATAAGTATGGAACCCCCTACTTGTATTGCTTAGGGACTTCTTCATGGCTGCCCTTGACATGCGAAGTTTGCCAAAACTGAGGCGGCCCCCTAACCAGCACTTTGTATATTGGTAGATACACCACTGTTGCAATTAATCTCAATTCGAGCAAATCGTTGTACTCACAAAAGTTAAATTTGTGAAAGGACAATTTCAAAATGGATAGGAATGTTTCCAGGGTAGAAAAATTATAATTCTGTTTAGGCCGTCAGTGATATTATGCATTAATATTGGACCCGTGGTTTTTGCTTTTATCTAATAAATAAAAATTTACAAATATAAAGCGCATCAAAGTTCAGGAGTGGCGGCTTGTGACGTCACTTTGTCAGTATAAAGTGTAGCACACCGTGACGTCACACGATATTTCAACGCACTGTATCGTCATCATTTTCTTGTTTAAGTGGCAAAAGAAAATACGTGTCCAATATTTTTAGGTTATCTAACTGACGAACTAAATAGATATTTTTGTCAACATCCCTATTGCATGCATGTTATTCAAAGACAATGCGCAAAATTTTATTGTACCTATGTGTTTGAAATAACTAATTTTGCTTACCGCTTATATCCTTTTCAAATAGAGTAAAAACTAACGAGCAATACGAGGTTTTTAGCATGCATTCTCCATTTACGTCATGATACTCGTAAAAATGAATTAAACAAAATTATAGGTAGTAGAACACAGGATCGCTTGTGAATTAGGTGAGATTAAAACTGTGTTAGTAATCTCAAAGTAAACCAAAATAGAGAGCAGTAGTGGCCCAGTGGTAACTGCGCGACTTACTAGTTGTAGGTCGTGGGTTCGAAACCAAGCAGGCACTTTGTGTAAATTATTTCTTCACCACTGCTCTCAAAACGGTGAAGATAAACATCGTGAGATCCTAGAACCAAAAATTCGAAAACGTGCGACATCCACCAACCCGTTACTGGGCCCGCTTGGTGGATTACGGCCCTTCTCACAGAGAAGAGGCCTGTGTCCCAGCAGTGATGATGAAACCAAAATAAAAATACAACTGAACAAATATCAACTACATAATAATCACTTACAGTAAATACATAAATTAAACATAACTTGTTTGCAGTCAGGTAAATAATAAAATAAACTACATAAATCATAATATATTACCACAATACTAAAAAATAATACATTTGTACTTAAATATAAAATAATAGTATCTACTTAATAGAACCATATTATAACAGTTAGTATTAGTAGCCAACTCCACATTTTTCTGCAAATATCTCTGTAAAGGAACTTCTACAAATGTTAATACCTAAAAGTGCTAGAAAGTTTTGCCTGAAAGTGCGACCATCTCCGAAACTCCGAACTACGACAAAGCCAAACCAACCTCAAGCGCCGTATAATGCTTATGCAATGCCGCTGGCAACTTATTGTGTCTCGGCAACGCTGACAGCGCGGCGGGACGCAGCCGGGCGGCGTCCAGAAGCCGCGCGCGACGCACCGGAGAGCCGCGACCCGACACCACCACGCAAGTGCCCACACTCTTCAAAAGACGAGCTCTGAAGGCATATAATAAGATCTGTCAAGTTGTGCGATAGTTGCGCCGCTGTTGAGCGACTGTAGCGCTACTGTTGGGCGATTGTTGCGCTGCAATCGTGCAACGACGGTGCTTTGTTCTGGAATCTGCAGCTGAAATAATAAAAAAGATACTATTGGATGAGTTGTTAGACTCAAACTGTAAAGACATTTTTAGCTGCCATAATATTTATTCAGCAAAGGACATCTTTCACCTTAGTCACTGCAAGCATTCAGTACAGGTTTTGATACTATGTTTTTCTTTAAGGCGAATTTTCTGTAAGAAAGAACCGCATCCAATGTTTGAAGATTTATCCTACAAATCAATGGGTTTGCTAGCATTTAGTGAGACATACACAGATCAAAACAAAGGAAAGAATTTAGACCACTCACGCATCTAACAATTTCAACAGCAATCGACTGTATGCTGTGTATTCATCTTCTCCAAATTCTCCGGGATGATGCCTAGCATACTCATAGGTGTCACAGAACTGATGCACCAGCTTCTGACCACGCCCGTCCAGGGGAGCTGCGAGTGAAGACAGGATGAAGGCACGAAGAGATTCTCGTGGGTGGCGCCGAAGCCCTGGGTCTTGACGGGCTATCTCTTCCTCTGGAATAGTGGGGATAATATTTGAGATTGGCATAATTAGTAGTTAATTGAGCTTTGACTTTAAAAGTTATTAAAAATTGTTAAATCACTTTTTGGGTTCCGTACCCAAAGGATATTACCCTATTACTAAGAATCAGTCTGTCTGTCTGTCCATTTGTCACCAGGCTGTATCTCATGAACCATGATAGCTACACAGTTGCAATTTTCACAGACAGTTGAAATTTTTGAGCGCACGGTTGGCGCAGTGGTTAAGCGATTGACTGCTGCGCTGCGTGTCGCGGGTTCGATTCCCGCACGGAACAAATATTTGTATCATCTACAAATAGTTGTTCCGGCTCTGGGTGTTGTGTATGTGAGTTTATATGTTTGTAAACGCAGCCACGATACAGGAGAAATTTCTAGTGTGGGGCAAAGATTTATTTAAATAAAAAAAAAAAAAAAGATCATGTATTTCTGTTGCCGCCATAACAACAAATACTATAAACAGAATAAAATAAATATTTAAGTGGGGGTAACTATTTTTTTGCCGTTTTTTGCGATAATGTAACGGAACCCTTCGTGCGCGAGTCCTACTCGTACTTGGCCGATTTTTTATTATTATGAAATGTATCTAACTGCTAGAGGGTGGAGACCTGGTGACCTAAAACACAGGTTCTTAAAGCCTAGGTTAGACACCAGTATCTCACAGTAAACTAAACCATATGATTATTGTGGTGAGAAATAAATAAATGAAGTTTAGTTTCAATGGGCTGGTGTCCACAACTCCATGACCAAGCGCATATTTTGCATATGGGTAGGATTACTTAACTGGCATAGTAATATTAGTTTAAAATTCCGATAGTGAGTTTGATCTTGTTTTCAGATTAATAGGAGAGAAATAATTTAAGCAGGTGATTTGGCATTGATTTCTTTTATAAGTATCTAATTGGCTCAAATTATGACCATTGTCTATGATGACCTGAGTTACGGCCATTATCTGTGCCTGGAGTGTACAAATTTTGTAGGTTTGCATATTTTTATAGTGCTTTAGAATTTTAATATAAACTATGAAAATGAACTCGTCAAAATGATAATTTTTAATGCTATAACACTGTTGTTGTTACCCAACAAGATTCAACAGATATGTAAGTACAATAGAAACAGAAATGGAAAGATCAATGTTTGAAAGAGTAAAGTTTTACAACAAAAAAAATATTACCAAGTGTCTTCACATCATCCACGGCTCGGAAACGGTAGTGGTACGGCTGCTGAGGCTCCAGGATGTAGTGTGAGGGCTCCGTGCTTAACAGCCGAGGCTCATGCATGATGCGCGGCACTGCTTCTATACGACGCTCTAGCTCCTTCTTTAGAATCTAAGACACACAAATCAAAATTTAAGATGTTGAAATTACCCTCACCGGATAAAATATAGTTCTTGCAAAACTTCTTGGCCACCCTGAAATTGGCTACAATGGCTGCGCAGTAGTAAATCTCATTAAAAACAAAACCATTTCGTGCCTTGCGCGTCGGCAAGCACTATACTAGTATTGAGTTAAGGGCAGCAAATGTGAGGACTTCAAAGTGGAAAATTTTGTCTGGTAGGGTTTTACTTGAGACTAAACAAGATAAAATATAGAATTGTCAAGGATAGAATCTGAATTCATCATAGTAGTTTGTAAGGGTCTTAAATAATACGGCTAGAGGTCATAATACAAAATAATGACAATAAACTTACTTTTTTCGCATCAGTTCCGATTGGGACGTGCGGCCCTCTTCTAGAGCGAAGGGCGAACCTTGTTATCTGTCTCTTGGCGAAGATGAACAGAATCACGAAAGTTAACACTCCACCGCTTATTATGAAGATTATGTTCAATATACTCGTGAAGTCCTGCATTTTGGATATTAATTAAATAACGAGAGTTGAATCGTAATCAATCGTCCATTCTGAAATCGTTGTTTATATTTTCCAGAGAGTTTTTTTAGCATGAAACCAAATGGTAATTTCAAAATTATAGGTGAAAGAAAGAGAAAACAGAGATATTACATGCTATGAATATCGTATCGAACGTGCTGGCCACAGCTGGCCACGGCCATGGAACATAAAACTTTGACAGCTCCTGCAAATGACAATATTGGTTTCGTTCATGAATTTTCCTTTGACTGACAGGCGTTAGATTCTGATATTCAATTCCTGAACGAGAGTTTTTCTGTTTTTCATAAAACCTTCACACGCAGCAGCAGCACGAATGGTACAGGGCAGACTAATCATTAACATTAGGTCCCCGTATGACTGTACCATAGGACTGTACCGATTGGGTAATCGTGTGAAATGTTACGAATGATGTTTTATAGGTTTTCGTTATACAGTCTTAAGTAACGATTACTGCTCATTAAACTACAAATGACTTGTTTACGTTAATTTTATCGTAAAATAGGTAGGTTGTAAAAGTTGCCGATTCGTACCTACTATGAGTAGCAATCAACTTCAGTTAAAAACAAAAGAATGCAGTGCATTAAACATAACATAAAACTCGCAGGTACTTGCTTTATACTTGATCAGGTATCTACCGTCATACCTAGAAACGCTTATTATTTATTAATCGTTTATCATACGCTGTCGCGTACACAAAACGAACATAAATTCCTTCATCATGATTCTTTCTATTGAGGAGTTGGGCGCGGCACGAATGTCTTTGGCGGGAAACGCGGCTCGCATACTAATATGAAAATGGCGGCGACGTGCGATGACCAATAGACGTTGTTCAATTATGGAAAACGAATGTCGATTGTCAATCGACTGCCCACTGTGGCTACAATGGGTTTCTTTACAAATTTGGTGTCACTATATTCCTTGCGATGCAATTTCGATTCAGCACACATGGTGGCATAACTTTAATAGGCGCGCTCATAGAAATATTGTCTTCCTTCCATCGTTAATGTGTAATGGAAATATCGTGATTGTCTGATTGATAGCTAAAATTAACCTGAATAAGGCGGCCCCTTAGTTAATATTATTCTGAATGTGTATCAGAGCCGGTAGAAGTTATAAAATGGGTAATAAATACGTACTCAGAAAACTCGTAATAACTAGGAATGTTTTGCGAGGAGTGCTACAATCAATCCAAGTACAGATCAAAGTGCCTGCAGTCGTTCACCGTAATGTATACTGTGAACGAACGCCGTCATTTAGAAACTTTCCAAAGAGGTATTTGACCAAGGGCTTAAAAGTACAGCTATTTGCCTGTCCCAACAAAGCTACTCCAAATTGTTATTTTTCAGGAAAAAACCGGCCAAGTGCGTGTCGGACTTTGCACATTTAGGGTTCCGTACCAAAGAAAAATTGATGACAGATTTATCAATGTATTGGTAAATATTGTCAGTAAAGTATACATAATAATAAAAAGTATCACCAAATTTCAAGTTCGTAGGTTAATTGGAAGTAAAAAAATCTTCGGAACAAAAATTTTTGACAGATGTCAGACACGTGGTAGTAACAGCAATATGGCTCCGTTTGTACCCTTCGGGTACGGAACCCTAAAAATTAAGCCCTTTGTCCGAAGTAGGTAGTTACTTCTCCCTAGATCCACTACAAAAACTGGCCAAGTGCGAGTCGGACTCGCGCACGAAGGGTTCCGTACCATTATTGCAAAAAACGGCAAAAAATCATGTTTGTTGTATGGGAGTCCATTTGATTAGAGAAATAGATTTCGAGAGAGATATTTTTTTTTACAGACAGACAGACAGACGGATCGTGGAGTCTTAGTAATAGGGCCCCGTTTTTACCCTTTGGGTGGGTAGGTAGGTACGGAACCCTAAAAATGTGATTTTTCGCTTTCTGCAATAGTTTGTTAGGTCCTTCTGGCGGATAAGCCTGCAGGATTATCAGGAATAGCAACCTTGAAGAATGAAGCGGATCATTGAACTACTTTGTCAAAAAGTTCGACACCCGAGACATGACAAATTTGAATTAGGTACCCTGTCTCCTAAGGCATCCTGCTGGAACTAAAACTTTATAAAGAAAGAAAAGAAAAGAAAGAAAGAAAACAACAAACAACGTACCAAAATCTCTCTAGTCTAATACCTACTGCATAGAGTGCAAGCCGAGCAGATATCTAGGATCTAACTTAAACTTCCTAAGACTAAGCCATCTTCAGTCGTGACCTTTCATTTAGCAGCAGTTCCGTCCCATTGACGAGTTGCTGCTAAAATCTCTGACCTTGAAACAGGTACCTAACATGTGACGTTTCAGTCACATGTTACAGTTCCGTTTTTCTTACTGTAGGTAACAATTACAGCTGCTAGCTGCCAACCGTGGCTGCGCCCCGGTTGAATAAGTAGGTAGGTATAGTGCATCCCCTAATATCTTTCTCCATTCTACCCCGAGTGTTTCTCGGGTATAAGCTAGGTAAAATTCATTCAGTAGTTTTTACGTCAACGAGTAACAAACATCCATCCGCTTTGATTATGTGGCCTAATACCACAATGCTAGTATTATATTATTATTATCTATGACCACAGGAACCGTGCATCATCATCAATCACATCACATCACATCATCAGCCTATTAATGTTCCTACTGCTGGGACACAGGCCTCCTCTCTGTGAGAGGGAATGGGCCGTAATCCACCACGCGGGCCCAGTGCGGGTTGGTGGATGTCACATGTCTTCGAATTTTTGGTTCTAGGACATGCCGGTTTCCTCACGATGTTTTCCTTCACCGTTCATATATTCGGTATCATCATCAATACATATAATAAATCTGTAGAAGTTTTTGTACATCGAAAATATTTCTAAAAAATATAGCCAGGGTGTTAAAGGTTATCCAACAGTACCCATTTCCATATTGTACTAAAACAATTGTAGATAATTTTTATATATAAAAATTGTGCGTAACTTGAACTATTACTAAGTTTTTGTTTCATCGCAATCGGTTCACTCTATCAAAAGTTAGATGAATTTAAAGTGTTCAAGAAGTAATATCACAACACCCTCAATTCAGATACTCGGACAGTTGAACTCCATATTCGATAGATAACGTTGTGCATTTGACGTAATTTTCTGAATGGCGGTGTTAAGATTCGCCGCGGAAGAATTACCCTAGAATAAAAATTGGTATGTACCTAGGGTAGGTAGCATCACAGAGAACCATTATAAGTAGGGTAGGGTATATATTCCAATAAAAATTAAACTTGCAGCGTACTATCGCGGTGTGTGGTCCGTGGGTACGGATATGAATAATGTTCTTTTCACACAGGTAGCTATTCTAACTAAAGTAGCGAACTATAATACTTAGTTACTATGAAGAATAATAATAGCACATACACATTCTTGAGTGACAAAGGTGGCAATATCGACAGATCGAGATTTATTAGCTTACAAAATTACTGAACATTTAACTTTTTAATTTATTTTTTATAGGTACGCGTTTGACCACTAAGTATCTGACATGGTAAAGTAGGTACACGATGCACGCTTGCCTAGAAGTAACCTATTCAATCTTGACTTTAAGATCTCCAGCAGCCTAATTGCGTAAGTGAATTCTCCAAAGCAAACCAGTTGATTCTTTCCCAAAAACGACTTTACGTATTGCATATTACACTCTGAAACGGAAAGGTTATGCTCCTTTCCATTACCCATATTTTGATGTAGAATTTATTGTAAAGAATGAACGAAAGCGGAAGAATCGAGATAAAACTTCACTATTGGTATTGTGTAATGTTCGAGTTTGATGAAACATAATAAGATGAATTTCAACTCAAAGGAGGATGTTTGTACTTTTTCCAAATTAGTTTCGCAATACCGAAAAAGTTGAAAGAAATTATTCTGATTCTTTGAAGGAATCGACTCGTTTGCTTTGGAGAATTCACTTACGCAATTAGGCTGCAGGTTGCAGCTATCAGGAAACCCAGACTGGTAGGAATTGCACTCCTTAGCTGTACGCACACGGCACAGTGAAAGTATTCCCAAAACGTTTATTGTGTAGGTAGGTATAGGTGGGTATATGTCCACCATGTATCGATGGCGCATTGGCGCCTAACGTCTTGTAGACCGATGATGGAATAAAGGACTACGCGAATTCAAATTGTACCATTCTATCGCACATTTCCCAAAATTTTACCGGTAAAAAACCGAAAGGCTAACTCGGCTTCGATGTTCATTTAATTTTTATTACAGTTAGGTACCAGTAGTAGGGGCTATGCTACGCTAAAGGAAATGTAACGGTGGGTTCCACCGGATTTCCTGTAAGCTCTCTTCACACGTGCTGTCTGAGTCTGGAACTGTCTTTGCCGGTACTTCGGTACTCTTCCATGGAAACTTCGTGGTTTAGGCCTTTGTTGACGGGAAGTGCGTTAATTTGTATGTTTCATAAACCTAAAGCTCAGATTTCTCAGCACTTCAGCACAGCAACCAGTGACAAACATAAATGTAATGGGGCCTACCGTTTTATTGCTCACCAGTTGGCGCCACTGTTCAGTAAGGTCCAGAAGTATATCTGTTAAATGTTGTTATTTCGCGCACCGAAGCAAAGTTTGATTTAAAATAATTTTTAATGCCGTATAAGTGCGATTAAATATAAAATGAAGTACACTGCAGTTTCGCGCAGACCCTTTTTTTAACAAATAAGCCAAAAACTATAAAATTTGACATATTGAAAACCTCACGCAACACCAGCGCTCCTAGCGGCAAATTAAAACGGGGTAACCCTCAGTATCATCTTTCTGTCGTCTTTTGACGAGTTCTCCCAACTGTGTTTGAGCCAATCAAACTAAAACCATCTGAATAGGTACCAGCTTTTTACGTGAAATAATTGCCTATCTGACATCCACAAAGATAGTAAAGCGATATAGACGAAAAATACCTAACACTTTCATCGCGAATCAAGAGTGGACTGAATGAAAATGCTTCGGGTGTGTTTTCGTAACGTTGACCAACCAAACGGTAGCTGGTTGTTAAGGAATTCACGTGGGGTTGGTTTTGTTGGAAACACACGGTTTGATAGCTTCGGGTAAAACCGCCGAATGTCTATATAGCATTTCTATAGTCTTCTGGCTCAAAACAATCAATCTGCCTCTGACTTAAACCGTGTTCCTAAGTCTTTTCTTTCTTTCTTTTAAAAAACGTTGCCCCACACTAGGAATTTCTCCTGTATCGTGGGTGCGTTTACAAACATGTAAACTCACATACACAAACATCCAGAGCCGGAAAAACTATTTGTAGGTCATACAAATATTAGTTCCGTGCGGGAATCGAACCCGCGACACGCAGCGCAGCAGTCAATTGCTCAACCACTACGCCAACCGTGCGCCGTGTGTTATACACGTAATTACTGTGCCACTGTTTTATAAAACATTCGGTTCGAGTCAAATGATATTCTTATCAACAGGCTTGGTCAAGCAGATTTATGCACTTGAAAGCAAATGTAAGTGTAACCTCATAGAACAGTAGTAACAGCCCCCTAATTCTGTTAGGAAGATGGTGTTTCCGCACCGCGAAATTTTTGTTTTGCGGTTGAACTGAACGACTTCAGCACCCTAATTTCGCATCTTTTTAGGGTTCCGTACCTCGAAAGGAAAAAACGGAAACCTTAAAGGATCACTTTGTTGTCCGTCCGACTATCTGTCAAGACCCTTTTTCTCAGGAACGCGTGGAGATATCAAGCTGAAATTTATATCAAATACTCAAGTCTACTGTCCCTTAAAGCTGTGATACTTCTAAATCAAACTTCTAAGCCAACGCAATCAAAAGATACAGCCGTTTATGCCGCATATTGCCACAAATTTTCGACACTCGCATTAAGGGTGTCAAAACCTACAGGTACTTCCTGTGAACTCAGAATCTTGAAATTTGGTATGAAGCAACGTCTTATAGCACAGACAAAGGAAAAATTGCGAATTTTTAGTTACATCATATAATAAAAATATTGTTAATCATTTTAAACTTACTACCCCTTTCCTCATGAACGATGACTATGGCATGATTGACGTGATGGGTGAACTTTTACTTATATACCTACAGGTTTGTACGGAACCCCCGGTGCGCGAGACCGACTCGCGCTTGGCTAGGTCCGGGTTTTTTTTAACAGCTCCAAGCACATACTCCTTCCCTTTCATTTTGATAACTTAACAGTATTCATTGCGTGTTTTACACTGTCGAGTAGACGGGTTTTGAACATATGAAGCAATTAATGCAAGGAAAGCATACCGTATAAGCCCTATTATTTTATCATCATCATCATTTCAGCCGAAAGACGTCCACTGCTGGACAGAGGCCTTCCAACGCTGCGTCTTCCGCGGTCGCCACTCCAGAATTTTTCGGCCCCAAAGGCCATCCGTTCCGCGTGCAATGTGCCCTGCCCACTTCTTTAAACTTACAGAATTAGGGTGCAGTTCGAGTCGAATGCCGTTCTAATCAATAGGATTGGTCAAGCAGATTCATGTGGGTAGATACGTCTCGAATGTGAAATGTGAGTAATCCGATAGAAAAGTAGTAGGAGCCCCCTAATTATATTTGATGGTGTTCCTGTAGCTCGTAATTTTATTATTTAATATATACTTTATTGTACACCACTTAAATAGTTACAGGACAAAACATTTATAAATATTAGTGTACAATGGGCGGTCTTATCGCACAGGGCAATCTCTTCCAGACAACCTTATTATGTTGTCCTGCTACGAGTATAACCCACTTCTGACAAAGAAAAAAAAGGCCTCTATCGGTAAAAAATCGACTATTGCCGCTCTGGAGAAAACGGCAGCAAAATCAACGGACCCGCACAAAATACACGCTCGTATAACCACAGTCAACACCAATGCGCATGAGCATTCAAATCGCGTCTCTAAGCCACCACAATGGCGACGGCACGCGAAAATATGCGCACGCGACGAAGTTAGGGCATGATAATTTAACAGTGGCGAAATATTGTTTCGTAAAAATGCTCCTAGTTATGTGGAGCTATTGCTATGTACTTATTCATAGGCTCATAGGAATTGAAGAAGTACATTTTTAAGCTTAGAAAATGATTTTAGAACTTGGTAGATAAAGGAGGAGCAGTGGGTAGCAAGCGCAACTTTATTTAACTTACAAATTACGTACATCATTATCCACGAAGGCTGGGTAGAGAAAAGTGCCGAATTAATCTATATCTATATTTCTGTACTAATATTATAAAGAGGAAAAATTTGTATTTTTGTATGTAACGAATAAACTTAAAACTACTGGACCGATTTCAAAAATTCACTCACTGTTGGGAAGCTAAACTATCCCCGGGTGACATAGGCTTTTATCTCTGTATGCCCACGGGAACGGGAACGAAGCGGGCGAATCCGCGAGGCGTCCGCTAGTCGATGATATTTCGACAGCTTGTTTGAAGCCCCATGCAAGGGGTAAGCCTCGAATTATTCAGTGTCATAATTAAAGTATAAAACAGACCACAATTTGTTTCATTGTTTGCAAGAGAACCTGCCGACTGTGACATTTTGGGTTCAATTCCCAGGACAGGAGCATCGCAGTTTTCCTGTTAGAAATTCTTAGAAACTTTCGGTAGCCTCATCGAAGGTAAATGCGTGTCGCGGGTTCGATTCACGCACGGAACATATCTTTGTATGGCCTACAGATAGATTTTTCAGATCTGGGTGTCTTGTTTATGTGATTTTAAATGTTTGTAAACGCACCCGTGATATAGGAAGAAATGCCTAGAGTGGCGCAAAGTATTAAAAAAAACTTACTCCAACTTTTGAGCCACAGGTGTTCTTAAAGGTAGACATAGTTATGGTAAATAGAACAGGGGGTGACCATAAGCTCTTTGCGTAAGGGACAGCGATGTACCTATATGCAGTGCCGTAAATAGCCTTTTCTGCGCCCCGTGCGAGCTTCTATAACTGCGCCCTTGTTTTATTTTAGATATTATAGGTAAAAAAGAAGTAGGCCTATAAATAGCATTATCCTAGATAATGCTATGTATAGGCCTACTTCTTTTTTTTACCAACGAATTATCTAATATTTATTAAACGTAATCGTATATAGTGTTTAGTAAACGTAGTCTAGGGATTATTCCACCGTTTGACGATGTACGTTCAAAATAAAAAGTGATATCAATTTGTCTCATCATTATCTCACCCTGTATGGAAGCGAAAAAGAAAATGAGCGTCGAAAGTTCCACATTTCGACACTAATTTTAACGCATTTTTGGGCGCAAATAAATACCATAAGAAGACAGAAAATTGCAAAACGGCCTCCATACAGGCATAGATTAGTAGTTCAACAATGCATATAATTTTATTTTGTCTAGTAGTTTTTGCATGATATCTAGACTGCCAAAGGTCTGTTTATAAAATTTTGCGCGCTCGGTTTCGTCCTAAATCATTATCCATTTCGCAACAAATTTGCAAAAGTGTGTATTCGTACGCGAACTAGCTTCCTTCTGCTCATCACAGCATCTATCTCTTCCACACGTGTTGTCGGTTGATATAAAATGCATTTAACCCCGCGCACAAAATAGTTCGTGCCGTCGATTAGTGTACCCTTAAGATTTAATTTTTGGGCCACTATGGTCTTCATACTTCTATAATAAAATAACAGCCTGCAAAGTTTCAGTAAGCCTGTAAATTTTAAGTACTTGGTATGGTAGAGTTTTGATTACGGAAGGTAGGAGAATAAGTATAAATTGCGTTTAAGTATGAATTGGTGAAAAAACGTTTATTCGAAAATATTTGAAAGATTAGGTATAATTTGTAGGTACGTATGTGTTGGAATCGAGCACTAGGGGCGCAGCGGGAACTTATCAGGAGCAAACCGAAAAAATAATAGTCCTGCCTGGTCTGGCCATTCTTGCGCCCCACAGAGTCTACGCCCTGTGCCTGGGCACCGGTGGCACCGCCTATTTACGGCACTGCCTATATGACTTGTATACATCTGTCCCTTTTGAGGGTTCCGTACCCAAAGAGTAAAAACGGGACCCTATTACTAAGACTCCACGCTCCTTCTGTCTGTCTGTCCGTCGGTCACCAGGCTGCATCTCATGAACCGTGATAGCTATAAAGTTGAAATTTTCACAGATGATGTATTTCTGTTGCCGCTATAAGAACAAATACTAACAACAGGATAAAACATTTTTTTAAGTGGGGCTCCCATACAACAAACGTGATTTTTTTGCCTCTTTTTGCGATAATGGTACAAGCCCCACTTAAATATTCATTTTATTCTGTTTTTAGTATTTGTTGTTATAGCGGCAACAGAAATATATCATCTGTGAAAATTCAAACAATTCAATTCAACTGTCTAGCTATCACGGTTCATGAGATACAGCCTGGTGACAGACAGACAGACAGACAGATAGACCGTGGAGTCTTAGCTAATAGGGTCCCGAATTTACCCTTTGGGTACGGAACCCTAAAAAACGATGCTCTGTTTGAAACCAATAAAGTGGTATCTCAGCTAAAATCCTGATCAAAGTTTTGTTCCCATTCACCCCTGCATTCCTATTCAGCCCGTATATGGTACCTAATACTTCTTGATATGTTACATGGGGTCGGCGCAACATGATTTCTTCTTCCATACCGTCCTGTCATCCTTCACACGGTCACACGTCGTATTACCTACCTACTTCTCTGACTAATGGGTGATAAATCCATGATGATGATCTAGTGGCTCTTTTTCGCATGATGAGCAACCGCAAAGGCACTCTTATAGGTACGTAGGGAACCAAATACAGCGATGATCATATTGACAATTATTCCTAACGACCGATCATTGTTCTGTCATATTTGGAACAGCTACGCACAGCATATTGTGAAGCTGTTTACGCACTTAAATTATCATGAATCATCTTCCTGCCCTTTTTCTGTTACCTGGAGTCGGGGCAGCACGATTTCTTCTTCCAATTGACCTGTCCATTCCATTTTATAACTTAAGTATTCCCTTTTCTTTCACCCAGTTACTGGGTTGTGGAGGTCAGATAGGCAGTCGCTCCATGTAAAACACTGGTACTTAGCTGAATCCGGTAAGACTGGAAGCCGACCCCAATATAGTTGGGAAAAGGCTAGGCAGATGATGATTCCCTTTTCTTTCACATCACTCCTCACACAATCCATCCATCCATTCTTTGGTCCTCTCCCTCTCCATCCACTCATATTTACATCCATAACTCTTTTAATGACATGCATTTCATCCCTCCTCATGAAATAACAATTTTCGGCTATCAATACCTATTATGGCAAATACAATCAAAATTTAACCGCTCCTAAGCCATGACCCCCGACTACACTGCGTACACCCCACATCAAAGATGAAAGCGGCCACATAGCCCATAGACCACAGCCCGTAGGCGGATGATGAATGGGCCAATGATGTAACCAATCATGACTCACTAATCGTATAATTAGGCCCTCTCTAAACGATTCTAATGAGTGCGAGTGTGGCCCATTCATGCAAGACAGCTTCAAATTAAACGTTAGTGCGCTGTTTTGTTTGAAAAAATGTATTCGAATAATATGAATTGTGGCCTAGCAACACCTATGTACTGGTACAGTTACACCGAGTTTAGTTTACACGTGATACATGACCCTATCATTATCTGATTAAAAAACTATCGCCCTTTACAAACTAACGAGGTAATCACAGTTTGCTAGTACAGTTATAAGAAGATAATTAAAAAATTACCAACATTTTTGTATTAGGTACCTATGTAGGCAATTCTGAAAACACGACCTGTAAAAATTCTAAGATATCCAAGAACAGGGCACAGTTTTGTCGCCTCACAACGACCTCTTGTTATGCCTACTTCTGAAGGATTCCTTCAGCAACATGACTACTCTGTGTAACTGTTGCCTCACACGTAAATCCAAATTCACTTTAGGTAGGTATAAGTATTTTTCTCGGCAATAGACACTCGGAAACTTCAAAAAAAGACCAATAATTACTATTCAAGACCAGTGCTCCCAAACTTAATTAATTGACCAAAACATAGTTCCTATTCGAGACATCCACAATTCATTGAAAAACATTCGATTTAATAAATCTTCCACGCCAGTTTCTGTGTTTAGTTTACCAAAGGATCTATGAACAAAAAACCTTCCACCTCAAGTAGGGCCTACATATTTTTTTAATTCGACAGTTAAACCATTATTTCAATATGTATTCATGTCACACGTATCCCCTCCCATATAACAATGGGTAGGTAGCGTACCATTTCGTCGCAGGAAACGACGCACGCGCTTGTTTTTCAAAATGGCTGCTGGTACCTTCGAACACCGCCCAGGTAAGGCGTTATAAGTGCGTCTGGATGCTAAGGAGACAGCATACCATAAATAAAAAGGATATCCTGGCTGGTTTCCGTTTGATAGTTTATATTTCTTAACGCGTATCCTGCGCGTGATGCACATTTAAGTTTTGTTGTTCTTCCTTCCGTGTGAAAGGTGACAAACCGATGTAACTTTGTTAGGTGTTTTTGTTCACTTTTTTAAACTCAAGCAGGTAGATTATTCAAAGAAGATGTTAATGCGGCTAGCATAAGTTACGAGTAACCTGTAAGATGCCACAGGTAGCAGTAGCTAGTACCTAAGTCTAGGGTTATAGACTATAATACCAACTGAATCTCCAAGTGGGGTCTTGGCTTGCGCTGGGATGAAGCTTCCAAAAGATGTAAATAAAATTAGGAAACTTAAATTAAATACCTTGGTATGATATTCCGAAATGATCTACACAACCCCAACACTATCCAGTTTTCGACGAAACCACCTGCGCCTACTTAAACCGAATAGGCAAAAAATCTCTTTGAATTGATACATCAAAGGAGGTTTAGACTTTTATTATCTCGTTATTCTTATACCCAGCCAGTGATTTAGATCGTGTTGTGTTTAAAATAACTACTCTTTGGTACACTACTCTGTGATATAATTAAATTTAATATTCGGTTAGCGTATCAGACATTTTCTAGAAATGTAATAAGTAAAACCAAACGGCTAAACTTGGTTGCAAGCGCAACTGAGCTCGGTGTCCTGGGTTCAATCCAGAGTTTGGTGATAAACAGGCCAAAGTAAATAATTGGGTTATCTTAAAAAAAAAAAGCTAGGTATATAGAGTCTAAGATTTGTACTCAGTTGGAAGTTGATGGCTCGCTCGCATATTATGTGCTTCTAGGCAAACTTTAACCCTTCTCTGCTCCCTTAGAGAAATTCAGGCGTGATGTTGTGAATATTACATATCACCTTCGCTGTTCAGTGTGAAACATTAGCCAGATTTGCCAAAGGATGCCCGAGTCTGATACTTAGTAGGTGTAGGTACCATTTTAAAGGCTGCTTTGCATGAACATAGAACGAAATAATGAATTTGGCTTACCGATATTAACCTACTGTTATCCAAAAACAACGACGATCGTTATCAGCCTTTGTTACAAAAACCATAGCTCTTCCTTTACCGAAGTTTGTATAAAAACTAAAGCCCGAAGCTACCGAATAAATAACAAAAAAGATCGTTGTTTGCTGACTGTATCCACCTGCAGGTTTAGAGATAAAACTGTGTTTGCATTCAAACGAGATTTCCTACGCTTATCTCTATGCTCTGACTCATAGCAGTGTCATTGTAAAGGTAAACATTTTTTGGGGCATTTTTCAATTTTTTTTTTTTTTTTTCAATATTGGCTGGCTAAAACACTGATTCACTCACAGCATTAGGTACTTACAAAAAAGCACAGTAAGCACCATAAATTCTCCAAAAGTTGTTGTGAAGAACGTGTCAGATTCACAAAGGTGAGAAAACGTATGGTGATCAGACTATAGTCTTTTATGTAACTAGGTAAACAATGCATACCGAGGAATTTCATGAATAGATACAGGTGTTATTCAGTGTTAGAAGAGTGGGTGTGATATTTGCAGATGGCAGGTAAGACTGCTTCTTATACCAGCAGGTAACCATTCATATTGATTTATGAATGCAAACTCTACCTACATGGTGCATGTTGTAATAGTTTTTGTTTGCCGCAATACAGATTTAAATGTATAACATTGCACTATGACCATGTCATACTGTGACTCTGTGACCCGAATCGACACCGCGGCTGCTGCGTAGGCGACGCGCTCGGTCAAAAAAATATTTAAAATATCAGGCTCACTGAACACGTGGTGAACACCAGGCACGTTACAGCCCTTTAACCATACAAACTTTTTCCTCAGGCTGCTCGTCTAACGACAAGTAGCTACACAAAGTGTCTAATTAGTATTCATCTGGGCGCGTGTAGTCCTCATCGCGGTGGGGACGGGTTATTAGCCGGCGCCGCCTCCGCGCCCAGGCATATTGTTCCGAGTTCTGCCCACCGAGCGCCGCGCTCGCCCGGCAACGTTAATTCACTCTGTCAATATTTGAACTGCAATGCTGTACAGTCGACTTGGACGCCAAAGGAAGCCTAGCCGGTGGCTGGGAAGGCAAGAAGTCGGCATAGCTGTTTGATGTTGGTATACGGCTGTGTCACTTCGAGCCAGCTCAATCCACCGGCTTTCTGCGATTGCTGCGAACGAAGATTTAAGAATTGCGGACGCTCCCGTAACGAAGAGAAGAAAATTCGGATCGCTCCCGTAACGTTTTCGCCGGGAGAGGGCGCGTCTCTGACAGCTGTCATTGTGCGCTTTCTTCACGGGCGGAACGTGGGACGAAAATCTTTATTTATATCACACACGACGATGTTCCCGTAGAGTGCGATCGGCTGTGTACTTGAGTGACGAAACGATACGAAAACACGACGACAGAATGGCGAACGAGGAGGTGTTGGGTCCGCGGAAGACGATGTTCGTACTTGTGATAGTTGTTGGGTGTTTCGCTGTGTTGTGGCCTAGGATCCTGTCGCCGGTGATCCTGGGCCCCAGTCGGGAGCAGCAGCTCAAGCCCAACAAGCTCGACCGGGAGGCAGGTAATGTCGGTATTTTTAACACAAGCTCAATGTCAATATCGCTGGACGCTGTGACGAAAGCGAGCGTTTTAGCTCACTATATGATGATTTTAATCTAATTATACGGCGTTACGGCTGTTAAATTAACACTGTAACACTTTTGGTTACAGCTGAAGTCATATTTCGGGTTATATAAATGTTTTAAGCACATTTTAGGCAGATGAAATAGTGTGCTAAACTGGGTATATTTGCAGTTCACAAGAACGAGGTATTGGTGTGCAAATACGTCGCGGTCCAGCTGTTGACTCTGCGCATTTAATATTTACGAAAGATCTGATTGGAATGTGGTACTGTCATGTACACAAGAATATTTATATAAAAGATTGCATATTCAATTATGTTGAGGCATAATTTTCCATTACATTAAATATAATTAATTGTTTGAGTAGGTAACAGAATAGTTATGATCATTCTCAAGACAGGTTTGTTTCCTAAATCCACACAAAACACGCAAATGTTTGGTTCAGTAAAGAATGCCAGTCTTTTTAACACTGTCTGGAACTTCCTGGTGATAAGAATTTAAAGTTAATGAATAGGTTCTTGATAAGAAGAACTTTTCTAAACAAGTCGGTACAATCTTATCAGTAGTTATTTTAATTCTACAGAAAAAAAATCCTTATCCTTGGTGTTTCAAAAAATTTTTTCTATGAGCTATTAAATTGATTGAGCCAACCTTGAACTACTAAATAGTAAACAAAAAATATTATTTTATTCAACATTTAAATAAAATATTGCCTTATTAGCAATTTAAATGTTGAAAACCAGCACAAAAAATATGCATCTACTGTTTTTTACAGAAGGCCTATTAATTAAAATACCAAAGTTGATTAATGCCTAGCAATAAATAATTGTTTTAACTACGAAAGAGTAAAACAGGATAACAATACTATAATTAGTTTTATTTGATAAAAATATAGGTCTGATAACAGTGAAGAATTTAATTTAAAATAAAGGGCTACTCGTTAAAATATTAAGTACAGCAATTATTTTTGTTACCATGTAGGTAGCGTATTATTAATTATTTATTTCATACATACAGCTATCATTACAGTATACACAATCTAAATTATTATCCTGTCTGTATGATTACTAGAAATTTGACCAAAATATCAACCGACTGTAAACCTTGTTTTTGGGTCTAAAAAAAGCAACAACATAGATAATTATTAAATGCCATCCTATGAGCCTGCATAAGAAAAAAATATATATTATATATTTTATTGTAAAAAAATATATTTAGGAATTTATATTTTTACAAATATTTTTTTACTTTAAAAGTGCTTCTAGGAAATTATTTATTAAACTAGTTTTTCTATAAAACTACGAGATTATGACTGATTCATTCTACTTCCAAGTTTTATAACAATTGAGTATTTCTAATGATTGTATTTTTTTATTCTTTAAGAATGTATGTAATTGAATTGTAGTTTATCCTTATGCATTTGAACTTTGATGCAAAACTGCATGTGCAAAACGGTAGCTTGAACAAATTATTCAAATCATTCTCTTTTAAAACTGCACCATCTATTTTAATTACCTATAATATTCTATTTTAGTCAACTCAATAAACATACAAACAATAGACATTCCTAATAATTATATATGCAGTCAGACAGTTCCTCTAAAATCTTTTATTATTCTAATATGCCAGTTATAATTTTTTAACAAATCAGTGTTCCAAGAATATTGCCAACAATATGTTCCTACTAATAATACCCAACAGGATGCTGTGAAGTACTATTCGAAACGGACATGGCTGTCCTGGAACTCATCAACGAAGTCTGTAGCTCAGCGGTGCAAAAAGATGGCAAACTCAACCCTTACGCTGCAGCTGAATGTCGAAAAGCGGTCAACGAGACCTGTGGAGTAGACTTAGCAGCATTCCTGAAAAGGAATGAAAATGTTGGGAAGACTTCTAAGGCGTTGGCAGAGACTATCAAGAGTAGCAACAGCTCCTGCCTCAAAGAACATTTCGGAGTGCCCATATGGAATGTCGGAGTCCACATTTCTCAGAATTCCTGGACACAGCAAGACAGTTAGTGTACTAGATTGTTCCAGAGTGTTACATATTTGTTTGGCCCTTAGTTCAGTTCCAAGATTTTAGATTAATGGATGGCGCCGTACATGAAAATGTGTTGTTTTGATTAATTTATACTGTATTGAGTGTTGAATCATCGGTATGTTTTTTGATGACTAAAGTGTAATGAGATTTTGGTATCACAACACTAAATATCTTGGCTACATACGTACATAGTTACCATAGCCATTTCAAGATGATATTGTCTATAAATTGATAGTTCTGAATGTAATTCTGTTTCTGAACTGGTGCCAAGCAAATAGTGTTAATATGATTTCTAACAGACACTAACAAGCATGGTGCTGTTTTGAGAATGTATTCTAATAATATAATTTTACAATTAAGTTTAGATAGGTGTATAAAGAACATTCCTGTATAAATCTCCTTCATATACCATGTGATATTTCAAGACATAGTTTTAAGTTACACATGGATATCTTGAAAAACGTGATTCGTAAGTCTATATCATGTACATCGTATTATCAAATAAGGACGTATTTACAATGAAGTCAACTAGGTAGCTTCATATTTTTTGAATTTTGTATTTATTTCTCCAAACGATATTTTGTGTCTAATCATAATTGCCTCACCAACTCCTTGCCAATACAAAAGGACCTGTAAATGTTTTAATTGAAATATAAACTGATTTTCAGTCAGCCGGTATTATAAAAACATCTTGGGAATTAATTCGCCTCTTTGTGCTCCCCAAAATTATGACCTTTGTAGTCTAATTAGGTACAGATTATTCTTCTAATCGCTCTTTCACTGCTCATAATTTTGACTTAGTTAGTTTTATATTCTCAGGTGCTAGATCGGTTAATATTTCGTCCTTTTACCTACTCGATAAATTGTCACAAGAGCATTCGTAATTTCGTGTTCATTTCTGATTAATCAAACAACTAGGGATCTTAACTTCGTGTTGATTAATGCGTGTGTATTCATGGACCGCCTACCAGTTCATTCATTCGAGTTTCTCTAACCTTAACCTAAAGAACCGTACTGCTTGCGTTGGTGGAAATGTTAAGAGTATTAGTAGACTCGTAATCCTACGCCAACATTACACTACATGCTGCTACGTGGTACGCGTTAGTGACGTTCGTGTTGGAGGATTTACAAGCTTGGGTTTATCAGCAGTGGACAAATAGCAACCGGTCCTAATGTGTGCTCTCTCCCCTTCAAATATGTGCAAGAGTATCTGCGACTCGAAGACTTTATTTAAAACGATCGTGGTCCAAAATTCTATTGAATGAGCAGGTTTTTGATTCAGCCACGGCAAGTCACCTCCTTTATAAAACTATCTGATTAATCTTTAGGGCTCGCTTTGTTAATCACCCCAAACCCTACCTGGAGGTGATAGACTCACCTCAAGGTAGGGTCTCCAGGAAAGCCATGGGTTAATTGAGACGTGGTAAACAGTAAAACGGTCAAGAGAAGACAGTGTAATTAGATATCTCATCTCTATCTTAAATCCAAGGACGAATTTCTATAACCAGGCCTTCCAAACTTAAAGCCATAAAATATATCCCAGTGAACACTCCACCATCAAAGAACAGAAAGCTATCGGGGTTACCAGTCACATGTGCATTACGTTCGACCAGTTTACGTAGCAGAACTAAATATAGCGTCTGTTGATACCACACCGATGTTCTGCATCCTCACACTGGGTTATGCAAGTTTATTGTAAACATACGTCATGGCTTGATAGCTGGAGGTGTGGACAAAGAAATAATACTTCGAAAAGAGGCAAAACCAATAAAAAAACGTAGTTTTACTTTTATTTCATTCGTTTTTGGGTGTAAGATAGTTTCAGTCACTCAGGGTTTGTATCAGTTGCAAACGAACGAACGGGTTCCAAATCGTGCGGTAACAGAACCGAGGAAAGAAAATAAAAGGCAGGCATTTCATTAGCACAGACTTAGACACACAGCACTTAATAGAAATAAAACACGGAAGCAGCATAAGTGAATTGATACACTCAGTTCCACTTTTTTTCAAAGTAATAATTGAATTCCTATATCCACCCGAAGGTTAGTTAGGAACGCAAAGATGAACTAGGTGACTAAAATCTGTTAACTGAACGATCTTTTGCTTGCAGATGGTGTCATTTGGTAGCGTAGTTCCAATTTATAATTATATATTAATAGTAGTTGCTGTTTCAATTTCAAATAGTCGCAACGTAATTGTGACTATTTATTTTTTAAAAGCCCACACAGATCTTTCAGATAAACCATCAAGTTCTCGAGATGCCTTCTAAAATCTCGATCTTGCTATTAATACACGAAAACATTTAAATTAGGTACTGTAAACTTGAAAATTGGATTGAAGAAGATCATTTATCATTAAGATTATCAAGATTTGCCACCATTGCTGATATTTAACGACTTTTCTGCGTAGTGGCAAACTTCAGTAACATATGGTGTGTTTTATGGTTGTTTATAGAAACGTTTTTGTTCCCACGACGCTTCTTCCCGTCGGTACAATACTGAGTAATTTTATCAGCCGTTTATACCAGCCATTCATGTTTCTCAGGAGCGTTTTTGATTCTGCGACACAATTTAAATTGCGTTATTAGGCGATGTCGCGCAAGTCATTTCTATGAAAATTCCTGGTCGAATTTCATCGCATTGCGTCCATGTATATCGGTGTGATATAAATTTTATCGCGTCCAGCCATCAAGAAGGTCGCTTACTATAAAGTTTACATTATTTTATTGTTGCGTATATTTTCCTTGAGGAAGCTTTTGAAATAGCCGTTACGTTTGAATTGTTGGAAACCTGATTATTTTTAGGTTATCATGATTAGGTCGCATGTCAAGGTTAATTTGATAGAGTGGCGGCAACGTGGACTTATTGACTGCAATTGCAGCGACAATTTTTTTTTTCCGCTATCGAAGGACCATCTAATGGTTTTACGAACTTGCAAGGGTGATATTTGATGCGTGAATTTGTGATCAGGAAGATCACGCTAACACAAAATGTTGGTCATAGATGCTTATGCTATTTTTAATTTAGTAATTATTTTGCCATGGTTGGTGTCAGACTTTAGATGTTTCCCCATCCCACACAGCTGCTGAAAATACGTCTAAAGCCGCGCTCAAAACCTGATTTTCCGCCTAGATTTTAGCAGCCATAAAACATAAAAATTTCCTCCCAATCTTCATCAACACATACACCACGTAGATTTATCGACACCGCATGAAGATTTCAACAATCATTTCGTTCGCAAATGTAAATAACAAGACAAGACGTTAGCTTTCACAATGCGGTATGGAGCGGCATTTCAAGTAATACTCGTTTAGTGGCCTCTAGTGCAAGAACAAAAGTTTTAGCGTCACATTGTCACATTACTAAGGTCATATATGAGTAACGGTGTCGTAGTTTCTTGTTAGATAGGAAATTAGTACCATACTGATTTTGACGCCTCGGAATTGGTGTTTGGAGTTTCTTGTGTCTCTTTTGACCTCGTATTTGGTCTTTTCTTTCGAGTGATATATTGGTCGTATGTCTTTAATCCTCTTGAACGCAACGAGTAATCATTTGCATTATTCCAACTTAAGGGGTCTTTATAACAAATAACAAAGTTCAAATTACCAACCTATTTTTTGTTAAATGGGGGAGACATTCAAAAGGCGCCTGGACTTTTCGGTAAGATTCCAGGGAGTGTGATATTTTTCAATAAAACCACCTCGGTTATCAGCACGTAGAAGAGGCCACATGAACTCTTAAAAGACCACCCCGGAACCCCGCTGTTTACTTTTGTATGATTTAAATATGAACAAAAGTTGATCGATATTACACCGTTCGTATTATGCGCATAAACCCAAATAAGTGTATTCAGCGTTAAATTCGGTGCAATGCTCCCATTCCGGCCAGTTTTGGACAGAGCCAAAAAATTACTCTGTTAGCTTAGTTAACAATGAAACCACCGGAAATAGCATATTAGGAAGAGTTGAAAGTAATTTTAGTGTGTTCTATTTTATTACTATTTAGTTTGGCATACTGAGTAGGGTGTAGTGGTCAAACTAAATGGTTTAGAGGTGTTTTAAACAAGCAAGGATCTTTAATACGACAGCTTTCTGATCTCCAAAGATGTGTTGTCGAGAGATGAGTCATACTGAAATGTTATGGGCGAGGTATTTGAAAACGTAGTTTGATACTGTCATTCATCAGGTAGAATAATGTAGTTTTATGTAGACTTAGCAGCATAAATATTAATACTTTGAAAGTTATCATCCGGTTACTATTTTATTTTATTTACTAGCTGTGCCCACGGCTTCGCTCCCGTCATCTGTCTGCCAAACCTACCCCTATACTACTCTACTTCCCTTCCTGCCTACCCTACTTACCAATTTTTTTTCTAAGGTTACCATTCTTTCGCGGAGAATCTTAGCACCGCCATTCAGAAAATGACTTCAAATGCACAACGCCATCTATCGAATATCGAGTTCAACTATCCGAGTATCTGAATTGCGTGTGTTGTGATAATTTTACTTCTTCAACACTTTAAATTCATCTCACTTTTGATAGAGTGAACCGATTGCGATGAAACAAAAACTAAGTAATACTTTAAGTTACGCACATTTTTTATTTATAAAATATATCTACTTTGGTTTCTTACATTTCACGTGATGCGTGCACAAATAAACAGACAAACAGACAAAAATTCCAAAAATACTGAAAATGGGTTCTGTTGGTTATCCTTTAACACCCTGGCTATTTTTTTGAAATATTTTCGATGTACAAAAATGTCTTTTCTACAGATTTATTATATGTATATATTAATGATGATTAGGAAAAACAAACGGTTACACATTACAGTATAAATAAAAAATTGAACAAAACAGTGTGACAAATGTTCACGATGTTTTTATCCCCCGACGAAAAAAGAGGGGTGTTATAAGTTTGACGTGTGTTGCTGTGTTTCTGTGTGTTTGTCTGTGGCATCATAGCGCCTAAACGGATGAACCGATTTTGATATAGATTTTTTTTTGTTTTAAAGGTGACTTTGTAGATAGTGTTCTTAGCTATGTTTGGTGAAAATCAGTTTAGCCGTTCAAAAGTTATGGGCTGTTTTCTGTTTGAAACGGAGTATTTTCGCAAGATATCGTGTCATAATTACGTGTTCGATAGATTGTTGATCGAAGCGTGTCTACTACTAGATAAATTATGTAGAATAGAATAGAATATCCTTATTGTACACCATAAAATTAAACCATTTTCAAGAAAAACTTGTTACGTAACTTGTTACGTTTATTATGTAGTTTAAATAGTATGAAATAAAAAACAAAATTGCCGGTGGCTTTGGATATTTTGATTTTATTATATTTGAGGTAAATTAAAAACGGCATGCATAAAAAGAAAGAAAAGTAAGAAAAAATATAAAGACAAAACAATTATTATTATGTCAATATTATTATTAAATTATTAGGTATTTATACACAAAAAAAAATTACCAACCACAAAATAAAAAAAAAAAACAAGATGTCAGAAAAATGTCAAACAATAAAAAAAAACCGAAGTGACAGAAAAAAAGCATTTAGTAATTAAATTATTATTATTAAGTCACTATAAATCAAAACTTATGTGGAGGAACTACCTACATATTTTGACAGATTTAATCCGGTAACTAATTTATTTTGTAGATAGGGCGTGTAATTATGCGTCTACGCAGCTTCACGCACGAAAGTTAATGTCTGTGACCTGTCATTCCGCATTATTACGATATTGCCATGAATATTGTGTTTAAACAGGCAACGTCCGATTTCTGAAATCCTATTTCGTTCTGTGAGAGTTTCAGACGTATCTTTCAGACTGAAAGTAACTTTCTTCCAGTCATAACTTCAATTAGAGTTAATATATAATACTAGCTGAACCACGCGGCTTCGCTCCCGTCAACTGGCTACCTAACTACCTACCCTACCCTACCTAACTACCTACCCTACCCTACCTACCTACCCAATAGTTTTTATCTATCATCAATAGTTTTCTCAGTGCACGCCAAAGAATGAATTTTATAGGCAAAATGTTGCCTATAAAATAGCCGTGACAAATCATACACAAAAAAAAACCTTCCTCGTTTCTTACTCTTTCTATTGGTGAAAACCGCATGAAAATCCGTTCAGTAGTTTTTGAGTTTATCGCGTATAGACGCGGCGGGGGACTTTATAAAATGTGTGATGTATGTTTCAAAAATTTGTGTTTTTTCGGGTTCCGTATCTCGAAAGGAAAAAACGGAGCCCTTATAGGATCACTTTGTTGTCCGTCTGTCTGTCAAGACCCTTTTTCTCAGGAACGCGTGGAGGTATCAAATTTATATTTAATACTAAGGACTACTGCCCCTTAAAGCTGTGAAAAAATCAAACTTCTAAGCCAACGCAATCAAAAGATACAGCCGTTTATACCGTAAATTGCCGCAAATTTTCGACACTCGCAAGGGAATCAAAACAGGGTACTTCCCGTGAACTCAGAATTTTGAAATTTGGTACGAATCAACGTCTTATAGCACAGATAAAGGCATAATTGCGAAAACCGTAAATTTTTGGTTACATGATATAATAAAAATATTTTTAATAATTTTAAACATACTACCCCTTTCCTCATGAACGCGTAGAGGTATTAAATTGAAATTCATATCAAATACTCAGGTCTATAATACCTTTACCTTTTCCTTTTTTGGATATCGCTGCACATGCTGAGATAGGAGCTTTTTTGGTCTCGCACGGGGTTTTTATTTTGTTTAATTTTAAGCTAAATTTCGCGTGTCTCCTGTGCGGGTCACAAATAAATACTTTTTCTTTCTTCTTTCTTTAAGCTGAGGTTTGTACGGAACCCTCGGTGCGCGAGTCCAATTCGCACTTGGCCGGTTTTTTTTACAATCAGTACTTTGTTAGTTATTTTGCAATTCCAACCATATGCCTAACACGACATGTGCACGACCCAATATTTGTTCAAGTTACATAATATGGCGCTAACATGACGATCTGGTTAGCGCTCCGAGGACCTTGGTAGCCCATATGGTTTTTTTTTAAACAAATTAGGTAATGCCCATTGACAATCCGGGTCAAATTAATACATCTGCGTATGTTAGTTTTGTCGTAAATTATTGTTGAATTATAAAATACACACGAGCAAAAGCCCGTGAATTCGCCCGCGTGAAAAGTGTTTTATTATTCCAAGGAAACTACCGAGATAAAAAGTATCCTGTGTCTGAATCTAGGTCGTTTATTAGTGTAAATATAGTTGCATCAATTTCTGATCAGCGGTTTAGATGTAAAAACGTAACAGAGTTTACACATCTATCTATACCAATATTATAAAGAGGAAAGATTTTTTTGTTTGTTTGTTTGTACCGAATAGGCTCCGAAACTACTGGACCGATTTAAAAAATTCTTTCACCAATAGAAAGCTACATTATTTCTGAGTGACATAGGCTATTTTTTATTCCCGAAAACGGGTCCTGTGGGGTGGCCCACGGGAGCGAAGCCGCGGGGAACAGCTAGTATAATATAATATTATAAAGAGGAAAGATTTTTTTGTTTGTTTGTACCGAATAGGCTCCGAACCTACTGGACCGATTTAAAAAATTCTTTCACCAATAGAAAGCTACATTATTCCTGAGTGACATAGGCTATTATTTATTCCCGAAAACGGGTCCTGTGGGGTGGCCCACGGGAGTGAAGTCGCGGGGAACAGCTGGTTTGTAATATTAGTATGGATTGCTAATTCTAATGCTTGAAGAAGTATTATTCATGTTGAATTGACTAAGGAAAGAAGGCGCAGCTTTATCAATTAAAATAATTTTGCATCGTTTTTGTAATGTAGATCCGAAATAAAAGAAGGAACATTAAAATTATTTTGGTAAATGTAAAAACCACAAGTTTGAATTATTATTTACCCGACTTCTTTTCCTGCAACGATAACTGTCTCAAATTATTAGGAATAGTTTAATTTACTTCCTCTTACAAATTTTGTTTAATAAGTATGTTCCGGCAGAGAGGGGAGCGTCAATGCGACAAGGATTTTTTGTATTTTATGAAATGTACAGTAATTTTAGAACAATTTCTATGAAATGAAAATGACGCTCGTCGTCGCATTACCGCACCTTTCTGCGGGAGTCTTTAAGGCTGTACCCTGACCAAAAAATCAGCATGAGATAATTATGAGCATTCCTATTGGCCTAGCGGCACTGGTGGCGCATGAATTACGGTAGTGAATACGCCCAGATTTTAGAATAAAATCGAATAAAGGTCTTTTGAAAAAAATAAAACTTACAAAATTTTCGTTATCAAATTGTCTATCCATTAGTGTAAGTATAAAAAAATAATTAATGAACAATTTACGAGGAGATGCATGCTATCAATAATTATTTCTCATTTTTATGGTTTTGTTGGAAGGAGATTAGTGAAACATATACCTCGTTATAAAAAAAGTGTACTACCATTTTAGAATCAACATTATGTAGAAATTTAATGTATTTTTATTAATTGATATTTCTTTTTAAATAAAGAGTAGATAGCTCTTAAAAACTGCACAAAAACGACTAGCGCGGCGTTTTGCTCGGGAAGGCGCCTTAAGGCGCCGATTCCCTTGATTAGCTGGTTTTAAAATGAGAATCACGTCTAAATGGCTAGTCGTAATTTAAAAAAAAAAATATATGTTATACTAGACAATTTTCTTAATAATTTGATCTAAGCAAATTTTGACTTTTATTCGTATAACATAGTGTAATTAATTTGCGTCTTAAGCGCTGTCCATACATTACCGGGTTCCCGTCCCTGATGGAACACTTACATACGATTTGTATGAACGATCCGGATCTCCCTGATACGGTGATATGTGAACAAGGTCGTAAAAATCGTATTTAACCGATTCCTGCCGTGTTCCGTCAGGGATGGGAACCCGAAAATGTGTGGACACCGCTTTATTAGAAAGAAAATGGCTTAAAAACTAAAAAAAAAATATGGTTCAAGCATAAACTTGAAAGCAAACTAGCTATACAATATCATTTTGAAAATAGAACCACCTAAAACTAACAAACGACTGACCTAATGCTGTCGATCACGCGTCATCATTCAGTGACTCACGCGCACCCTATGTGTTGAATTAGGAAGTCGCTGGTTACTAAAAATGGGCTATAATTAATCCTGAGTTGTCTAAATACGACCTAGTGGGTTTGTTTGTTGCGCTTTAAGAGGAAACGGGGACAGAGAGCGCCGACTGAATTTCCTTAGTAAAAAGTCATAAATCGAGGTTTGCCTCTCGCCTATTTCCTCCTCCAATATTGGACCAATTTAAAAGATATTCCATAAATAGTATTATAAAATTTAGTAGTTTTTGTACTTTCCTTATTATTCTAGGACTTAAAAAAAAGCCTCAGATCTAAATGTAGATAATTAAACTGTCTTTGAGATGGTGTCGATTTCATTAAAATACGCCCAGCAGTTTTGGTGCGATTGTCGTCATTTTGTCCGCTTTAGACATGACTTTACAAATTAATTACACTATGTTATACGAATAAAACTCAAAATTTTCTTAGATCAAATTATTAGGCAAATCGTCTAATGTAACATATATTTTATCCAAAAAAATACGATTAGCCGTTTAGACGTGATTCTCATTTTAAAATCAGCTACTCAAGGGTATCTGCGCCTTAAGCGTCACTTTCTGGGCGTTAGGCAGATTTTATCATAACCTCGTGTTGACTATATTCATACAGGCTAACACAGTTCAATTTATAACAAGTTCTATTGAATATTACCAAGGTATTGTTTAGTCATCAATCATTAATCTACCAAGTGTTTAGCTCTGATTCATTCGCATGGTTTGTGGTTTACGTTAGTGTCTTTAGTAATTTATATTGATTTATTTGTAACAGTTTTAATTGATCAGTATTAACTTGTTGAGTTCTGCACATTATACACGTGACGCTGGTTATTTTAAAGCTGAATCAATCTCAATCTGCCTAGCCTTGTCCCAACTATATTGGGGTCGGCTTCCAGTCTTACCGGTTTCTGAGTACCAGTGTTTTACATGGAGCGACTGCCTATCTGACCTCCACAACCCAAAAACTGGGTAACACGGTACCCCTTGGAAAGACTGGTGTCAGACCTCAAGCACCCAACGCCATTTCTATGTGGCCTGCGCCATAATATCCACATTTCAGCAGTTATGTTTTGAGTACCGAGTATCTACGTGTGTAAATGTGTGTTTACCTCTGCCCACAGTCTGTATACAGGTGATGAGGTTCTAATGTGTTAAATCATTAACATTAGTCGTAGGTTTTGTGTGACATTAAAACTTAATAAAACGAATTTATTTGTATTAATAAACAATAAACCTATTGTCTTGTAAATGCTTTCATTTATTTTACCCTGCCATAGACATAATTAAATTCTCTTAACTGGCTAATTAATCGACTACCCACCGATCCATCTATCAATGAACCACCCATTCATTGAATAAAGTGTCACAATGACATGGTGTTCTCTCTAGCATAAGTAGAGAAATTTAAATCAAATGCCACAGTCGTGACCGGTGTTTAGCTCTTGAAATATCCATCAGGCGTTAATATCGAGTGCCTACGCATTCCAAGTGAAGGTAGACCCACTTATCAAAATTCAATTCCAGAGACTAAATTAACTTTAGAAGTTTCCGTTGGTCATAAACTTCTATGAACTGAAAAGACTGATATCTAGTTATTGCAAAAATTTAACCTTTACATGTGTTCGTTGGCCATGCCTTTGGACAGAAAAGATACCTGAATATTTTAATCTAGGAGGGATAACTGACATTGTAGATGCAAACAAACTATTGCTAATTGCTATGATGAAAAAACGGTGATGCACAATACCGTAGACTTGAAACTCTGTCCGTTGGTCACAAACTTCCAGGAACTGCAAAGATGCCTGATTATTTAAATCTAGGAGTAAACCCACACAATTTAAAAATATCAGTAGATAATACTGAAAGGACAGTGATATCAAAAACAGCAATATTAGCCTTTAAATGTGTTCGTTGATCATAAGCCTCTGGACAGAAAAGATAACTGAATATTTTTATCTAGGAGAATTAACTGACATTGCAGATGGAAAAAACGATTGCTAAATATTGCTGAAAATACGGTGATGCACAATACCGTAGATTTGAAACTCTGTCCGTTGGTCATAAACTCCCATGGATGAAAAGCTCCTGAATATGTCTACCTAGATGGGAAGAGATTCTTGTGGATGAATTTATTTAGAATGTATGCTCAAGCAGAGAATGCGTTAGGCATTCTCTGCTAGTCAACCAAGGGTGGTGAAAATATAACATGGCAGGTGCATGAAGGTGCAATAAAGCCTAATACTCAAATAACAGTTATACAATTAGGAGTGAAGGTACTAATTTTCGCCTAGCAAACCAATGCATGTTATTAAAGCAGATGGTGCACTAAGTACCTATCTTGCGTAATCAGATGTTGGCCAATGGAACGGCCATTACCGACCAGTATTAGCCAATCAGACGTGACTACGGCGCATCACGGTTGCCGCAACATACTGCCTTGTGTGTCGTCTATGTACCGCTTTCATTGTTAACACCATTAATACCTGAATGCGTCGGGCATCTATAAATTAAAGGTATTGCTGTCTTGTACTTGACAAATGAAAAGACTTAAAACTAGCGGTAAATCAGATTGAATTTCTGTCACGATCTCAAGTTGGCTTCAAGAAAAAGATGGCAATGTCTTGAAACATTTCTTGTTATAAACTAACCTGGAGCCTAATTGCGTAAGTGAATTCAGCAAAGCATACAAGTCCATTGCTTCCCAAAAACGATTTTACGTATTAATATGCAATAAGTAAAGTCGTTTTTGGGAAGGAATTGACTTGTTTGCTTTGCTGAATTCACTTACGCAATTAGGCTGCTGCACTTTTCACACAGCATAAAACTAATCCGTTCCTTATTCCCCAGCTATCAAACAAGAACGACCCTTGATTCGCGGCTCCGGACCACATCCCGCCCTCCGCGAGAGAGGACGGGCCATCCCCCCTGGAGCGCCACCTTCTCCAACGAAGAACACCGTGGCCATGCCTCCTCACGTCAGGGTACGAACCTCCCCGCTATCCGGGTACTATGAACTGGAGATCAAGGTCAGTTAAGGGGGGAGATTGCTTGTGAGGCTTTGCAAGGTAGGTCGGGAGTTCCTGGTGGTTATTGTTGCTGGACCAAAGGGTTTTTTGAAGATAAATCTGTCCTTCGAAGTTACGGGGATTTTTCAGTTCTATCTCATGTCCATGGTTCAGTGGTTGATCAAAAAAAACCCAGCCTTATTGCACAGTACTACAATGTGCCAATGATAAGATTCTGTTGTGGTAAAAGGATAGTGCAATTGCTATTCACCTATATAACTCCGTCTCTCTCTCACACAGTAATCATGATGGTTTTAAGACGTCATTGTTGGATTCCATAATGTATGTTAGACCGTATATTTTCGATATTATTTACCTTAGAACAGAGAGGATTGGTACTCGTAGAACATCGTAGCTGTCGAGTAAGAGCTGTTTCGTACTGCATCCGATCCGAGTCAGAGAAATGACCCGGATCGGATGCAGATGTATCCGTAGTACCACTTGTAAGAGGTGTTACGCACTAGATCCAAACTTCGTTCCGACCTAATTCAGAACATTTTCAATTCGGATAGAACTTGGAACTCAAATCCGGACTCGGATCGGATTCAAGCGAAACTGTTTTAAGGTATTATTGTAACTTCCATGATAAGTTAAATCCCCAAGTTCTTTGGATTCGATAAATCATGTGAATAGCTTATGCGTTTACATGCGGATATTGAAAAATCCCAAATGCAAATGAAACTTTGGGAAAGCAACACTAGAATCATTAGGAACTGTCGTTACATGTACTAATATTAGAGACAAGCTTCGCCTGTGGTCGGCACTTCTAACTGGTGAGTACGCATAGATTAGCGCGCCTTAACAACATGTAAACTTTATGAGCTTCATAGCACCGTTACCAGCTAATCGCTTTAAGAATTATTATGTTCTAAGATGCACCTCGTTGATCTAGTCATGAGGTCCTAAGACCTATGAAGAGAGTTTTCAACGAGATTGGGGAGGAGTAGGTTATCTAGGGGACCACAATAGGGGATCTATTGTGGTCCCACAATAGATCCCCTATTGTGGTCCCCAATGGGTCAAAGTGTCCGAGTTATTTACGGCCCCTCGACAAGATAAGATATGGTCCTACGTTCGATTTCCGGCAGCCTAATTGCGTAAGTGAATTCGGCAAGGCGAAGGATTTGACCCCAACAATCGACCAATCACATAGCTGGAAATCCACAACGCGTGCTTTCATCTCGCACGTTATTGGTCGATTGATTGGGTCAAATGCTTCGCCTTGCCGAATTCACTTTACGCAATAAGGCTGTGGGTTGGGCAAAATGTTTTTGGTTTTTTCATCTGAAATTTTTCAGGACCAGCCCTGAATCTGGACTTGTCCCTGATTGATGGCAATAGGTTATAAATCTATTTAAAAAAAATATATTCAGGTATCTTATCATCCCCTGTATGGTCGGGTGTCAGATATAATAAAACATCCCAAAATGTGGTGTAAGACTGCCTTTATTATGTTGATACTATGACTTATATATTGGTTACACACATTGAAATAGAGGTTGCATACGTACTACATCACACCTCCCAAGGCAATAAAAAAAAAAAGTATTCCTTTGCATGGATACTTTTTTTTTTATATATATAAAACTACGTAATGTGGTTACAAATTTAATGTAAAATTACTGTTTATTATCTACGAGTAATGGTTTTGAGTTACTCGCAGGTTTTTTTTTTTTTTTTTTTTATATATATAAGTATATTAATAAACAACTTATAACTAAGATTACAGTTGTTGTATCGCTTGTGTTTATATACAAGCGAATTGCTTTTTTTTTTTTTTTCCAAACTTATACCTAAGATTACAGTTGAGTTCTGTGTTTACAAATAAAACATGTAAGTACTTTTTGTTGGCACCATTCATTCAGGGCATCACGAGTGCATATCATTTTACAGCCACGATCGCAACGAAGGTCAGTAACCTAGGTGTTGTTGCTAAGTATACAATATATTATGACTTTATGAGTAATACAACTTCGTTCTGTTTTTATGAATAACATCAATTTTTCCATTAATGTTTACCTCTACATTTGGCGACAAATCTCTAATAACAGTGTAGGGACCAGTATAAAGGTTTGAGAGCTTATTACCAGTTTCATTTTTAATCAATATTTTATCATTTGGTTTATATTCTACAGGTCTTACATATTTATCATATCTGTTTTTCCTTTCTAATTTCGAGTTAATCAAGTTTTCCCGTGCTTCTGTTTGTGAAATCTGTAATCTATATTTAAGCTCAAGGGGATAACTGTCATAATTGTATAGTGGTTCTACTGTTCTTAAAAGGTTACTTGGTAAGTTACATTTCTTTCCATACACAAGTTCGAAGGGAGTAAATTTTGTCGATGAATGTACTGTGGTGTTGTATGCAAAGGCCCAAAAAGGTAACCATGAACTCCATGAGTCTGGTCTTTGATTGATGTGCATTCTTAAAAAGGCCCCTAGGGTTTTGTGAGAATTCTCCAGTGCACCAATGCTCTGGTGATGATAGGCTGTTGAGTTCAGTTTGGAAATATTAAGAATTGTACATACCGCTTTGAATGTCTCTGACATAAACTCCGTTCCTCTGTCAGTTGCGATTTCCCGAGGCACACCGTGCACGAGGATGAAGTTGTTGACGAACACACGAGCGACTTCAGCTGCTGTTCTATTCACTAGTGGAAAAGCGCATACATATTTTGATAGTTCACATTGAAGTGTTAAAATATACGTGTAGTTATAGTAATCTCTATCAAGAGGCCCTACTATGTCTAAAAATATCTTCTCAAATGATGATTGTGCCGTTGTGGTTATTACCATGGGTTCTTTTACCATAACCGTATACTTTTGTTTTTGACAAATAGGGCATTTTTTAACATAGTTATTTATATCCTTTTCGAGACCCGGCCAGAAATAATATTTTTTAATGTTGTTAATCATTCTTTTTGTGCCTGCGTGGCCACTTGTGGGTAATAAGTGAAAGTCATTTAAAATGACTCTCCGATCTTCTAAATTATCTACTTTTTCTATATTATTTAAAATACACAATCGCGGTCCTTCCCATTTAGTATATCTTTTAACCTCATTAGTTATTTTTCCTAAGAATAAGTTATGGGATTTATTTTTCACGAAACATATTTCATGTATATCATTAACTTTACAGAAATCGCACATCGCTCTCACAAATGCGGCTGGCGTCAGTTGTGATCGAGCAGATGGATTTCTATACAACATCATTTTTGCTTGATCATATGAAAATATATTATTTCCCTTATATATTCTATTCGTTTTTTGTAGCCTGTTTAGACTTGTTTTATCAATGAATTGCAGCTCTACTGCATTACTAGGCTTGTTAATTGTTCCCACAATCCTTGCTTGATCTTCTTGATCCGGGACACAGTTGTCTGCGGTATCTTCCGGAATATGAGAAGTTTGTTCTAATCGTTTTATCTGTGCTCGTGTCATTACAAATAAACTTTCGTGCATGTTCTTTAAATCTTTCGATGATATTGGAATTCGAGATAAAGCATCGGCGGCTGCATTTTGTTGACCTTTGACATATTCTATTAAATAGTCATATTCTTCTAAACATAATCTAAATTTGAGTAGTCTACTTGATGGCTCCTTTAAGCTAAATAAATATACCAGTGGTTTGTGGTCAGTTACTATTTTGAATGGACGACCATACAAATAGGGTCTATAATGTTTTACGGCCCATACTATAGCCAGGAGTTCTTTTTCAATAGTCGGGTAATTACGTTCAGCTTTGTTTAAACTCCTACTGGCGTAAGCGACTGGCCGACCATTGCCGTTGGATAAAACCGCTCCTATCGCGTACCCTGACGCATCAGTTTGTACAATAAACTGATTTTTATCTGATAAATCCGGATATTGGAGAACTGGTGGTGTAGACATACATTCTTTAAGTGTCTGAAATGCCTTTTGTGCATCGCTATTCCAAATGAATTCTACATTTTTTCTACACAAAATATTTAAACTGTTTGCAATTTCAGCAAAATTTGGAATAAATTTGCGATAATAATTCGCTAAGGCTACAAAACGCTTTACTTCATTTGTGTTTTGGGGAATTGGATAGTTTTGTATAGCACTAATCTTTTCTGGATCGGGTAGTACACCGTTATCTGTTACGACGTGGCCTAAATAGAGCATTTCCTTTTTAAGAAAGTCGCATTTCATCGGATTTAATTTTAAATTGACACTGCGTAATCTTTCTATTACTTCGATTAAATTTTTGTTATGATTTGATAAGTCCCGTCCCATTATAATTAAATCGTCCTGATAACATAAACATTTTTCATAATTAAGGCCCGCCATTGCCATTGTCATCATTCGGGCAAATGAGTTCGGGCTTGTCATAAGACCCATTGGCATTCTAGTCATTTGATATTGACCTGAATGAAAAGCTGTAAATTTCCTACTATCTGGTTCAAGTTCCACGTTATAAAACCCTTGGCTTAAGTCTAAGTGCGTAAAATAAATGCAACCAGAAAGCGAGTCTAATATCTCATGAATATTTGGCAGTGGGAATTTATCATTTTGAACACAGTTATTTAACTTTCGGTAATCAATGACTAGACGCCATTTCTTCTCTCCATTTGATTTCTTTGGTACTAATAGAACGGGACTAGACCATTCGCTATTACAGGGTTCTATTATACCTTGTTCGAGCATGCGGTTAATTTGATTCTGTATTTCCCCTTTTTGTGAATGTGGGAGCCTGTAAGGTTTGCTGTAACTTGGTCTAGTACCGGGTTGTATTGTTATTGAATGTTTATACAGGGTGGGCCAATAATTTTTGCACTTTTAAAACATGAATAGAAATAAAACTACAACTGTTATTTTGTTGATTATATTTTTAACGTTTTGAAAATTTAATGAAATTTATTTTTTAAAAATGACATCGTCGAGATGTGCACCGTCTCGTCGTTGGCACTCTAGCAATCGACTACGCAAACTTTGGAAAACTCGCTGACACATGCTGCGGGGGATCGCGGCTATCTCGTCGTGGATGTTTCGTTTTAATTGGGATATATTCGTCGATTTATCAAGGTAGACTCGACTTTTCAGGTATCCCCATAAGAAAAAATCGCATGGTGTAAGATCCGGGCTTCTCGGAGGCCATGGAATATCACCTCTGCGAGAAATCAATTTATTCGGAAACATTTCTTTGACTACCGGTAAAGTCACATTTGACGTGTGGCATGTTGCTCCATCTTGTTGCATCCAGGTCCTGCTGTTGTATCCTTGAAATTCATGCAACTGCGGCGTCAAAAACTCTCGCAACATCTTGACGTATTCCGCTGAATTCACAGTTACATTATTTCCTTGATTATTTTCCACCACCAATTATGCCCTTTGCTGATATGGCAGCCCATACTGTCGTTTTAGGTGAATGAAGTGGCTTTTGGTGTTTAAGGCGAGGGTTTTCCCTGCTCCAATATCGACAATTGTGCTTATTCACGTGCCCGTTGATGTGAAAGTGGGCCTAGCCGTAGGAATCGTTGTTTTTGTAAAATTGTTTAACACAAAAAGCACGCTGTTGTCCCGTGAAGCGCTCCATCGTGACTAAAATTGCATGTAGCGACGCATAGTTTCCCGCCACCCGCGCACCCCTCCCTCCAACGGTATTCGAGAAATTTAGTGTTGCAATTTGCAAAAAATATTGGCCCACCCTGTATATAGTTGTCGTAGTGAGTTGGTCTCCTTCGAGGTAAAAGATATCGTTATACTTTGCGCATATGTTCCTAATGCTGATTTTTTCCTCCTTATTTAGATGATCTAATTTTAATAAGGGAAGCAGTTTTTTGACTCGTTCTGCATGTTTCTTTGGCTTGTCAAATATACAGATATTATAATCTCTTGCTTTATGTATTTTAGGATTAATGCTATGTACATAAAAATCGTTTTCTGTTGTGTTCAAAATTCTTATTGGTAGCTTTCCGTCCGCGGGGCTTGCTATTGTACTTGCTAAAAATATTCCGTTTCCTATCTGCTCTGCGCAAACTACACAATCTTCTGTTATATCGGTCGTAATGTAATGTGTGCTTTCGGACCTAGCGGGTATAGTTAGCGTCTCGTTATGTTTGGTAATAGGCACACAAATTTCTTTATTGTTATTATACATTAATATTGACACATGTCCATAATTCTTCTTATTTTTTTACTGACATGACATTATTATGATTGATTGTTATTTTTAATATGAATTATTATTTTAGATGACTAAATTGTATTTAGTTTTAATTTTGATAATTGCATTGTAATCCAAATTTAAATTGTCACTTTATTATTAATATCTTTATGTTATGGCTAATTACTTAATGTGTACTGCATGCTATAAGTATAAACAATATGTAAAATTTAAATATTTGCACGGCTGAAATGCCGAATATAGTGAAACCTTATAGATCTTAAGAACTTATGTTAGCTACCTATATTCTTGCAAATAAATATATCATTCATTCATTCATTCATTCATTCATTCATTCATACATAACTAAGGAGTAATTTTTGAAGTTAATAATCGAATGATATTTGCTCAAAAAGTATTGGCCTAAAATGCCACTTGCCTTACAGGGTAAGGATTCAAATACGTAGAATTTATGGCTTAGAATTTGTTCACCTGCTCTTAATTCAAGATAAACAAAACCGATCGCTTCAATTTTTCCACCAATACCATTTACAACAAGTTTTCCTTTTTGGATGGGTTCATTCAACTCAGCAATGTGTTTATATTTTATGGCCGATATGGATGCACCGGTGTCGATTAGCCACGTATATGTAAGATTGTTATGTTTAGAGTGTAATGAAATATAATATATGCTACTACATGACATCATAACGCTTTTATTCACGAAAAAACTCTTCTGAATTATTATTATCATTGTTATTTTCAGATTGATTTTCTCGCGGATTTGAATCTGTCAAAATATGCGTATTTTGTTGCTGTTCCTGGTGAATAGTAGCTTGGTTAAAAAAAATCCTACCTTTAGCTCCACGGTTAAATGCGCCGCGGCCACGAGATCTCCATCCACCGCGACCTGTTTGCGATATTCGATCATCCCTCCGTTCCGCCGGTGGCGTTGATTGTCCTCGTCCTCGTGACATCCCCTGGCCTCTGGAATTCCTATATTGGTAGTAATTGTTATTACGACGCATAAATAAAATGTCACCTGACGTGGACGGTGTTGAAACTTCCTCATCGATGGCTGCTTGTATGGCATCACTTAAAGATGTAAACTGTCGTGCTGCTATTATTGTGCTTAGTCGACGATTTCTTAATCCGTCGGCAAAACTTTTAATGGCTGATTTTTCGTTAATAGGCTTCAATATTTCGTAGCTAGACTCATTGCCTTCTGATTGGGAAATCGTCAAGTCAACAAACAAATCAGTTATTTTCTTACCGTAGTCATCTATAGTAAGATCATTTTGTTTCAAATTGTACAATTTGTGTTGTAGAGCTGTTGCTGATTTTTTTGGTAACAGACATGTTTTCATAGCCTTTACTAACTCATTAACACTGTCATACTTTGCATTAAGTTTAAGTTTAGCAGACTGCGAAAGTCGACTTTTTAAAACAAAATTTATCAATTTAATTTGTCCGTCTACGTCAAGTTCCGTTTCATAGTATTCTACGCCATCAATGAGCTGTTTCGTATTTGTGCCGTCGTCATTTAGAACTGGTAATAAGCTCAAGGCGATTTTTAAATCGAATTTCGCCATATTTTGTTCAATAATTGACTCTTCAGTCGATGAATTATTACACAAATCTAAAATATTGTCATACAGGTTTACAAAATCTTTGTTTAATTTATTAAATTTACATAATTCCTCGTCTTTTAATCCGGTTTTAAGTAGCCTTAAATGGTCTAAGCTCTCATTGAAATTACTCAGCAATTTATCGGCCTCTTTTAGTTTTTTCAAAACAATTTCACCCTTTCGTCTACTTGGTCCTATTTTTATTAAATATATTCTTATCTTACCAAGGTCATTGTATATCTGTAACAATTCGTCATACATAACTGTCCATAATTTTATAGTTCATATACCAAATGCAAGTTCATATCGCGACTATGATTCCACTGCTGCACGCATACACTGCCTATGTTTGAATTACCACACTTTCACATTCATTAGAACACAGAACTCACAAGAACACTAGCCGAATTGTATGATTTGTTACGCCTCTGTGTTGTCAGGGATTCTTGTTGGAAGCGTGGACCCGACGTTCCTCGCCTGCAGACACGTTACAAGCACCGTCGCGACACCTTCTGGATCGATCCACAGAACGCCTTAAGATGTGTCTCGTTATCTGCTCTCGCGCCCAGGACTCATGACATCTTTTGTAAATTTTAAAGATGGAGTATAGTGCACCGATGAATAATATCGTGCAAATTATTGTTAGCACGATACTTATGGCCGATAAATGAAATTTAAATTCCTCTACCGTCGCTGTGTTTTTAGCGGCGCTATTTTGATTGAGGAAAACCTCCTCATTAGTTACTTTTGAGTTACACATTTTTCAAAGTCACTTTTAATATATTTTCCACTTAAACAGTTGCCACACTGAGCAAAACCGATACTAATCGCGTACATGATTCAAGCCCTGTTTAGTGGCAGGGTCGCCATGTATGGTCGGGTGTCAGATATAATAAAACATCCCAAAATGTGGTGTAAGACTGCCTTTATTATGTTGATACTATGACTTATATATTGGTTACACACATTGAAATAGAGGTTGCATACGTACTACATCACACCCCACATAAATATAATGTCATATGATTTTAAACACAACGTAAAATCAATAAAAAATAATAAAATCAATTACGAACACAATGTCAGAACAAAGTATTTTTTTAAACTAGGAATTTCTCCTGTATCGTGGGTGCGTTTATAAACATTTAAACTCACATACACAAGACACCCAGATCCGGAACATCTGATGAACAATCTGAAGTCCAAACGAATATTGTGCCGTGCGGGAATCGAACCCGCGACACGCAGCACAGCAGCCCATCACTCAATCACTTCGTCAACCTTGTCGTCCGTGCCGTCGCCATGTCGTCATAAAAATAATAAAATTACATAAAGTTAAACTCAAATAAATAAATTGTAGTTCTAAAAACTATAAATTGAACTAAAAAGTCGCTAATCCTGAAGATCTTGGTAAGGCTAATGGGACAAACAATTTAAACGCGCACGGTAGAATCAACTTTTATTACTTGCAAATTTAAATTTTTGTTTGACTTTCAAAAGTACTTTGACTTTGACTAAATTATTGCATTGTCACCGGTCCTTGATAGGTGTGCAAAGTTTCAAATCAATCCGACGTTTTGAAGTGGGTGAAAATCACGTTCAAAGATTCCGTTACATTGATACATAGATACATAGTTACATAGATACATACCAAGCTAATAAAAGCGTGTTAAAAATAAATTGTAGTTCTAAAAACTAAAAAACACGCTTTATTGGTAAGGATAATGGGACAAACTGTTTAAATTATTGCATTGTCATCGGTCCTTGATAAGTGTGCATAGTTTCAAATCAATCCAACGTTTTGAAGTGGGTGAAAATCACGTTCAAAGATTCCGTTACATTGATACATTGTTACATTGATACGTTGATACATAGATACATACATACCAAGCTAATAAAAGCGTGTTAATAAAATCACTTATTTATAAAACAAATTGAAAATCAACTGACATTAATACCTTCTCTCCGGCATTGGTACAGCAACATGTTTTCAGAACAGTGCCGGAGGAAAGGGCAGTCCAGACTTCCTGCAATCATCGACAGGACGAGATTGGAACTGGCCCGTACTCTGCAGATGCAGCGCACTTGCGCATAACTGCGTGGAAGCCATCGGTGTGTGCCTCTGTGCACATACCTGTCACCACTGTCTCTATTACATGCGACATAAAATTTCTGAAATTTACAATAGGAAAGACGAAACAATCCTCACATACCTTACTGAAGGAGTTATTTAGAATTTTTCATGTTGCTAAAGGGCTCCTATAATTCCATTGCGTGTTTCAAAACGAAGGTTCAAACCTTGTTCAAACAAACACCATGGAACGATATAAAAGTAAACAAGATTAAAACGTTTGTTGTCACAGTTTAGCTATTAGTTTGTGGTAACTCGTAATTTATTTGATGTTTGGTGCAAGTTTTAAGATGTACACCATACCATCGTTTGCTTCCAATTTCTTCTTCGTCGGTACACTCTTGGCAAAGCGGTCGTTGTCATCATGTTGCAGTGAGTCTTCGGCTGCCATAATTTGCTTAACGATGCGACGCCATCCGAGGAGCTCGTGGCTAAATAATAACAGCCGCACGGGTCGATCATCAAGCTTAAGCAACGCTTGACGAGGTCGGTCAGTGGATGGGTGACCATTTCAACATACCGAGTTTCCTCCGTGCCTCGGAAAGCACGCTAAGCCGTTGGTCCCGGCTGTCATTTGAAGATCTTTGACAGTCGTTACAGGTAGTCAGAAGCTTGAGATCTGACACCAGTCTTGCCAAGGGGTACATCATGTGATATGTCATGCTAACCAGTCCAAAGTGCGCCGGCAGCATTTAGCGCCATGATCAATATGATCACCATGTTTGGCAGACGGATTGGCATAATCAAAATGTCGTGATTGCTGAAAGGGTCAGCGGCCCTATACACTAAATCATCGAAAGCGAGGCGATAGCGATTGGAAAAATGACAAAAAATTATGAAAATGTCAAACGGTATCATAATGTCACATGATCAATCCCTAACATTTTGGCATTTCAACAATCACCAAAGCTTACATCGAATGACACTTGTCTAGGAGTCTCAGGAGGCTTTACTTTTGGCATTACCTAAGACACTCGGGAGTAGGGTTACCATTTTTAAAGTTTAAAAGTCCTGACAAAAAGCCAGACATTTGAAGAAAAGTCCGGACATTTGAGTGAAAAATCTGGACAAATCAGAAGGCCGGACATAGTCCGGACATGAAGCCAAATTTCCGGACAAACGCGGACGAATGATAACCCTACACGGGGGGGTGAACTATGAGGATTTTTTTCCTGGAAACGACAATATGGGTGGCAATATAGCAGAGAGCTGTTATTCGCCCATCGTTTAATAATTAATCGGCCACTCCGGATAGAAAGACCGCGATAAACTCACAAGTATGATGTCACCGTCATTATTTTCGTTGCGTGGCTTCTGGCGGCACACATGTTGGTAACACCATCATCTATCGAATATACTTTTATATTCTTAGTCTAATTAAAATGATGATGGAGCTATTGTATCAGCATGTACTGGGCCAAAATAGCGTCAGCGCGTGAGAAATTCCTGGATGGACCAAATATGGCGTGTCTATTTACATAGCATATGACATGATATAGAATATTTTGGCAAGACAGGAAGATCAGCAGCACCAACAAGAGACTCGTGGGAGCTCTTGTATTCTCGATATTTCTGTACGGCTCCGAATCCTGGGCATTTCGAACGGTGTATCGAAAAAACTAAAAAAAAGATACTACCGACTTCCATCATTCCATCGGGTAATCTATCTATCAAAATCGGTCCAGAATTGACGGAAATATCGGTGAACATAAACAAAAAAAAAACGTACAAGAAGTCGAACATAGAACCTCCTCCTTTTTCGAAAGTCGGTTAAAAAACTGAAAGATAAAATACTTTTTTACAAGCTTCAACGGACGGCTCAAGATTGCGGATTAGTTATTTTTTGTGCGCTGTCATGATATGGGTATCAAATGAAAGGGTTTACTGAGAAGAATACGAAAAAAGCTTGTTTTAAAAAAAAAAATTTTTGGTAAATAAATTATTACAAAAAATTCTTTGACATTAAAGCACTACAAAGTGGAGAATAACTTTCTTTTTGGAAGTCGGTGTCTTTGGTAGGTACGAATTTTTTTCGTTATGGACACCGAGAGAAAAAAATGGACGAGAAAGAAAAATGGACCCCCACAATATGGCGCCCAAAATCCGCCATTTTTATATTTACTAATTTTAATGTAGCCAGTGATACACGCAAGGTTAAGACGAATCGAGTGTCGTAAGAATCACCATAATCGCCCAACGCGTTTGGTCTCTAGAACGCCACATAGGAAAAAACATACATACATACATAGATAGACTTATAAACACATTGCCTTCCTTCGGCAGTCGGGTAAAAATCATTCTTTGTGATCTCAGGCCAACTCCCAAAGGATTAAAAGACGATTATTCTGAACGGACTTTGAAATATGGACTATGTCTCTTGGAGAGGAAACAATGTCATCGCACAGTTAAACAATTACTTGGCACACAGTCAAACTGTTTTTAAACGCGCGAGAGTTAAATCTGAGCCTAATATTATAATTGGGACATGAGTTAATATCGACAAAAGATGAGGCTTTTGACTCTTGAAAGTAGGTCCTTGAGAACATAAACAAGACCATTGGAGTCTGAGTTTCCTGGTAGCTGAAACTCCCAGGTCTAGGAGAGAGCATAGGTTACTACAAACTAGGCAAGTGTCCTCCATTGTCACCCTAGGATGAGCAAAAAAAATCGATATATTAAAATATCGGTATTTTTTCAGAAACTAATCGTTATATATCGGCGATTTTTTTTTGGTATATCGACTATCGATATTTATTTTAGAGTATCGAATTCATATCGATTTCGATATTTTTTTCACGCAACTTTGGTTTCGTGTATGTTACTAGATACTCCTTGCATGCTCCTAGCGCATCGTTAACTCTATAGCTCGAGCATTAATAAAAAATACTTTTTTCTTCATGTCTATCCTTTTATACGAATTTTGAATGCTTTGGGAATATGTATGAAATCTCTGAATCAAAAAATGTCTATATATCGGAATATCGATATTTTTAGAAAATATATATCGATACATTTCAAAAGTATCGATACGATATATATCCATATATTTTATCCATTAGCCCATCGCTATTTCGCCCTCATAGTCAAAAATAAAAAATATCAAAATCATTTATTTGCATAAAATATGAGATGTTACTGTGCAAAGACACATACCGCCATTTAATGATGGCTATCAAACGCGAGGCTAAGAATAAAAAAAGACTTAAGGGTCCAGAAGATTTAGCTTAGAAATTTAGATAAAAAGAGAAAGGTCTCATAATGCAACTAATCCGGAAGATACCAGCGCCAAAGAGTTACTTAATAACGATCATAAAGAAACATCTTAGAAAGCCACGACCACTGCCAACTATCATAGCTATGTGTCCCGGAATGTCAATGCGACGCAGTCAAGGTTGGGAGCGTCAACGGCCGTCAGCTCTTGAAGATATTACAGGGACAGGGCCACTGAATTATTCTGTTTCATCCACCACGAAGCTCTAGCTTCCTATAGTAACAATCCCATTGCCAAACTTAGAAATTTTATCAAATCCTTTTTTGTATCAACTTTTAGATGTGCCTCTGTGTGATGTGATGTGTGTGTGTCTGATACTCAAGACAAACTCTTTGGACAGAGATTAAATTTCTGATTTGAAATAAGAATTAAAATCTTTCATTTTACTCAGGCCCGTTAAATAAAAAAAATAACCATGATTAGCTGATTCTTAATTCAAAATCTCCATAGAAGATTTGAATAAAGAATGTAAATGTTTAGCTACTCCACCTCTTGATTTTGTTATTACTCTGATCGATAAAGCTGTTAAAAAAAAACTATTTGCTTAGAAATCCAAAAACAATAGTGATTATACAATTGAAAAGTTTGACATACAAAACTAAGTAAACTGTGATGATGACGCAAAACATAGATGAAGTTTATAATGCAAATATTTGCCATAAAATTATGAAAGGCGATGCCGCCTGAGGAATTAAAGTAATTGAATTTATATTGGATCGAATCTTCCAAAATCCATGCGGTAATCGTAATGGATGAGTTGCACACGGCTCGGGAACGCTCGCTGTGGCAATTTATTGAATTGGCCTAGTTTTAAAAGTGCTAATACGGTACTATGAATATTTATCTGTTCCCCGCGGCTTCGCTCCCGTTCTTTTCCACAGGATCCGTGCATATTCTGTGAGCCTATGGCTGCAGTGCTATAGTATAGCTATTATACTCGGCGATAGGTGTACCTATAATTAAAACATGCGTAATCGGATCAGTTCCTTTAGATATACCTCATACATACAATTTTACGTCTTTGTAATAGGTATTATGTAGGTATAAGATTAGATGAAATTAGCCACAATTGAGACAAGTAGTAGTTATAAGGTGTTTCTACTAACAAAAACTACGAACAAAAAAACAACATCTGCCTGCATTTAATCATTTGATTTTTAAATACAGGCGATACCCCAAAGTAGGCGTAGCATTATAAAAAAAACCGGCCAAGTGCGATTCGGACTCGCGCACGAAGGGTGCCGTACCATTATCGCAAAAAACGGCAAAAAAAACATGTTTGTTGTATGTGAGCTCCACTTGAATATTTACTTTATTCTGTTTTTAATATTTGTTGTAATAGCGGCATTATCTGTGAAAATTTCAGCTGTCTAGCTATCACGGTTCATGAGATACAGCCTGGTGACAGACAGACAGACGGACAGCGAAGTCTTAGTAGGTAATAGGGTCCCGTTTTTACCCTTTGGGTACGGATCCCTAAAAAATAATCTGTGCGGTTTCCGACGGGAGATGTACCAACGCGCAAAATCATTTGAAGATGCCACTTCAAAGAGAATTTAGAGCATGCCAGTAAAACAACAATTATCACTAAACCGCCAAGAAACACAAACTGGGCTAGTTTATATACTATTTAGCAACATCTTTGACAAAGAGGCCAACGATACAGTTACAAGCAGCTCTGAACAGAATGTATTCGAAAACCAAAAATTTGCATGACACAGAGACGAAAATTTAAGTTTTTTTTGTTTTTGAAATAAAAGGCTTTTGAAAATAGACGAGTAGACGTTTGTCGATGAGTTAATTATGATAAACAATTTGCGTCAATGGTGGTGTGGAACAAAATGTGGGCTGTAGATACGTTTGGATTCTGCGTGTAATTTAGCTACATTTTTGTTAGCGTTTTCGTAATTTTTGTTGTAGTTGAGATGAAAGGAATATGGAGATTATGTACCTAGTGGGTTTGGATCTGACTTGTATTATTTATTTATTTTATTATTGTATTCTTGTTTTATGTATGTAAGTGTATAATGTTGTGGAAGCGATGAATGAAATAGTTAGATAAATCACTTTATTTCTAGGAACTTTAGTCGAATGTGCATGCGATTTATTATGTGATCAAAATTAAGATGCGATGGCATCTTCAAAAAAAGGTTTAAAATTTTTCTTGATCTTTCTGTCCGAATGTGCTAATTTGCGCCGTTTTTTAGGGTTCCGTACCCAAAGGGTAAAAACGGGACCCTATTACTAAGAATCCGCGGTCCGTCTCTGTCTGTCTGTCACCAGGCTGTACCTCATGAACCGTGATAGCTAGACAGTTGAAATTTTCACAGATGATGTATTTCTGTTGCTGCTATAAAAACAGAATAAAATAAATATTTAAGTGGGGCTCCCATACAACAAACGTGATTTTTTTGCAGTTCGTTTTTGCGATAATGGTACGGAACCCTTCGTGCGCGAGTCCGACTCGCACTTGGCCGGTTTTTTTGCAATAACAAACGCCCCAGATAACTAAATTAGCAGGTCGACTTTTGAGTTCTTCTTTTTCATTGGCATATCTTCAGCAACCTGCCGTGTTTAGCCAATGACTCAACAATCATTTCCTCACACATCAATCCAACAGCCTCTACTAAAAACAGGCTCTACACTGTAGGTACAGTACACATCTTGTTCTCAGAACTAGGTAGATAAACAAATGCTTGCTGGCATTGGTCGGGCGACCCACAAGCGCGGCCTAGACACAGTGCGCAGAAATAGCCCGCGGTGACACTCCCGCGCAACGCATCTCCGCCGGCGCGCGGGCGTCGTCACGGTAATGTTGTGATTTATGGACTTTCTTTTTAGCTGCTGTTGAGGTTAAAATGTGTGAAGGATTTTGTATTTATTGATGGTGGTTTAAATCACATTGGTTAGGTATTTGAAACATGATGTATTTCTCTTTACTTTTTACCAAAATTATGTTTATATTATTATACTAGGTGTGCCCGCGGCTTCGCTCCCGTTAACTGACTGCCTACCCTACCCTACTTACCTACCTACAAATTTCTTTTCTAGGGTCATCATTCTTTCGCGGCGAATCTTAACACCTCCATTCAAAAAACGATTTCAAATGTACAACGCCATCTATCGAATATCGAGTTCAACTGTCCGAGTATCTGAATTGCGTGTGTTGTAATAATTTTACTTCTTGAACACTTTGAAATCATCTAACTTTTGATAGAGTGAACCGATTGTGATGAAACAAAACTAAGTAATACTTCAAGTTACGCACAATTTTTATGTATAAAAGTTATCTACATTGGTTTCGTACATTTTGCGTGATACATGCACAAATAAACAGAAAAATATCCAAAAATGCTGGAAATGGTTTCTTTTGGTTATCAAAACACCCTGGCAATCTTTTTTGGAAATATTTTCGATGTACAAAAACGACTTTTCAACAGATTTATTGTATGTATTGAATTGTTGATTGATGATATCGATGTAAGAAAAATGCTCGAAACGATACTCGTAGATGATTTCTGTAAAAACTATTGTGGCTAGCAAGGAAGTGACTGTTAAGATGATGGCAATGCCAAATACGGTTGGAGAAGGCATGCTTCATCAACTTTAAATAAATTCGAATAAGAGCAGGGGTAATGATTAAGAAATATGCTCTTCTTGGCAAATAATAATCTATCTGTGACTACACAAGTACAAAAATAAGCAGTTTTTTTACCTAGTAAAAACCAGTTTTAGATCTGACCAAATATTTTAGCTTTAAGTGTCGCTATGTTTGATATTTTGAGACTGTCATTTTTATTCTATGAATTCGAAGACGGTTGCAGACCTCGTCATACATACCAGAAGGCCTTAAAAAGTTAGCTAGCCTATAGTGATACGACAGGCAGGGCACATCAAACAATTTGTCAATATTAGGCTCGGCTCGTAAGACAATAATCTCGTTTAGAGGCCGCCTACACTCTTACGTGTACCGACACTGGACATAGATTAATGTCAGATGCGTCTATGTTTTTGCGTTGGATGATCAGTACTTTTAGGGTTCCGTACCCAAAGGGTAAAAACGGGACCCTAATACTAAGACTCCGCGGTCCGTCTGTCTATCTATCACCAGGCTGTATCTCATGAACCGTGATAGCTAGGCAGTTGAAATTTTCACAGATGATGTATTTCTGTTGCAGCTATATCAACAAATCCTGAAAACAGAGTAAAATAAATATTTAAGTGGGGTTCCCATACAACAAACGTGATATTTTTGCCGTTTTTTGCGATAACGGTACGGAACCCTTCGTGCGCGGGTCCGACTCGCACTTGGCCGGTTTTTTTAATATGGTCGCGTTTGACCACCTTCTCATCTAATGTTAAGCGATGATGTGATCGATGATGGAGCACGCTTGCCTAGAAGTAATCTATTGACCCTCAGGATGTAACTGGTTGTATTTTACCCAAAATGCAAGTTTTTTTGAAGGCATGAAGAAGTAAGAACATGATATTCGTATTGTTTTTGTTTACCCATGTTTACAAAAGAATAAATGCTATGATACGAATAGAGCTCTTTTCGGAGGAGTTCTGCCGGAAAATTTTTACCACTTGTTTCCATTTCAGCCGAAAAAAAAAACAAACATGGTATTTTAAATGCTGGACCTGCCACACTATTTCTACTTAACTGCTGCAACTTCTAAAAGCCGAAATCAACAGTAGTGAGCTTAGCATCAGAAAAGCCCGAGGTAATAAAACTCGACAATCCCAGCAGAAACGATTCAACTTTGTTAGATCCCGGAACGAAATCAATCGGAAACGATCCCGTGCCAATAACTGACCATCTTGAGCTGCTTGGCGTTACGTTGACATCGACTCTCAATTTTGGCCCTTACATTGAGGCAAAGGCTCAGCTGGCTGCCAAGAAGCTGGGGATCCTTGCAAAGGTGAGAAGGTACTTCACGCCAGAACAGCTGCTCAGCTTGTATCAAGCGCAAGTTCGATCATGCATGGAGTACTGTTCTCATCTCTGGGACGGCTCTGCCAAATACCAACTTGATGCACTAGAGTCGATCGAAAAGCGGGCCAAGAGGCTCATCGGCGATGAGGCATTGGTTAAGACAAAGCTCCAGAGCCATGAACATCGTCGCCGAGTTGCCGGCTTGTCGGTTTTTTATCGATTACATTTCGGGGAATGTGCGATGGAATTGCATAATCTAATTCCGCCCAGCCCATTTCATCATCGGACTACCAGACGTACGGCGATGCGCCATCGGTACATGGTGGACATCCCACCCATACGCACTAAACGTTTTGAAAATACTTTTATTATGCGTACAGCTAAGGAGTGGAATTCCCTGCCGGAGTCTGTGTTTCCCGATAGCTACAACCTGGGGGTCTTTAAGTCAAGAGTGAATAGGTTACTTCTAGGCAAGCGTGCTCCATCATCGACCACATCATCGGTTACCATCAGGTGAGATGGTGGTCAAGCGCGAGCCTATATAAGAAAAAAAAAAAAAAAAAAAAAACGAACTGTGGAGGAGCAAGAATAATTTCCACTTCCATCTACATCAAGCAGGAGACAGAACAGAGCTAGGCCAACAAGCTCAAGGCTCTTCAAGAAAAAATTGTTCTCAAGATTCGATTCTTCACATGTTACTAATGATAGGCAGATGAACCGTGGCGTCAAACCAAACCCGGACATCTATGAATGCAATTCAATTTATGACCACATTCAAACAATGAAGGTGCGTGCTGCAGAATATAAATGAAATGCTCTAAAGTCACTTTATTGTCTAGGAAGGTAGACGGCGCCATGTTCTATTACGATAGCTTTCACTCAGGTGATTGAAATATTAATTGAACTTCCCTAAACGGATTGGCAGAAGCCCTCAATGATATTCGACAGCTCTGAATGTAATTGATTGTGAATAGTAGTGAACAAGTTCGTGTATTGACAAAAATGGGCGCGGTTCCAAATTCCAACGTCAAAGATTGCGACTGTTATTGACCTGACTTCAGTAGTGCTATCCAAAAATTGACATTGTCAGTAGGAACTTCCTACATCTGTACATAGTATAAAAAACCGGCCAAGTGCGAGTTGGACTCGCGCACGAAGGGTTCCGTACCATTATCGCAAAAAAATCACGTATGTTCTATGGGAGCCCCACTGAAATATTTATTTTATGCTGTTTTTAGTATTTGTTGTTACAGCGGCAACAGAAATACATCATCTGTGAAAATTTTAACTGTCTAGCTATCACGGTTAGGTTAAAGCCTGGTGGCAGAGGGACAGACAGACAGACAGACAGGCGGATCGCGGCGTCTTAGTAATAGGGTTCCGTTTTTACCCTTTGGGTACGGAACCCTAACAAAGTCGCTCCCGCTGTTCGTACGCTTAGATCTTTTAAACTACGCAACGGATTTTAATGCAGTTTTCAGATGTAGTATACAGAAATTCAAAGATTCGTGTTGTGATGGCGTAACAAACATATTTTTGTGCGCTTACATTGCAAACGCTGGCTAAACCTTACGAGATAGATCAAAATAATATACTACGGAATTGTATATCTTAAAAAGATCGATAAAAAAGTTCGCGATGGTATATGTTTATCTCCTAAGGATAACCCACAGGAACAATTTTTATCTTTTAGATATAAAAAAAAATATGGGTTATTTACCAAGCTATATTAAACAATACAGTATTATTTCTTATCCAATTAAATAGATTAGCAACTTGTGCATTTCATGTAGATCAAAATTGTCCTTAACAGCATATCAATAAAATTATTATCATAGGAGTTATCGCAAAATAAAAACCAACGCGCGCGAAAATAAATTCAAGGGCCTCACACCGATGACGGGACCGTAAGAAAGAAAAAAAGTGGTAGCTCTGCTACCCGTGCGTAGCCGGGACAGGTCGCTAGTTACACATACAAATAATAATAAAAAAAGTTAATTATAAAAATCAAAACCCGAACTAAAAAGACGTAAACAAGAAAAAAACATGCTGTGCAGTCGGAAGATACATATTCGCGAGCTGGCTGTCCAAAACTAGATATATCCTCCGACTGCACAGCATGATTTTTTTCTTGTTTTCGTCTTTTTAGTTCGCTTTTAAGCAGCCGGGTTTTTTATTTTTTTAATTAACTTTTTTATTTACAACTTTTTAGTTATTTTTTTTTTAGAATCACGTACAGTTAAACGTATAAGTGTTATATATTTTTGAAATCACCTCTTAAAACCCTTTATTTTGATACCCCACACGATGGGTTTGGAAGACGAAACAAATGTTTTCCCCCACAAAATGGCGCCCAAAATCCGGCATTTTTTTCTTTTCCAGTTTTAATGTAGCCAGTGACAGTCGCAGGGTTAAGACGAATCGATTGACGTAAGAATCATCCAAATCGGCCAACGCTTTTGGTCTCTAGAACGCCACATAGGAACAAACATACATAGACTGATAAACACATTACCCTGCTTCGGCAGTCGGACAAAAAGTAACCAAGATCTCTGTAACAAAATATTTCCCCTGTGGCCAACAGGAACCATGCATTTTTTCGGTTTTAAAAGTAGCCTATGGCACTCAGCTATTGGTACAATAGCTTTCTATTAAGTTAATTCATTTTTATAATCACAGTCTCCAGATATTTCCCCTCTTTATGATTGTTAAGTTTTGACGTTTAAATTAGATTGGCGTATGTTTCTACTAAAATATCCAAAACTGGCTAATACATTTGTGTCATTTTAGGAGAATGACACAAATGTATTAGCCAGTTAAGATGTTTTGTCCTTTTCATTAAAAACGGAGTTCAGATACTTTAATTAGCTATGTCCCCATTACTCGTCAAACTATTCGTACGTTTGTCAGTAAATTAGCTGAACAGCTGACGATATCAGGCGTGTTCAACAATCTCGCGGTCGCCGAGGTCGCCTACATGCGTCCCAAACATTTTAGCACAGAGTAAGTAGTTGTGCAGATGAGTCAGTGCGTTCATGTGGATGGGTATAAGACACGAGGAAAGAAACGGTGGACGTTTTGTGTGAATGATCATCATTTCAGCCGAAAGTCATAAAATATATTTTTCTAAACTGCATTTGCGATAGCATTAGACGTTTAAATTAGCTCATTATACAGCCCGTTCAACCGATTTTGACTTCTATTGCGTTGGTGATACGACAAATGGTATCTGTAATAAACAGTTGGTTTTGGTATCAGGTTTATGCTTTTTATGCCATCCTTATGGTTACGGAATATAACTCGAAATCGGTTGAACGGACTGTAAAAAGATTTGGAAACGTGTCTAATGTTATTTCAAATGGAGTATAGGTGAAAGTTAGTATCTTTAAAAAGGGTTGATACACTGAGTTAATGGCCAAAAGAGATGTTTGGATGATATAATAGTGCGGTATTATTTAGTATGCAGGGGGTTTCAGGGACGATAAATCGGTCTAGCTAGGTTTAATTTTTAGAATACGACGTTTTCTCTGTTTTCACCCAAGCGAAGCTCGGTCGCCCAGGTACTAATACTTTTAAACGAGCAATTCTTGATTATATAATCTGAATCTCGGCAACGGCTCCAACGATATTCATGAAATTTTGTATGCAGGGGGTTTTGGGGGGCGATAAATCGGTCTTGCTAGGTTTCATTTTTAGAATACATCGTTTTCTCTATTTTCACCCGAGCGTAGCTCGGTCGCCCAGGTATTCTTATGTAAAAGAATCAAAGTGTTCCGTTAATATAAGTTTATTACTTATGCACAATTGTCACAGATTTTACAATGAAGCACACAGGTAATTTCACAATTCTTTAATAGTTTGAAGGCCGAGTGCCTTCAAACTATTAAAGAATTAAGTGCGATATCATGGTTGTTGCTTGGTTGGTCCTTTTTGTATAGTGGTATTGGCTTTTTGAACTTACAATTGGAATTAGACTAGGGTGGAAATGATTACTAAAAAGAACATTAAAAAATAACGTGCTCGATTATTTAAATTTTTGCTTATAAGAGAACAAGACAAAAGGGGAGAATATCGCTCGAATACCACAAGTAAAGAATAGGTTAGCTGGTTAGGCATCAAAGAACAATAAAACCACACTGCCATCAGCTTGGTCTATGAGCCAAAAAGATGTTGTCTCTCAGAAGTCGCAATCGCAAGCGCATGTAGGACGTTTCCCCTTTCTAAGTGCATCTATACTACTTCGTAATGTGTGCTTTAAGGTTACACTAGTCGACGGCACGAACTATTTTGTGCGCGGGGTTGAAATGCATGCTATATCAACCGACAACCCGTGCGAAAGAGATAGATGCTGTGTTGAGCAGTAAGAAGCTAGTTCGCGTACGAATACACACTTTTGCAAATTTGTAGCGAAATGAAAACTTTCGACGCTCATAACTTTCAAATATTTTTAATTTTTTGTTTCCATACTCGTACAGGGCTAGATAATGATAAGACAAATTGATATGTTTTATTTTTTTGAACGTACATCGTCAAACAGTGGAGTAATTCCTATACTACGTTTGTATGGAAGAATGATCGACTATTGTAACCTTAAATCATGCTTACCATCAAACAGAGAGTGGGAACGGCATTAAACCCACGTCACGTTAAATTATTGCATAATTTTAATTTAATCTGTTTGATTTGGTGAGAATCTGTATAAAATAATTATGATCATATATCGAATGGATCAGCATCCGTTAGAACTACCCACACCACATGAAAGTCTTATTTGCTGTCAATGTTGTATTCGAAGAAACTGTGGTTAATCTTAGAAACCATAGGCAATCCTGTTAGATTTTTTGTTTAGTTGAATGAATGACTGAAACGTGAAAGGTAGAAATAAATTAGGAGCCCATTCCCTTGAGTAGCTGATTTTAAAATGAGAATCACGTCTAAATTTTTGGAAAAATATATGTTTTAATAGACCATTTTCTTAATAATTTGATCTAAGCAAATGTTGCGTTTTATTCGTATAGTGTAATTAATTTGTAAAGATATGTCTAAAACGGACAAAAACACGACAATCGCTCCAAAACCGCTGGGCGTATTTTAATGAAATCAACACCATCTCAAAGACAATTTAATTATCTACATTTTGATCTGAAGCTTTTTTTTAAAGTCATAGAATTAAAAAACCGGCCAACTGCGAGTCGGACTCGCGCACGAAGGGTTCCGTTATCGCAAAAAACGGCAAAAATATCACGTTTGCGGTATGGGAGCCACACTTAAATACTTATTTTATTCTGTTTTTAGTGTTTGTTGTTATAACGGCAATATAAATACATCATCTGTGAAAATTTCAACTGTCTAGCTATCACGGTTCATGAGATACAGCCTGGTGATAGACAGACAGTCAAATGGACCTTGGAGTCTTAGTAATAGGCACCCGTTTTTACCCTTTGGATACGGAATCCTAAAAAAAATAACGGGCAATAATAATATCCACTTCGATAAATTTTGTGCTTCTCGCATTCAACGGACTCGCGGCACCCTCACCAGGCTATAAGTCCAATACAATGGAGGCAGAGGAAGGCCAAAGAAAAGATGCAGGATGGAAGATTGTACTGAATAGTGATATGGGAGAAAAAGGGGTCAGTGATAGTGTGACAGTTGAGAGAACTGAATGGAAGAAGAAAACGTGTTGCACCGACCCCAAGTAACATGGGACAAGGCAAGATGATGATGAATGGATCATACGTTAGAACTACCCACGTAAAATTCAATTGACTGTCAATCTTCAATTCTGAAAGAATGTGCTAGAACTTACAAGCCACTACCAATCTGTTAGATTGTTTTTGTTTACTTTAAATGTCTGTCTGAAACTTTAATTGCTTAATGCATTGCCGCAGAAAAGAAGACAAAAACAATGAAAAGAATACAGAAGAAAACATTCGGTGTTAATAAAAAAAACAATATGGACGTAATAATATTCACATCGACCAGTCCTGCCTGTTCCTCTCGCAATTAATGGACTACCTGGTGAACCTCACCAGGTCATTAGTACTTTGTAGGAAACTTTCCAAAGCTACGTCTTACGGTACGCGGTCAATGTAGCGACGCTTGGTGGATGGCCGTTCAGCAGTGGATGTTTTCCAGCTGAAATCTATACTAATGTAATACTAGAAAGCCGAAGAGTTTGTTTGTTTGAACGCGCTCGTCTCAGGAACTACTGATTAGAATTGAAAAATTATTTTTGTGTTGGATAGTCCATTTATCGAGGAAGGTTATAGGCTCTATAACATCACGCTACAACCAATAGCAGTCGAGCATAAATGAAAAATGTTGCAAAAACGGGCAAAAATATTCCTTTTTGAGAGCTTTTGTTGCGTGCGCTGCGTAAACGGTTTAAGTTACGCAAATATAATGTATGATGGAATTGTTCTTCTTTAAAAGTTCTAAAAAAAAGGCCGCGACAGCATATGTCGATCTTTTAAGATTTACTCACAATAGCAGCTTTTATGTTCTAAATTTTAATTAGATCGCCGCCGCCGGTAGAAACAAAAGTTTACAGGTTACATTCGTATAGTAGTAAGGGTAGGTAGTGTAGGGTAGGGTAGATAGGGTAGGGTAGGTATGGTACCTACCCTACGTAGGTAGAGTAGATTAGATAGGGAAGGTGGGTAGGGTAGTTATGGGAAATAAAAACATTAGGGTAGGTAGGTAGTCAGTTGACGGGAGCGAAGCCGCGGGAGTCAGCTAGTAAATAATATGATGGCAAAATTGTTGCCGCCAGAGTTATGAATTCAAATACCATACTGAACCCCCACCTTCTTCCGTCAAATAAACCATGACACATGATTTTATATTTTTAATGTAAAGTTTACTAAAAATTATGTATTTATCAACACTCGTTATTTTTTTTATCGCTCGCCGCCATAACATGCGACATGAACCTATAAAATGATGAACATCATTTTACCACCGGAATGTAACTATAAAATCTATTTTCATAACGTAATGCAAATATCCTCCAAATTTACAGAAATCTAGGCAGTAATAGCAACATGGGATATTTTGGAGATAGTTAAGTGCATAAGTGCGGAAAATCTGAAAAAAAAACCGGCCAAGTGCAAGCCGGACTCGCGCACGAAGGGTTCCATACCATTATCGCAAAAAACGGCAAAAAAAACACGTTTGTTGTATGGGAGCCCCACTTAAAGATATATCGGAAATATGAGGGTTATCTTGGATAAACCCTCGGTCTTGTGGGCTTTTCGTGGGTAAGTGCATGCAGCCAAAGCTCAGAATGTAGGTAATTTATGCGTTTAGAGTTACAGTCCATTGTCCAATTCTAGTAGCAAGTTGACGCGCCAATTTGTTATCACTTTCACTAGCCTGATACTTTTAGACGCAACTCCACCGGTACCTTAATCGCGACATATGTCCCTTTCCAGTTCTCTCTAGTCAAGTCAACCCGCGAAGCCCACAGGACCGAGGGTTTATCCAAGATAGCCCTCATATTTCCGATATATATATTTTATTCTGTTTTAGTACCTATTTGTTGTTGTCGCGGCAATATAAATATATCTGTAGCGGCACCAGCGCCGCCACTTACGAACCAAAGACATGACGTCACACAAATCCTGCATCGCGCAAGTAAAGTTTTCGGCGCGATTAGAACACATACAACAGTCCGACAACAACCGTCGGGCAGTTGCCCGGACCAGACACAACACCCGTCTGGTCGGAGGATCCTCCCTTTTCAATGGAGGTTTGTGGGACTTTACACCCTGCTCCACCTACCCCCAAATATCATCTGTGAAAATTTCAACTGTCTAGCTATCACGGGTCATGAGATATGATTATATGTATAATTATATTATTTTTAACCTGTAGGGGGGAGTCTCTGGTGTGCTGAAATACTGGTTACGGCTTAGTCCAGGCACAAGTCTCCCGCAAATAACAATGTGGCATATCGTTAACATTATTTTTCCGTTTTGAGTTTTAGTTATAAGTGTTATTTGTGGAAGAAAAATAAACATGATTTGATTTGATTTTGAGATACAGCCTGGTGACAAACAGACAGACAGACGGACCGCGGAGTCTTAGTAATAGGGTCCCGTTTTACCCTTTGGGTACGGAACCCTAAAAACGAGAGACCTTGTTATTGTAAAGAAATTGATGCGTCACAAATAAAATACAACTCAAGTGATGCTATTGTCTGTTGAAAATTCATTTAACTAATTACAGCAGACAACTTGTGTTTGACAATTTCCTACTTAATTTTATTTTGCAGAAACTTTCCTTCCAGATACCGGTAGGCTTATTACGTATCTTTTGCAAGAGCAAAACGATAGCGATCAAACGCTTTATGTCATAAAAGTTGGCATTACCTGCAGTGTAGGTATGGTAGGTCCTACACAATCGTTTGCTAATCACTCGCTGTTTGTCAAAAGCACTTATTTAAAAAAAAAAACGCCAAAAATTCTTAAACTTTTGTATTGAAGAGCAATTGTTGCGCAAAAATCGCTATCGTTTTGCTCTTGCAAAAGATACGTAATAAGCCTACGGGCCTTGCATCAAAAACCAATAAATGGATTTAGCGCTAAACAAATTTTTCATATCGTTCCATTTCAGTCAATCGTTTGGAGTAAGTTTTTTGATTTGATAATATAATACTAGCATACAGATGCCTCATCCCATAAAAAGAAACCGTGCCGACGTAACTAGCGTTTTCCGTTTTATTAAACTGATAATTTTTCTAAGAACATCGATCGCGATCGGTACCGTTCCACGGATATAGATGGTGTTCTTAGCAACTTGCAAGTAAAAGGGTTTATCTTATCTTATCTTATGGAGGGGCCGAGAAATACCTCGGATACTTCGACCCATTGGGATCTTTTGTGGTCCCCTAGATAAATTACTCCTCCTCATTCTCGTTGAAAACTGTTTTCATGAGTTTTACAACGAGACTAGGAGATATGAGCCTATAATCTTCTGGTTTTGGGTATCTAACCCCTAGGAGACTCATTCGCTTACCAGCCAGTGCATCGCATGTGCACAGTAGGTGCTCCATGCGTGCCGTATGTTCCCCACACAACCTGCACATGGGTGTCGCGGTTAGACCCGTCTTCATGAGCATGTCGTTGGTTCCAAAGTGCCCAGTAAAGGCCCCAAGCAGGTAGCGGATTTGCCCCCTGCTCATGTTCCAAATGCAATCCCGGGCTTTGAAAGTAGAGCCCAGGAATCTCTTGGAGTGTTGTAGACCGGTATTAGACAGCCAACAAGTTCGTTGTCTGTGATCTGCAAACTCCCTAAATGTGGCTTTTACGAGACACGTCGAGATGCCTACACATGGTTCTCTCCCTCCCTTGCCAGTTCATCAGCCACTTCGTTACCATGGAATCCTTTGTGCCCAGGGACCCACATCAGTCTTACCCTGTTGTACTTCCCAAGCCTGTTTAGGGTTTGGATAGCATCCAGAATAAGTCCGGAGTCCACTTTGTAGGATGCCATGGCTTTGATTGCAGCCTGACTGTCACTAAGAATATATATGGATTTACCTCTGGTCCCTCTATCTATATTCTCTTGAGCACAGGTTATAATGGCATATGTTTCCGCTTGGAATATAGTTGCCATCTTCCCTAAGCTTTTGCTACATTTGTAGCCTTTTGCGTAAATTCCCGCTCCTGTACCTGATTCCATTTTGGATCCATCAGTGTACCACACCAGACTATCTTGTTCTGGTGGATCAAGTCCCTTCGTCCAGTCCTCTATTGTAGGGATTTGGACCTTGAAAGACCTCTCAAACACAAACATAGTTTGCATTTTATCGGATAACATGCGTGTTACCCGATCCAGGTCTTCATTCTCATCGAACTTTGTATGGTTAGTCTTTGGCTTAGAGGCATCCCATAGTCCAGCGACAGCGAGACGATGTAATGTCTTCCTTGCCTCGAATTCAATCATCATAATTATGCAGAGGAGGGATATTGAGGTATCTCTCAATCGCTGCCGTAGGTGTTGTCCTGAAAGCACCCGTGATGCCGAGACACACTGTTCTTTGTAACCTGGTGAGTCGCGCTTTGCACGAGGCAAGCTTTGTTCTTGGCCACCACACTATGCTGCCGTATGTGATAATAGGCATTATCATTGTCCGGTACAGCCATCGTATCACTTTGGGCTTTAGCCCCCAAGTTTTACCGTAGGTAGAACGACACATGCCGAACACTCGTAAGGCCTTTGTCGTAATATTTTCCACATGAGTTTTCCACCTGAGTTCTTTATCAATATTTTACTTCGGTCGTTACACCCAGATATTTTACTTCGGTGGACCAGGGCAGTTTTATTCCATTGAGGGAGAGCTCTCCTAGGTTTCCTAGTTGTCTCTTCCTCGTGAAGGGAATAATGACTGCTTTGCTTGGGTTGATAGAGAGGTGGTTCTCTGTACACCATTCCTCTGTCATCCTCAATGCCTGTTGTAATAATCCAGACACTATGTTCGGGAATTTACCATTGACCATTATAGCTATGTCATCCGCATAGCCTACTGTGTAGAATGGTCCGGTATTAAGTTTGGTTATTAGAAGGGTTTACTCGCTTCGGGAATACTTTTATTTTTAAATACAGTGACTATTTGTTTTATAGTATTTTTTGCACGTTTTTACAGTTTCAATGTACCAAAATGTGTTACAAAACAAATTTAATAAATCGAGTGGATGCCTCAGAAATTTAAATCCGCGCCATCTATTGGAATCGATTTTAAATGATCCATTCAAATAATCTTTGGAATGTGAATTAAGCGCCTAATATTCCTAAATTTTGTGCTTTTGAGAGTTACTTAAACAAGAACATATTTTTTTTATGATCGTCTCTAGAACATCAAAATATTTCACAAAATCGTTAGAGCTATGTTTAGTGCTTTCATTGTTTATGAACTTTAGTATTTTTACCCATTGATATGGGTTTTTTAATATATCAATGTTTTCAGCTACTTAATTGAATAAGAATAAATTTATTTGATAAGATTACATTCAAGTGGATTGAATTCCTAGATCTCACACTAGGATACCCTGTGTCGTGAGATCCAGGCTCCTTCAAAATAATAATATAAAAATTCGAAGACATGTGTGACACGTACTGGGCCCGCGTAAAGAATTACGGCCCATTCCCTCTCACAGAGAGGAGACCTGTGTTCCAGCAGTGGGAAAATTAATAGGCTGATGATGATGATGACCAAGTGCTTGCTTAACAAGTTATACCTTAAACCAGTTTGAAAAAGAATTATGGCGCGAATTTAGCTGTTTGCCTGTTTGTAACCCTCGTTGCGCGAGTCCGACTCGCATTTGGCCGAATTTTTTTTACCAAAAATTGGTCTTTACATCCGCAAGACAGACATTCCTCCCTCGAGAGTAAACAACCAATACGAATTTCTTGCCACAACACATTAGCCGATACGTCACTCATGGAAAAATCGCAAACACACAGATTGTATAAACGCCAATAAATACAGGAAACCATTACGGCGCGTCGTAAACGGGAGCGGGCAGTACGCATCTGATTCGACCCGCAGTTCGTCAGTACCGTCTCCAGACGTTCATAAGATAATCGTGTGTCATTTATTTTTAATTGGAGCTGTTTTTCGATCAGTATTTCCTGTTTTGTTTTTGCTGTTGAAGAGTTCATTTGAAGTTTTGTGTGATTAAGTGATTAAAGATTGTGGAAAATGAAGGATTTGCAGTCCAAGCAGGTATTGTTTCGTGAAAACAATTTTTGGAAACCCTTCTAAATCAGTTAGAATTTGGTCTGAAAGTAGGTAGTTCCAATTCCACTGATTAATTTATGAATTAATCAGTTTTCAGGAATAGATTAGTGTCTATTAAAAGGTCGAGTGTGTTCGAGTTAGTTGTCGGGCAGTGTTTCCAGATTCCCTGAAGTGTCAATTCAGATTTGGTTCAATATTGTTCGGTATTCCCTGAAGTGTCAATTCAGATTTGGTTCAATATTGTTCGGTGTCATGCTCCAATAAACTTCTAGGAATAACGTTGATTTGCATCTACAAATATTAGAAGAAATTAAGTTTTTAGATATTGGCTAACTCTTCGGGGAATATAGTTCTCGCCAAACTTCTGGGTCGCCCTGAAGTTGGCTTTTCGATGCGCAAGACACGAAACGGTGCTGGTTTTGTATGAGATTTACTACTGCGGAGCCATTGTAGCCAACTTCAAGGCGGCCAAGACGTTTGGCGAGAACTATACCGGTTTGATGGTATGATATGTTTGTCTAGTTATATTGCTGTAATATATTCCAGAACTCTAAATATTCGAGATTGGATGGGATGGGGTGGGATGTCATTAGATTATTAAATAGAAAATGACAAATTTGGAAAAAACATTGCCAATATTCTTCATTACGGTCCATGTAATCCCAAATGCTTGCTGGTAAGTGATGATAACAAAGAGTTCGAAGTTTGAAAACGTAAATTACCTTAAAATCCAACAAAAAAAAATTGTTTTATTTATGACATGCACAACATTAATTTAGATATACACACTTTAATGGACACTAAAAGAAAGAACATGAGGAAACAACAAACATTAGAGCGTGCGAAAGAAATTTTCTTGATGTAAAACATCACTGTTATGTTTTTCATATTTTGGGACATTTATTTCTGTGGATGCTGTCATCCATACAATAACACACACAAGATTATTTCTTGCTTTGCGATAAATTGACGAAAGTGAAATTATGTCAATTAGAATGTGTTGGTGTTATTGAGCCGCCATTGTTGCCAATTGGCATTTGGTCAAAACTTGTTGCTCTCTGTTAACCTTATGCTTGATTAAAAACTCACTAACGGTGTTAAATGCTCTGATTGCCTCTGATATTAACATTTTTTTCACTTTTTCCTTTAATTTTACACTTTATGTTCACCCCTATTACCAGTGGATACTTCTTTAATAATTTCGTCATTTTGTGTTGTATTAAATTATCATCATACTGCTAAAATGGTTTTAAACCAATGCAGTAAGAAATTCTGAAAACGATTTCTGGTTTACCTCCTTGACTTTTTTAACAATTAAAAAGGTGTCTTTGTGTGAAACACCTGATTTTGGAGCCCTTATTTTCCAGTTGGCATTACCACCATGAGACCTTAATATAATAGGCTAAAACCGAATGGATCCCACACCCTGAGTTGATGCCTAAATACATTCAACGGTCTCATAAATTACCATCCAGTTTATGTTCATTTTCCAAACCTCAAACAATAACAAAAAATCATCGAAGTTACAAAGGACCAGTTTTTACCTAGCTTAAGATGTATCGTGTATTTATATGGTTAAAAAGAAATGCGGTCGCAGACATACGACTGAATATCATAAGTGTTTATTCGAGGAAATATCGAGAACCAAACTGCAGAAATTTGGTTCAGAAAGAAATTCAGTCGTAGCTCTCTGCCCATATTTCCTCTTAAGTAGATACTTTCGAAGGTAAACGCCAAAAAACAAGAAGACAACAATCGTTTCTCTAAGGTTTTACCAAAATAATCATTTATCTTTTCCCCCATTCTAGCCCCCGCCGATTCCCGGTATGCGTCCCCCGCTCGGCTCACCCGGCGGTCCCGTGCCCGCCCCCAAATCTTCCATGGGCTTCGTGATGCCGATCTACACTATTTGCATCATCGTCTTCTTCGTCTACACCCTTAGCAAGGTATGTTACAGATGCAGTATATTTTGGAGAACTATCAGTAGAATAAGTAAGAGATTCTTTTAGATTAGATTTGAGGAAGATTAATACAAGCCACTGAAATAAATGTGTATTTTAGCCTGCCTGTCTGACTTAGAAGGTTTTGAAAAAATAAATCGAACGTGAAAGATTCTAAAAATCGCCATTAACAAAATTATTGTACCTAGGACTAAGTCTTAAATTTCGACCACATATGAAATTGGTCCGTAAACTGCCATTGAGATAATGGAACAGCCCAGGCTATTAAAACAAATGAAACTGCAATAGCTAATGCTATGAGCCTATGGAAGCTCTCCATCGGACAAAGCTTCTCCCATTTTAAGAAGGCGGTGTTCGATTCTCAATCACTCTTCTCAACCAACAATTAAAGATCCTTTGAAGATCACCTCTGGGACTATGTTACGTATTGCGTTCATAAAGTCTCTAATTAAATAAAGAAGATCTGGAGGTGATTTTTTAAAATTATATCAATTATCGTTTTCTTCAGATCCTATTCAAGCGTACCGGTTCCTCGCCGTATGAGCCCATCACTCCAGACCCTCAGTTCAGGAGACGAGTGTTCAGGGACGACTCCAGAACATCACCTGATAAATTGGGTAAGTCTCCAAGTTTGTTGCTTAACCATATCCAAATATCTAACAAGATTTATTTTAATGATAAGTGAATGCAGAAGGTTCGTAGATTTTGGGACTGGGTAAAAAGAACATGGACTCTCCATCATGTAGGATATTTGAGATGTATGGAAGTAAAAGAATTGTTGCGCAGCCTTCAAATAAATTGTCATAAGGATAGGATGGCATAACCAGAGGCGTAGCTACCAGAGGGCTAGACGGTGCCGTGCACGGGGGCCCACAAACTTACAGGGCCCTCGGACTCTGACCAGCAAACCTCAACTAGCGAAAAATTCTCCTATCTTCGGCATCTAATTGCAACACGACTTTAATCATAGCCACTAATTTGAAAGAATACAGTGGAATCCCCAACATGTCTCGAACTTCTGTTTGAAACTTACGATATCTGTGATACATCCGTCTAGATGAACGATCCGAGGTGAGGTGCAAAATGTTTTAGTCCTTGCTGATGATAAACTAGCTTTGCACCTTTAAAGTATTTCTATTTTGACTTGATCAAACCTAAACAGATCAGCTAGCGAGGGCCCCGGTTTATATTTGCAACAGGGCCTTTGGTTACCTAGCTACGCCTCTGGGCATAGCGAAGTTTTTATTTATTTGCTGCTAATACGAGTATGCCTATTGAAAGTTACTTTTTAAATGTAACGTAATCGGCAAAGATTCGAAAAGTTAGAGGACATTAATTGACTCATTATCGCTGACCTTGGAAGATCGGTTAAGTGGTTTCAATACTGTTGTTTGACTGCTCAGACGGAAAGACGATTATCACTGATTTTCCGAATTGCAGAAGAAAAATAAAAATCTCTAGAAGTCCCGCCACGTCAATAACCTGTAACTAATTATTTAAAAATAGTAAAGATACCATTTATGATTAAATATGTAGTAATATTGTTTGGAATTATGACATTTTGGGCGCATGGTTGGCGCAGTGGTTGAGCGATTGACTGCTGCGCTGCGTGTCGCGGGTTCGATTCCCGCACGGAACAACTATTTGTATGACCTACAGGTAGTTGTTCCGGCTCTGGGTGTTGTGTATGTGAGTTTATGTTTGTAAACGCACCCACGATACAGGAAGAAATTCCTAGCGGGGGCCACGTTTAAAAAAAAAATTAAAAAAAATTCAAGAGGTTTTGCAGCTACGTACCTACTTCCATTACCTTTGACAAAGTCTATAAAAATAGCAAAGATCTCTTTAAGATTTTAAGTTTCCCTTAATGATAAATTTTAGATATACAGGGTGTTTGGAAGGGAGCTGTACATACGCCTAGGGTAGAAACTAGGGATAGTCTGCTACCTACCCCCGCCCATTATATTGACCTTGGCCTCAAGGTTTTTTTTTAATTTATTTTTATTTTTTATTTGACTTTTTTGTGATTTTTTGACTAAAACTACCTGTAGCTCAAAATCTATCCATGGGACCGGTCGGCTAATGGTCTTGTTTTAATCGTTAGAGTCTTAGGGTCCTGCAAAAAATTATTTTACACCAGAAAATTGTGGAGAAGAAAAGTTATGGGGCCTGAAGTACCGTAGTAAGGTAAAGAAAAAATAATAATAAATTTAAAAAAAACCTTGAGGCCAAGGTCAATATAATGGGCGGGGGTAGGTAGCAGACTATCCCTAGTTTCTACCCTAGGCGTATGTACAGCTCCCTTCCAAACACCCTGTATAATAAGGTAGATAGTAATATCAAATATTTCTAACCCTTAACCTCTTGCGCATGCAGGACCAAAAGAGCGGGACACAAGTAAGTAACATGTTGTTTTACGTACATTTCTGTGTAAACAGGAAAATAGCGACACTATCGGGTGGCAGTTCATTAGTATTGAATTAATAATACAATGTTGAACCATTTGATAAAGTTCGCTGGGTTTGATAGCAGAACAATTTTTTTTTTTTCATATATAAAAAGAATGTATAAAAATTGGCTGTACATCGTTATGAATAAGTATGTATAGTTCATATAGAAGCATCTAACACAAAATTACACGCAAACATGTATGAATTAGATGCAACGAATTGGCACAGAGCACTTTAGACAACTCTTCCTTAATCGTATACCAAAATTTTGCTCATCCATCAAATATGAATCCAGTTGAACATTCTTCTTGTCAGTAAAAAAAATCACTTACGAATCTTTATGAAGACGCGTTACAAAGATGCTAATTGATTGGCATAACTGTGGGTGATGACGTAGCTAGAATACACAGTAACTATAAATTATTTGCGTATTACATTTGTGTTGATCATCAATTAGGGCGTGGTTTAACACTTAGTTTACGTAACGTATTGTTAATAAGTTAATATAATTGAATGTGTCCTTTAAGTAAGCGGTCCTACTTTTGGCATAAATAATATTTCTCTCTGGTAAATAAAAATATGATTAGGTACTTCGAAATTGTCCTTTCCCAAATTGAGTGATTTGGGACACCTAAATCAATGCCTTAATTATATTGCACCGTTGGATTTTCAACTCTTTGTATTGATTCAAACATTGAAAATCCAATAGCATTAGGCATTTATTTAGATGTCCCCTAATTGTTGGACACGGGCTTTCGAATCTTCCGATTTGTCTGTTTAAATTGGGCCAATCTACAAGTTTTAAGAGGAAATGCGGTCACAGATATCCGACTGAATTTCCTATGTAATAAATTGCAGTTTTATAAACTAAAATCACGCTTTACCATTAAAGCGTGTTTTATAAATTGAACTTAAAAGTCGCTAATCCTGAAGATCCTGGTAAGGATAATGGGACAAACTATTTAAACTATTGCATTGTCATCGGTCCTTGATAAGTGAGCAAAGTTTCAAATCAATCCGACGTTTTGAAGGGTGTGAAAAATCACTTTCAAAGATTCCGTTACATTGATACATACATACGAAGCTAATAAAAGCGTGTTAAAAAGTCATAATTCGATGTTTAGCTCTCGCCTATTTCCTCCTCCAATATTGGACCGATTTAAAAGATATTCCATAAACTGAAAAAGAAAGATATATATCCTTTTTGATGATATTATCTAAAGAAGTACTACAACCCTCCTTGTTAACCACCCCGGTGATCACCATCAGCACACCTAGTGTACAAATTTGACAACTATTAATGAAAAAATGAAAATATAGGGGCACAATATATATCTTTCTTTTTCAGTTTATGGAATATCTTATAAATTGGTCCAATATTGGAGGAGAAAATAGGCGACAGCCCAACCTCGATTTATGAATTTACTTAGGAAATTCAGTCGGATGTCTGCGACCGCATTTCCTGTTAAGCACACAAGTAAGTATAACAACGAAAATGTTCAAGTAGTCAGGCAAAAGGACCAATTTTTTTACAAGGATCAAATCCTCCGTACCACCTAAAACTCATGTTGATCCTACGGCTCGATGCTCAGGGGACGTGGAGCTGGAAGCGCTGAGGGCTCGCCTGGCGGAGACAGAGCGTGCCATGCAAAGGATCGTCAGCCAACTGGCTCAGCGCGACGCGGTATATATGGCGGGTCGTGGACTGGCCTAGGGTTCTGTGGCTTGCTAGTTTTATTTGTGAAGATTAAGGAGCTTAAATAACAAGGGTCTAAATGGTCTTTTGAATGTCAAAATTTGTTGTTAAATTAATAATTAATTTATTCTAGTACCTCCCTTTTAGAATTAAAGTCGTTGCGTTTGACTCAAAAGAATCTTGGGAGACAGTTTTTTTATACATATTGGAAGATATTGCCAACCTGAGATATTTAAAAAATTAAAAATATTAAAAAATCGTTTGCTTGGAATTTACTATGTCCGAGAATTTTACAGAAGATACTGTAAACCAGTAAAATAATACCTGTCAAATCTGGGCGATTTGTAGTTTTGTCTGCTAGTAATTTTCTAGATGATTTTGTTATTATTTGTAGAGGAAATTGCAGTTCACTTTCTTCCAGAAATAATAACAACATCGTCCATATTCACTAATAGACTTATCAAGGCACTCCATCGGCCAGTTCATCATATCTGCCAAAATTTCCTCGTTTATAAACCCGTATTATTTAGATGTGTACCTAGCAGCTTGCGGCATGGTGGAGGTTGAGCCCTTTTCTAGTTGTCGCCTTGTCGGGTTGTAATCTTAACATGCAAATACGACTGCGATGCATCCAAACGATTGTGGAATCTAATGTCTTAGATATATAGTTCTAATTCCTATTTGTTTATTTTATAGAGTGAATTTTTGTAGGTTACGTTTTCGAGTTTGTTTTTGTGCTGTAAGTGTTAACAAAAGTCTAAGGGTCCCCATAACATAGTATTGTGTGGAGTATTTATGTTAAATGTAAAAAAATAAATGTTTAATTTTGTAATTTGTGCCTCCTTGTGTTTACTGTTAAAGATACATTGTGAATGTGAATTCAGTACTGTAACTGTGTTCTTGTGACGATCAATTTTAGAATGGCTGTACCCAAATAGATAAGCTTTTGATATAACTAAGAAGAAAAAAGTCTTTAGCGCTAAATAAGATGTTTTGATTTATTTGCAACATATTCATTTAATTTCTCAATTCTAGTACCAAAAAACAATTGAATCCTAGTGTGGGGCAACGTTTAAAAAAAAAATAAAGACAAAAAGTGAAAAATATATTCAAAAATCGATTATCAAAAATTCACTTTATAAATACAGCCAAGTTGAAGTCCTGAGATAGTGTTAAGTATGAATTGGCTCACGTCCAGCCGTGGAGAGCATGCCCAATCGTCTGATGCATCCCGTTTATTTTCGTCAGCGTCCTTCGTTGTTTGTTATTATGTCTATTTTTACTCTCGTTTCGTTTTTAATTTGGTTTTCGGCTAAAATTATTTGAGATTCATTCATGAGTTATTGGAAAAGATGATTTTATATTCAATGTAAATAATTCTGGTTATAAATAACCTGAATTTGATACGTAAGTCGCTTTCCTATAATTGTACGGTTTTGAATTCGAAATCTTAATAACTCATTCTAAAGTTAGGTTTATATTCGAAACTTTCGATACAAAATAATGGTGGCAATAGTAATTCAAATTACAATATTATATGTATACAAAATAGCTCAAAGGCCAAAAATAATATATTTTATTAAACGGCCTTGAAGCAACCAGACTCGAATGTACATTCTGAAATATTAATGAGTACGACGGCGATACACAGCCGTTACTCAAAAATTCTAGCTATACAACTAGTCCATTCTCTGAACTAATGTTAATGTTATATGGCACAGTTGTTACCGCCATATCAGGGCTGGTAGCCGAGGTGCAGCAGCAGATGGAGGCGAGCTACGCGCAGAATCAGCAACGACAGGTCAATGCATGTAGCAACCCTACCCGATATAGTCACTTACTACATTTGTTTAGCTGAAAAAGCCTGTGATATGTATAGGGATCATTTATCTGTCATCACCACGAACGTGATATATTCGGCAGAAATTAAATCTTTCTGGTCCTTCGAGCCGGATCGCATCCTTTATAGAGCTCGTGGAACAATGAAAATCTTAACCCCGGTTGTACTCTAACAGATAAGCTAAGTTAGTTTAGCTTAGTACACATGGCTTAGATATATTTTCATACTTGTTACATAGTTCGCGGTGTGCACACAAGTATGAAAACTACTTGAGCTATAATAGCTCTTGGTCGAAGGACCAAAAATATGTATGAGCTGCCTGCAAAATGCATTACTTATATTATACTATACATTTAATTGCCTTTTACTTCGGTGTTACTATTGTAGTAAGTGACAATGCCTTCACTCTCTCTCTGGTCCTAGTTTCCTAGAAGATTGGACAAGGTAACGCCTTGTCTGGTCTAGCTATTTTAATTTTTAACCGTTGCTACCTAATCCGAAATCCTGTCTTGCTATGATTTTCTGTCGTTTTTATTTGTTGTTTTCTTTTTGTTTATTTCTGTTTTAACATCGTGTTTAATATCATATTAATTCTGAAACTACATTAAAATAAAAATCTCTTAATGAATTCTTCAACAAATTTTGGTGACGTTATAATTTGCCGTGATAAAACGTTTTAAAATACTTTATTTTTGCTCACAATAAAAACCAAATTACGTTTTAAGATGTAAATCGTCTGAATTCGTTTAAACTCGTACGTAACATAAATTGCACGCATAAAGCTTTTGATGTAGGGCATTGCGTCTTCATTACAACAGTATTTCATGCCAATTACTTTGACTTATTATCGCTTTTCTGCTGCAGTTTGAGATAAACTTTTGCTTTATATATTCTTGAGTAACAATTGGGTTACATTTTTCGTAGTAAAATATACCTACAGCATTACTGATGGCTTCAACATAATCAATGTATCGGTAAACTAGCTTTTTCCAGCAGATTTGCCCGCGTATAAGTCGAAAATTCTACCAAACTCTCTGTAAAAGTTTACGTCTTATAGGTGGAGTTATAAAAGGAAACATCAAACAAAGATATTTCAGAGGCAACAAAAAAGCAAGATTTAACTTTGCTTGCACTTCGTAATAGTCAAAGTTTATCACTATAGAGTGTATTTTTTTAAATAGAGCTTTATTTATAAAGTCTTTGTTAGACCGAGATCCAAACAAGTTACGAGTTTGGCAGGTATTGCCAGCCCGTGCCAAGTATTGCCATATTTAAACTTGGCACATTTTACTTAGTTAATATAAATTGGGATGTTTAACACTGTTTTATTTACTATATCTAGATAATTTTCATATTGCGTTAAAAAGAAACACTTTCTGCAAATAAATTGTTTCAAATTAAAGTTATTCAAAAAGGGTGACGAAAACTAAAAAGATCTAAAAACTTCTTAGAATGTTTTTTAGGAACAGCACATTTATTATTTTCATCTGCTTATTAAAATGCAAAAACATCTATGTTTCGAACCACATTTTTAATCCTCGAATCTTTATTAATCCTTCTCTATCCATTTTTTTTTTGTTTTGCCATAGTAAAAAAAAAGCATGTTGATTATTCATGTCGTTGTCGCCTTTGTCTGTCTGCCTGCACCTCGCCGTTGACTAACAAATAAAATAATAATATATGATGCATAGTAACTACCAAATAATAATTAGTAATAATATACCGTTCTTGCGCTAGGTCACGTTAATGTTACCGTGGTTAGGTTGTCGTATAAAATAGCAACGAAGAGATATCAGAATAAACAATGCACAAATAGGGGATGTTTGTATTATTTTTGCTTTTTAGTTGTGTATGCCGCTGAAATCTACTGTTTGGTATTTGATAAAATGCTTTTATGTATTTAATATAAATGCTTTTATTGATCTTGTACACCTACTTCTCTAAAACAGAATGTTATTCGGGTCAAAAATACATCGACTTCATAAAACCCATCACCGTTTTTTTTTCTAAATTCTGCTATATACCCGATTTCAACGGTATATAAATCGTAGGTATTGCTGCGTTTTTTCTTGGTCGTGCCTCATGTTAAATATACTGTAAATATTTTTCTTTCAGTATTTTATTTTGTGGGTAGTTATTATTTTCTTTTTATAAATTAAGTCTTTCTTTTTGAGTGTGTTGTAGTTTTCTTTTTTGCATTGCGCTAGAAATTAAAAAGCGTTGATTATTTTGTTTCAAGCTTTAAAATACTTCACAGTTTCAGAAAATACTGAAAATAAAGAGTCAACGCTTAGAAATAGAACGCATGAAATTCCTGTAGAAAATTGAACCTTGTGTTTTGATACGGAAAGCGTAAAGGAAAAATTCTGATTAGTTTTTTCAACATTCCAGGATGCGCAGGATAACAACGCTCGCCCATACACGAACGGGACAATCTTACACAATAGTGGCCCGGTGCATATAGTCGCTAGTGAGTACCGAGAGATATCCAAGGAGAGCCTGGAGACTGTGCAGGAGAAAGAACCATCTCCTGAACCTGAGAAACCAGAGGCAGTACCAGAACAGGCCACAGAAGATAAAGATCCCTCACCTGAACCACAGGAACCTGTAAAAGCTAAAGAATCCAGTCCAGAAATAGAAAAGTCTGAAGAATCTGAACAATCAGAGCCCGCTAAAGAATCTTCTTCTGTTGTAGAAGAAAAAGAACCTACACCAGAAAAAGAAACTCAATTAAAAGAACCTACTCCAGAACCTATGGAACCTACAACAGAAAAAGAAGTTCCAAAACCAAAAGAAGAAACACAAGATGAAGAAGAAGAATTAGAAGAGGAGGAAGTTGAAGAAGAAATAGAAATCGAAGAGAGTCCAGAAAGAGAACTCAGTAAAGAACGGGAAGTAGAAACAACTGATGAATTAATAAAATTGGCATCTGATGTTAAAATAGAGAGGAATGGAGATGTAAAGCATACAGAGGATTTCTTGAAAGAGGAAGCTAAAGCTTTAGTGGAACAGAAACAGGAGAAGCAGTCGACACCTGAACTGCTGGAGGAAGCAATCAAAGATGAAGATGACCAGGAGAATGCCAGTGTTAAGGTGAGTTCTATTTTTCAAACATATATTTTTCTAGGATGTACGTCGCAGGTGCGCAGGATTGGTTGTATTGAAAATGCTTGGGAGGCCTTTGTCCAGCAGTGAACATCTTAAGGGTGAATTGATGATGATGACGACGAAGATATATTTTCTATAATGATCATAATTCTTGTGGCTATAATGCTACAGGTACGCTGCTTTAAGAGATCGTAGCCTAGTTATTGTGTGTGTAAAGCATTTTTATGTTGCACATGTTTGGCACTTGTTCGCCGCATTGTAGTTTACATTTTTAATGTGTTTACACTCTAACACACTTTTAAGATTCGAATAAGTGCTTTATTTGAAAAGTGCTTTATTTGAAACCACAAGCTGGGCAATACTCACCCAATATTTGGTCCTTCGAGCCGGATCCTTGAATCTGGCATCTAACTTTACTTTTTTTTAAACTGGACGTAAAAATTTGATCGAGCCTTAAAAAGATCTTGGTAAAGCCAACTCTGTGTCAATCACATCTTTTTGACATTTAGTTTCAAAAGCTCAACGATCGGCGCACTATAATGCTAAACTTTTTCTGCAATTCTATGATTTTTTGGACTGCTTCGATTAATTTTGGTTATTTTGAAGAGTTTGGTATCTATCGCCCATCACATTTTTCTAAGAGTTAAACATAACATTTTCTCGAATCTCACCCACAAATAACACACATATAGCACGCATTATCACCATCCCTCCTCACTTAGGTGGTAGGCATGGAGGTGACGGCGCACGCGGCCGATGGCGGCGCGTGGAGGGCGCAGCGCGGGGCGGAGACGCCGCCCCCCGTGCCGCAGCCCCCGCCCGCCGCGCCGCAGCGAGCGGTGAGGCCGCATGTTACCGTTCATATCGTGCAGACCATTTATGATACTGATTAGAGATGGAGATTCTTTTGTACGAAATAGTGGTAAAACGCGGCATAATTGTTGTCCCATTGCAGAGCAAAAGCCTCCCTTTCTCCTTTCGATTTCTTCTGGGTTTGGGCAAGTGTGTGTATGTCTAGCTCAGGTTATAATTTAATAATTATAATTTTTATACTTGTGTTATTCACAGTCGAATACTTAAAGGTGAATTTAAGTGATAGAAATACTTTTAAGGACCTTCCACCGCTTTAGTGCCGTAAAACAGTTATTTTCTAAAGCATTCTTCTTTGTAACGGCTAGGTTTAAAAGGTTTCAAAAAGATATATATTCATTAGGCGACTAACGAAAGGTGACAGACGTGAATGGAAACGCCGAGAGGGGATGTCCTAGAAAGACATACATAAACCTTATTGGTGATGATGTTCAGGGTGGCCAGGTGCGCAGTACTCATAACCGGCGTGCGTGTATGACTAGATGTATGAATGTGAGTGAAGCAAAAGAAGTATGTAAGGATCGTAGCAGATGGCGTTCTGTAGTTTCTGCCCACCTCCATGTTAAAAAAGCGTGAGTTTATGTATGTATATATATTAATTATTGATTCAAGTACATTATTTGTGAAACATGGTTATTTCGAGTAACTAATAGTTTTGCTTTAAAAATATAATAAACAAAACGATATTCTTTCGCTACGTTTGGTTACTCCCCCAAAACGACTTGGATGTTTAAAAATATGTTTACTATTTTTTAAATAATTTCTTCATAATTGAAATACTATTATTATGTAAATCAAAGAATATTTTGCAAATAAAACTGTCCAAAGGGAGGTTCAATATTGATATTCTGGCTCCTAGCACAGCCGCTACGGAATATGAACACTGCTTCTGTTTGAATTATTCGGGCAATCCTGAAAAAATCACAAATCACTTTCTTAAGTACAACTTAGTTTACGAAATTTACTGTGAAGAATCTCCACCTTTATTCATTCTTTTGTGTTAAATTAATATTATTTATTCTTATAATTGTCCTTATTTTTCTCCTTTCTAAAATATTTATTACTTTAGGTTTTATTAGTTTATTTAACCTTATATTTTAACCTGATTTAATTTAAATGTTGTAATTGTTCGTCCCGTATTTGTTAGTGTATGGTAGTTAGTATTTTGCTTCACATTCCAATGCTTAGTACAAATTATTTAGCTTAATGATTTAATTAAAAAATAATGCTAGTAGTAATTATTGTGTGGTCACATCAGCCATTTTATGCAAAGTTCCTGTTCAGAACATTATTTTAATTTTTATTAGTAGAAGTCTGTTGCACCTTTATATTGCTATATTATGCTGATGTCACAAAATAATATTCTCATAGAATAAAACTGCTTGCATTTCTTATTTTATATTTTGCTACTCGTTTTATAAATAAACCATTTTCCTGTTGAAATAAGCAGTTTTATTTTAACTTCTATTGGACTAACCCCTTAAACACAAATGGTCTAATTTACACATTGATAATGTCATATACATGCACTTCGGCATTGGCATAAACACGTACCATAGATATTTATTTAAAAAAAAAACATCTGTAAGTAAGCGAGTCTAGAGAAACGCATTTATCGCATTGGGGATTCCTGCTATGATAGATAGATGAATAGTAGATGTAATAAAGATTAAATACTTACACACACATTTATCAACGAAAACCCGATCAATATCGGATCAGTAATTTTTAAGAAAATCGCAGATACATACGGATCGAATAGATAGAGCACCTACTCTTTTTGAAGTCGGTTGAAAATAATAACATACTTTTTACGACGACGGTTTGTAACAGTTCCTGAATCATCTTCAAAAAATTAAAATCAAGGATCAATATTATTTCAGTGATGTATAAAATCGAGCGCACAGTAGTTTCAATGAGTGCGTACGCGTAATGTTGTTGTGTGCGACTAGATACCTAAATTTGAGTTCGTCGAAAATGTAACAGCGCCCTTAACATACAAAATTACAAAAACTGGTAATACCTGTTTTCTTTGTATATGAGTGGGTAAATTTAGGGTAGATTTACAATAATTTTATATGAACTACAAAACTAACACAAGTCGTGGACCACGTCTATGGTTGATTATTTTGGTCCACAGACAAAAGCACACTTCTTCGACTAACGGGCACTATGCATCATAAATAAATCATACTTATAAACTATGTAAGTGTGCCAACTTTAAATCACGTATTGTAAGAAATCGACCTTCTGTGCGTCTTAATACGTGTTGTAATTTAAATAATAAATTATTTTATAAACATCTGTCGTATTAGGTTTTTTTATAATTTATCAATTTTATTTAGAAATTATTTGGTATATTATGCCTACTGGAATAGCCACTTTTAGTATTAAAGAAACGGCTTTACGTTTATAAATTGGAAGAAAATCTATATATATAAAAATGAATCCCTATTTCCCTTGGTAACGGCATCACGCGTAAACGGCTGGACCGATTTCGCTTATTCTTTTTTGTTGTTTGTTATTGTTAGGAGAAGGTTCTAATGAAAATAAAATTGGTACCTTACCTACATAGGTAGGAATGGTAGGGTAGGATTGGTAGGTTAGGGTAGGTAGGGTAGGGTTGGGTATGTTAGGTAGGGTAGGGTAAGTAGGGTAGAGTAGGTAGGGTAGGGTAGGGTTGATGAATGTTTGGTGTTTTTATGGCCAAACAAAGTTTGCCGGGTCAGCTAGCATCAAATATTTTGCTAAACATAGAATTGTAACAGCATTGGGTACAAATCGATGCAATTATTATATAATGCGCAAAGCTGTCTGTTGTGCATTTGTAAGCATTGGACCCAGACTGGCCTACACATGATCCTTGAATATTTAATTGTGAGTCGTAGAGACAAATGAGATAATACTATATGGACCTACAGTTCAATAATCACAAAATCAGACAGAAGCACACTAAATTCACACTACACACTTGCCTTATACCAAGAACTGTTCTAAATATTTGCAGCATGAAGCCGAACAAGTGCAGTCGATATTCCTGGAGACAGAGATCCCGCAGCAGTCGCGTGTCCTCGTCGCAGACTTCGCAGAGAACAGGCCAGATAGGCCTGCGCCCACCAAACACTCGCCAGTAAGAAGGATTTATAATCTTCACCTCATAATATTCAGTCAACTGAGTGGAGTGCTCATACACTTGCACTTTGGAGGACACGCCACTGACGCTGCTATTCGTGTGGCTGCCTACTGGTCCCAAAACATCTAGAGAGTTTTCCATCGAATCTAAAAGAAGAAGAAGTCAACTGAACAGCACATCAAGGTTTACTGCTGGATATAGGCCTCTACTAAGATTAGTCAGACGTACCGGTCCTCTACCTTCTCCAGCGAGTCTGCCCCAGCTGCCTTTTAAGGGTCCTTACCCAATGAGTAAAAACGGGACCCTATTACTAAGACTCCACCATCCGTCTGTCCGTCTCTCTGTCTGTCACCAGGATGTATCTCATGAACCGTGATAGCTAGACAGTTGAAATTTTCACAGATGATGTATTTCTGTTGCCGCTATAACAACAAATACTAAAAACAGAATAAAATAAATATTTAAGTGGGGCTCCCATACAACAAACGTGATATTTTTGCCGTTTTTTGGCGATAGTGGTACGGAACCCTTCGTGGGCGAGTCAAACTCGCACTTGGCCAGTTTTTAGTTCGTCACAACAAGTTGGGGGGCGTCCTACTCCACGCTTGCCTATTTGTGGTCTCCAATGAACGATTCATCTGCTTCAACAGCCTTTGGTACTTTGATAGACATCGCCAGCTTACTGTATATTACACACTGGGCTGCTTTGTAAGAAACTAGCTTCCGCCCGCGGCTTCGCCCGCGTTCACGGTAAAAAAAAAATGCTCCGTTCGCCACCAAACTTGACTTACAGGATTATCCGCTGGGTCAATCTAAAGATTCTCTGAAAATTTCATTAAAATCGGTCCAGCCGTTTCGGAGTCTATAAGGAACATACATAGATAGAAGATAGATTACATAAGTAAGAATACGTAATTAGATGTTTCAAGGCCCCCTAGGACAGTGACACTAACAAAATATATTGCCCACTAGCTGTGCCCGCGGCTTCGCTCCCGTCAACTGCCTACCCTACCCTGCCTATCTACCCAACCCTACACGACCTTACCTCCCCTATTTACATACCAATTTTTTTTCTTGATTTTATCTTTCATAAGAACCTTCTAACAATAACAAACAAAATAAGAATTAGCGAAATCTGTCCAGCCGTTCTCGCGTGATTTGAGACATTTGTTTTTTTTTTAAAGGCAAAATTATACAATTAAACCTTAAAATATAATGTTACAATTACAGATGGTGGTGAGTGGAAAAATGACACTGTCCCTGATACAAGATGCACCAAGGGATACTCCTGAACGAGACCCAGGTAATTAGATATTGTAATTAGTTGAAAATTTATCCAAGCTTTGATTTGAGTTTTATTTGTGCTGCAGAAAAATGTAGGTCAGAACACTATCAGCATAAAAAACACTAAATGTGATTACAAAACAACTTTTTTCTCAATGTCCCTTGACAAACTTCGTGTTTCGCTAGTCGTCGGATTTCTATCAGTTACCCTTTGCACATGGTGCAGACCGGACGCTCTGAATCAACTTGGAAGTATATAGAGTTGTTAATACTCTTTTTTGTAACTACTGTAATTTATTTAAAAAATAGGAGGAAAGCTGCTGCAGTTAAAAAGTAATATAATTCTACAGCTCTTTATAGTTCAGACGGAAATCAAAACTAAACAACAATGAAGTACTTAGTTCTGAATTCAAATTATTATACACGATAAATTTAATAATTGATGGACATGGAAATTAGCATTCGTTTGTATTCGGTAAAGCGATGATTGCCGAGGGACAATAAGAAAATAGTTGTACTGTACTTGTAATATTTTGGTAATAAACTAATAACTTAACTAACTTTGATTTCAGAATCAACAGTGGATGACTTCACAACAGCTAGTGCTATTACACAGAATGCTGAGGTACTACTAGGTTCCTTTTTTAATATGTTTAAAATATTCTTCAAGTCCTGGAGACTTGAAGAATATTTTAAACCTTTTCATAAAATATAAGCAGATAATAAATTATCATAGTACAGCGCATCATACTGATACTGACACGTTAGAACATTCATTTGACAGCCTGTGTCAAGGCAATCTACGATCTTAGGATGGGCTGAAGATAAATAAACCTACTTAAGACGACGACAGTCGCAAACGATCTTGAGGGAACAAAACGCGCAATCGTTTCACACCCGCGCGGCCAAAAATGTTGTAGTTTTTGTGTACTTTCCTTATGATTCTATGAATTACGAAAAAGAAAATACGCTCGGCGGTTTTGATGCGTTTTTCGTTTTTTTTTGTGCGTGTTAGACATAACTTTACAAATTAGTTACACTATGTTATACGAATAAAACTCAAAATGTTCTTAGATCAAATTATTAAGAAAATGGTCTAATGTAACATTTTTCCAAAAAAATACGACTAGTCGTTTAGACGTGATTCTCATTTTAAAATCAGCTACTGAGGGGTATCTGCGACTTAATTTTTTTATAGGTACGCTGTTATTATTATGTACACCTCTAAATAACCCTTCAGGAAAACAGTCGTAATGTTATCATCATCATTGCTGGACATAAGCCAAAACACAACAAAATAGGGTAGTTGACAAAAAATATCTATTTAGTCCGTCAGTTAGATAACCTAAAAATATTGGACACGTATTTTTCTTTTGCAACGTAAACAAAATTTACGACGATACAGTGCGTTGTAATCATAGATATAGTATGTACAAGATAGACAGAGTCAGATGGAAAACGAAACCAAAAATATAAAATCTATGTGTGAGGGAATTTGTCCATGTGTTAGTTAAAAAAGTGTTGATAAAAAGTCCATGTTCAATATCGATATCGATACTTGGTGAAAACCATAAGAAACACGATTGCTGGGCAAAAACCATGCTTTGCTTTAATTAAAATACAAATTACAAAATAATATCTCGCATGTATTTAAAATACGAAATACAAAATATTTTTAAGTCGTGTATTTAAAATGTAAAATACAGTATTTTAACTATTTTTAATTAAAATACAAATAACAAAATACAGTCGGTCATCCATCGTGACATTCGTACTAATAAACTTAATCAATACACAGAAGTTCGGTGAAAATAACCGTTTGAAATGAAAATGACAATTTACAAGGTACTTGACAATTTGACGTACGTGGTCGCCATTTTGCTTATGAAAGCTATCAAGCGCTATTTTCTGCAGAACGCATCTATTAATAAAATCGCTAAATGTATTTTGAAGCCACAAGTATTTGAAGTACTAATAAAAAAATACCGCAGCGTCAGGTATTTGAAATTGACGACACGATTGGCGTAGTGGTTGAGCGATCGGCTGCTGCGCTGCGTGTCGCGAGTTCGATTCCCGCACGGAACAATTTTTATGGCCTGCAGATAGTTCAATGATAAATGATATTATTTCTGTAAGTTGGTTTGTACAAACACGTTTACATATTTTATAAAAGTAGATGAGGTCGGCGTTTCCTATCTGACTACTCCGAGAAGAAAGGCCGAAACAAACTCAGAGGTCACAGTCTCTTTTAAATTCTAGACAAAATCTTGGTTAGATCATGTGAAGACCATGTAGACTGATATCTGAAATGGTCTTTTGAGAAAAGAACCAGCCAGATTGAGTGGACCTGTCCAGTCAGTGCACGGATTTGTCAATAACCGTGCAGCTCTACTCAGAATTTAAGGAGTTCAACGATTCGACGAACAATACCAAAGAAAGGACATTCGGGTAGGCCGCATAAACTACTCAAACTGCCAGACCATGAAAGGTTTTCATAAATATACTGAGAAGCACAGTATACACATAAATATACAGTCATTACATTAATCTCCTTAAATTTCTCTCTGAGAGAGTGTCTTGCGCTTAATTTATAAATTGATCGAACAGCTCTTTTCTGTAAAACAAAGATAGTCTGGATGTCGGCGGCATTTCCCCACAACAGAATACCGTACGACATTACACTAATTACGAATTTTTCTAACAGCATATGCTGCGGAGCTTAGCTTTTTTGACAATTTATCTATATGTGGGCCCCATTGTAGCTTAGCATCCAAAGTTAAGCCTAAGAATACTGTTGATAAGGCCTGGAATATAGTTGTTCCGGATCTGGGTGTCTTGTGTATGTAATTTGAAATGTTTGTAAACGCACCCACGATACAGGAAGAAATTTCTAGTGTGGGAAAAGTCTAATGAAAAAATAAGTTTACCAATTGTTTCAATCGAGGTAAGCACACATTCCCACACATTATGAAGTTCTCAAAATAATATGTTTTCATTTAAAAATAATTTTAGTTTTAGTGAAAAATAAAATTATTAATTAAAAAAAAACAAATTACTGTCCTCTAAATAGTACAGCCTTATTTAATTGAGTTCTTAAAGTTTGTCTATTAAACTTCAAAAATTCAACTTCTATACAACTTCTTCTTTTACTTCGACACGCTAAGAAGAAAAATATAATGACATTCATAAACCTACTCAAAGTAACAAAACATCAAAACTCTCTGATTTTTTTTGAAAAATAAAAGCTAATATAATAAAAATGCAACTTTAAGTACAGTTTCGATAAAAACATCTTCTCAATCGTAACTTAAATCTATTTTAACAAAACCTGACTAAATAAGTTTGTATTCATGTCATGATGTCACTAAAAACGATTAAGTTTTTATCGATACTCATGACGTCACCGCTTTGTCAAGCCCTAGCGTAAACAAACAATTTACTCTTTTACATAATATTTTCACCAATTTTGTTTATGTATACGAAATATACTTATATAAAACATTGGAAATCAATATACTATTGTAAGACTCTTTTTCTGAGCCGATTACTAGCAGAAATTCGTCAAAATATGGATCAAAACAATCCAAGGACAAAATTGTATTTACCTGTGAAACGTGTATTTATTGGGGTTATTTCGTCTTGTAACGTCACATTCACTCACAGAACAAGTCACCATAATTGTATAATTAATATTATCAATTTAAATCTAAAGAGTATTATTTAAATGCAAGAAATTCACCGCGGCGTAAAACAGATGGGCCGCTAGGTTTACTTATTCGAGAAAAAAAATGACATCGGTACGTCATTCACTCTCTCTTTTTCTCTTGGGCGGTTTGTACTTGATTAGGATTTCTCGCTCGCAGGCTTCGTGTATCTTTTTGCGTAGCAAAAAAATTCTAAATCTATGGTTGTAATATCATGTGTTGTCACGGTGTGCTACACTTCATACTGACAAAGTGACGTCACAAGCCCCCAAACCAAACAAAAAATTACGACGATATAGTGCGTTGAAATAACTTGTGACGTCACGGTGTGCTACACTTTATACTGACAAAGTGACGTCACAAGCCCCCACACCTGAACTTTGATGCGCTTTATCTTTGTCAATTTGTATTTATTTGATAAAGCAAAAAATACGGGTCCATTTTATTTGATAATCTCACTGACGGACTGAATAGAATTATATTTTTCTACCCACGAGACATCCCTATTCATTAGACTATAATTTTACAGAAAGAAGACGAATCAGACGAGGAAATCGAAGAAGAGATAGAAGTGGAGGAGATAGAGGAAGAAGTAGAAGAAATAGAGGAGGAAGAAGAGGACGAGCCAGAACAGAAGCCGCAGAAGGGCAAGAAGACAGAGTGGAGTACTGATAGCATATAAATAATACACATAATTATACTTGTGAGGTTATATTTTGTGACTTTGTAAGGGTAAGGCTGGTATTCAATTTTGACTTTATGTTGTTAATCTTAAGGTTCAATAGTGTAATGCCAACTGCAGTTCTAGTATGAGTTAGAGATTCTTCATGGTTTTAAGTCTACCAAACTTTGAAGCTAATTTACAGGAAACCTTTATACTCAAAAAGAGGTTCGACGCAGAGAAATCGAAATAACAATGAGTTCTTTACGAGATTTCTACACAGATCTGACTTTTACTTACTTTCCACAAGTATCCTGGGTTGTAGCACAGCTGAAATAACATGAGCATACCTACAGATGCATCATCCGACGTAGCTAGCGTTTTTTGACGGACTATTTACTGATTAAACAACATTTTTACACAAAATTCAATAACAAATCGACGCATATGGCGCCATCTAGTGATATTTATTTGAACCAAATTTTATTTCTTAGCGTTGGGACCCCGTGGTTGTAGTCTATTCTCATTTTGATCTGTCCAGATCATCTCAGGGTAAAATTAAAGCGAACAAAGCCACAAAACGTAACATTAAGTTAAAAAAAAAACTATTTTGTTCATGGAATGCAATTAATTTGTGTAATTATTTTGTCTATGCTTCTCTCACTAGTCTATTCGTTGTTGAAGGTGTACATTTTATTATATTCTACATTGTTTTATGCTTTCGACGTTTTTAATGCTGTTGTTGATAAGTGAAATAGTTTTTGAGTGTGTTTGGATATGACTGAAGGATCAACAAAGATAGATAAATTCAAACGTTCAATCTTTTTCATCATCGCGTCTAGGCGTGTCAACTCCAAAGATACACCCGAATATATTGTCTTTCTTACCGGCACAATCCATTCGCTGGATCTTCTTCATCTGAGTCGATGGACAACTCATTATTAAATATTTTGGATTGAGTTATTCGGTGGCCATGCTGGTTGCGGCGTCAGTGGCAAGCAGTTACTAAGACTGGTTGGCTTCTACCCATAACACCATTCAAGAATCTACAAATAACCGTCTACGGCAAAGCAAAAGGGAGGGTTATGTGTTTTCTATAAAATTACTATTAAATATGTCTTTCTAGGTAAATACTGAAGTAAGATCCTCTTTCGTATCTAAATACGTTCACAATGTTACAATTGGTTGAAAAATAATACGAATTTATTAAATTGAGTGTTCGATAATTTGTGCCAAATATTACTTCAGGCTTCTTAAAGTATTCAGTCATTTATTCGACGATTTTATAATTACAACACGGTCAACTTAACTGTGCACCTGGCTGTGACGTCACTCTGACTCCCGCTATTGGCGTACGGGCGCGAATACCGAACATACGAACACGGGTCGCCACGCGGTTACCAGGGATAGTGCAGAGCTGGGCAAAAAACATGCTTTTCAATTAAAGTACAAAATACTATCTCGAATGTATTTAAAATATTTTTATGTCGTGCTTTTGGAATATAAACAAAATACAGTATTTGGGAACAGTGGTGGCCCAGTGGTATCGGCCGCGACTTACAAGTTGTAGGTCGTGGGTTCGAACCCAGGCAGGCGCTTTACTTTGTGTAAATTATTTCATCACCACTGCTCTCAAAACGGTGAAGGAAAACATCGTGAGGAAACCGGCATGTCTTAGACCCGAAAATTCGAAGACATGTGACATCCACCAACCCGCACTGGGGTCGCGTGGTGTCCCAGCAGTGGGAACATTAATAGGCTGATGATGTGAAGTTCCAACAACAATTTATTAGAAACTTTCAGACTTGTTACTACAGACTATAAACACACAATCAACACGCGCTTTTTCGAGAGGTCTCGCGGTTCAGTATCATTCTGCCAGTTACATAATGATCCATACAAAAGTCATTTCGTAACTGTTATTATATATATATATTTTTTTATAATATCTTTTATATTGGTCCAATATTGGAAGAGGAAACAGGCGAGAGCTAAATCTCGAATTATGACTTTTTACTAAGGAATTTCAGTCGGCGCTCTCTGCCCCCGTTTCCTCTTAAAGACCCCAAGGTTGTAGCTTTCAGGAAACACAGAACATCGCATTCCAGCGAGGTGTACAGTTAAGTCGACAGAGTTATACTATACTTTTATTATGTATTGTACTTCCAAGCCTATGAATTAGCCAAATTTTAATTAATACCTTTGATAAGGTTATGTGTATAAATTAATGTCTACTTCTTAACTTAGAAAGATAACACAGCCATGCAAAAAAACTGCATCATTAAAAGAGAAAAATATTGTAGCCAATTTTGGTAAGTTCCTATATAATTTTATATGCGTACTTTTGAAATTTTAGAAATCATGACATTATTATTTAAGTTTAAATGTTTATTATTCAAAATTAATTGATGTCATATTGGCTCAATGATGATTAAGTGTGATAAATAAAATTTTACAACAAAAGCTCAATAAGCTGTGCAGTTTTTTTGCCAGTAAGTATACTAGTAGAAATGCCCCAAATTTCAATCTCTCTCTAAGTATTGGGTATGTAGTGTAAAAGAATAAATAAATATGTAAGAAATAATGAAAATTTTGCACCAGTGTGAACATAATATAATAGATATAATTATGCATTTAAGGGATAATGTGACAGTTTCCTTTTATTTTTCTATGAAATTTTATTTTTTGTTTACACGAAATGAGAGTAGAAGAGTTTATGTTATAGTTTGCAAGTTACATTCTTGTTATTTTGACAGTTTTTAACTTTCCTGAGTCTATACTTGAAATTCCGAAGAAAGAAGTATGTTTTCTATTAAATATGGCCAGTTAAGATGCACCTATGTGTATAATCTTTGATGACAAACTGTCCGCCAGTGTAACTACTCATTTCAGTATTAAAACTAATTAATCAATATTATGTAATAATTTAACATTAGTAGCATTTTTGTTATGTTATGCTTAAATCTGTTTTTTAGTTGTAAGCATGGATGTAGCCAGAAGGGGAAAGACATGGAAACAAGTGACTATGATTATGAATTCAAGATATGGGTAAAATTGCAAAGCAAACCCCCTTTTGGATACAGCCCTGGTTGTAAGAAAATAAAAATAACATGAAATATTTTTTGGTTTATTTATTAAATCCTCATTTGACTATCTAAAGCAGTGGTGGGCAAACTTTCTTAATGGGGGGCCAGAATGTTTAAGAAATTTCAGAGGAGGGCTAGAATTATAGGAAAAATGTATTTTGTGTTGAAACTTTTAATCATATAAAAACATTACAGCATTACACACTTGCACAAATGTTAAAAATTACAATTTAACTTTTATTCAAAGGCCCTGTGGATTACATGTTTTCGCGGGCCGTACTTTGCCCATCACTGATCTAAAGTTTCAAATTAATTGCGAACGCAATGAAACCCCGCTTCATTCAACAAAGACTTTATATTGCATCTACTGTCCGACCAACAGGTTATTTGTATTTTGATAGATGGAACTAGTGGTCCGAGACAGAGCCCCCAGAGGTTACTGATTTTTCTACAAAAAATGTGTGGAATTGAGTAGAACCCTTACACCCTGGTTTCTCAACACTCAATTATCGGGCTCTTAACTTAATCGACGAATAATCGCCGGTTATCCGATGTGATTGGCTGTTGAAAATTCACTCAACCAAACACAGCAGATAATGCATGCTTGATAATTTGTCACATTAATTCTGAGATAATTTAGCGATGAGAAAACTGGCCTTGGTACCTTAGCCACAAGCCTCTCAATTCATAATCAACATAATTCTAATTATTTAGTACACAACTGCACCTATATAGTATCTAAGAAGAATGACATCAGAATTTTAAAAAGTGTATCTGAGGAACAGGAGTGAATGATTTCCAAAAGTGTATCTACGAGGAATAATTCCCTATGGTGTCAGCCCGAGTTAGCAAGTGTGCATCAATCCCACAACATTTGTTAAGAAGGACTCTGAAACAATTAGTGCCCTCTGGTATCTTGCTTTATAACTCTTTAGTGATGGCAGTGATGCAACATTTCGACTATCTAAGTCCTCCTCTGTATGTTTATGTACATAAAGTTTTAAAATTATTAAGTTCACATAGGAAAACAGAAAAATAAAAAACTTTAGTATGAGTTGTACCTGATTTATTGTTGCACTTAAATAATTAAATATCATTCATCTTATTTACATTCTACTATCTTGCTCTGGACTTCTTCATGTTTGGTGTTTATGGAGAACTGGAAGATAAAAAAGAATATTTATTAGTTTTATTGTAATGGCTCATTTACATTAGGTCGGTTTGAAGTCGGTCACCGAAGGCGGCGGCCGCATTCGGTTTAACTGAAACGCTCACCTAAATTGAGTTGTTTACATTGGTCGGTTAACCGAATTCGGCGACTTGATTGATGCGGCGATTGTATATTGAACAGTCAGGTTGCAAGCATCGTCATGAACAGTCTTGTGTTAGAAGGATTTTTAACTGTGTGCGATGTAATACAAGAAGTTTTGAGGAAAAAAGGCGACGGGCGGGGCACGGCGCACTCGACACCGACAACGGGCTCGACCGAATACGGCCAAACCGAATACGGCCAAACGAATACCTGTTTATATTAGTCGGTGACCGAATACGGCCTGCAGCCGAATACGGTCTAACCGACTTAATGTAAATGCGCCATAAGACAACTCTCGTAAGAGAGCTCCAGGAGCAGTGGTGGCCCATTGGTAACGGCCGCAATTTACAAGTTGTAGGTTGTGGTTTCAAACCCAGGCAGGAACTATACTTTGTGTAAAATAATTCATCACCACTGCTCTGAAAACGGTGAAGGAAAACATTCTGAGGCAACCTGTTTGTCTTTAGAACCAAAAGTTCGAAGACATGTGTCATCCACCAACCCCCACTGGGCCAGTGTGGTGGATTATGGCCCATTCCCTCTCACAGAGAGAAGGCCTGCATGCACAACGGACCAAATGAAGGGGTCCATCTATCCTATCCTATCCTAAAACAACTCTTAAAATCTCTTGTAAGTCAATCCCAAATTGTTTGTTTTGATTATAGAACAATAAAAGGCAGTTGATTTAAGTTGCAAAGCAGCAGATTAGTTTCAGCAGATTTTTTTTTCATAATCTTTTTTCCAGAGACTTTTTTTTATAAACATAGTCAAACAGTTTTACCATTAATCTCTCGCACTGGAATCAAGATGGCATTAAAATTTCATAGTAATGCGTCTTGTCTATTCCAAAAGGTAGTTTCAGTCTCAAGGATCCCAAATAGCCAAATATAGTTACAAAAGTATCGGGAAACATAATAATTTACACATTTAAAATGTCACCCAACTTTAAGGCGTTATCAAAGGTTTTTATGGGTAGAAAATAGTTAAAAAGTGTAAGCAATTAATAATAATTGACTAATGAACACTTAATTGAGGGAAACAATAGGGCTGTTCCTGTGGGCAGACAAAATATGAGTTGTTGACCTGAACAGTATGCTGCATTCACTAGTGAGATAATGTAATAAATAAATCAAATATTATGTACCTTTACTTCGTCCAGTTCTTGAGTTCATCAATATCCTTTACCATGGTCCAGTCATATTTGACCGATCTGATTGACTGTGTTTGTGACTTCAGCTCTGGGAAGAATTGCCAGCCCTCTTCCACAGAGGTCTTCTTAACAATAGCTGCGAGGCCCAAGACTACGGCAGCAGGCACGGCTGCGACGGGAGCTTTTTGCCAGGCCGCCAAAATACTGCCAGCCATAGCACCACCCAAGAAATAGTTAATTTTATCGTTCTTTCCTCTTATGTTCTGCATTACATTCGTAGTGACAACGAATCCTGCAGCTATTCCAACCATTGGGCCCAAGTACCATGCGACCCTACCAGCAGTAGCCGCAAAACCTTTGGGATGGGAATACATCAAGACATCCAGCGATGCCGCAGCCAGACCAGCCACCGCAGCATATTTAGACGCCGCAAATGTCTTCATAAAGACGTCCTGCCCCTCGGGCGTGTCGTAGTATTTGTACCTTATAAGGGAGCTCATTGTTTTAACTAGAAATATTCTACGCAAAGTAGTTACACAACAGCAACACAGTAGCACAGTGCGTTAAATGTCAAAATGAAAAGTCTGTTTTTTTTTTTGTATTTTTATGACCTGGTCACATGGACTTTTAAGTCAAGTCTTATTTTATTTTCTTTTAACATTCTTTAATATGCATCGAAACTGAAACTAAGTATTTCTTTTGCGGATGTCGCTATGGATTTCAGCGGGATGTCAATAAAGGGCATAATTTGTTATGTAGGTATTTTCTGCGTAGTTCTTTTGTGATTGAAATAAAGTAAATTCTGTTATTATATACGAGAAGAGTTTAAATAAATTCACTACTTCCGTTTTGTTTGATTACTATGTAAATAAATAACTTCGCAAACAAAATCCAAAACATTGAACGCGATTTCAAAAATCATTTCTAAGTTTTAAGTTTTTTTGTCCTAGGACCAAAAAATTCGAATACATGTGACATCCACCAACCCGAACTGGGCCCGCGTGGTAGATTACGGCCCATTCCCTCTCACAGAGAGGAGGCCTGTGTCCCAGCAGTGGGCACATTAATAGGCTAATGATGTGATGTGAAGTTTTTATTGACATAATTTGGTAAGGTATTTTGGTCTACTTTAGATGAACATGAAACTTTTTTTATAGAACCAAAAAAAGATCTAGGAAGGCATTTGAGGAACACCACAACAAGGAAACTGTTTTTGAACGCATCCAATGCGATAACTCTTGCATATCCGACATTCCGTCATTAGTGTCAAAAGTATCAAAAATGGCGGCGGACGGTGACGAAGTGATTAGTGATCAAGAAAAAGTTAGAATCGTTTCAGATTTCATATTACATTCGCCACCTGGAGAATTTAATGAAGTGTTCAACGATGTAAGGGTTCTACTAAATAATGACACCCTTCTAAAAGAAGGCGCTAGCGGCGCGTTCGCGCAATACAATAAGGATCAACTAACGCCCGTGCGCCTCGAAGGCTCGGAGCTTCACACGCTCATCACCGATCATAATGAGCTCGGCGGTGGAAGATTCTTTGACCCCCGCTCCAAACGTTCCTTCAAGTTCGACCACTTACGCAAAGAAGCGTCGGAGTATGAGCCCTACGAGCCCGATCGAGTGGCTGAGCCCTGGCGGGCAGCGCTCGACGAGGAGCTGACGGCGTACGTGGCCGCGCACTTCAAGCACGGCGCCAGCTTAGTAGTAGGACGCACGCTAGAAACCGGTGCTGTACAACTCGTCGCTTGCATCGAGGACCACCAGTTCCAGCCGAAGAACTACTGGAATGGGCGATGGCGCTCGGTGTGGTCGCTGACAGTAGGCCAGGGTGCGGCGGAGCTCCGCGGCATGCTACGCGTGCAGGTGCACTATTACGAGGACGGTAATGTGCAGCTGGTGAGCTCGAAGGAGGTGCGTGCTCCCGTGACAGCGACCGGCGAGGCCGCCACCGCCAAGGAGTTCGTGCGGCTGGTGTGCGACGCGGAGAACGCGTACCAGACCGCCATATCCGACAACTACAAGACCATGAGTGATACCACGTTCAAGGCGCTGCGGCGACAGCTGCCGGTGATGCGCACCAAAGTGGACTGGGCGCGGCTCGTCTCTTACACGATCGGTAAGGAGCTCAAGAGCCAATGATGTCCTGCCGCTGCGCTCTGAGCCGCAGCGGCCGCTCCTCGCCTGTACATATTCGCGTAAGAGTAAATCTTGTTCAAATGTTTACGGGCGCCGGGGTGACGCCGCGGCGGGCCCCGGCGCGTATTTATCTATGAATATATAGAGAAATCGCTATCTTAACTGTTAAATTTTATTGCATTTTGTTACACTCAGTACGGAATGATTATTGAATAGCGAAGTGTCTGAATGCGGCTTATTTTTGGACAGTACACTCTCATAAGTTACGAGAGGTTGATACAACAAGTTTGTGTCCATTATGTTGGTAGCAAGAGATATATGGAATAACGTTGTACTTAGGTGTGGGCAAAGTTTACACCCAACTAGATCTGTAGAACTTGACTGGACGTCAGACTTGATCCATTAATTTATTTGCTCGTCGGGGATGATTGGTTGTTGTGTAAGCAATATGATGACTGTTCATTCATTGATTTAGCTTTTTTTGATTATTTTAAAGACGCATGTCAATTACAATAAGATTTAATAATAAATTACCATAATACCTAGTTATGGATGTTAAAACTTAACTCATGCATGTATTATGAAACTTTATAATCCATCCACTTCTGCATTTGTTCTATTAACAGTATTATTTCTTTGATATTGCTTGCATAACAGAGTATTATAATGACAAAATTGTTCAGGAAAGGTACATAGAAGGTCTCCAATGGTGCATTTAATTGTAGTTAATTTAACAAATTGTCCACGTAGCTTTAAAGCAGCGTCTATGAATGTAGAGCACAAGATATTCAATATTTTTCAATTTACAATAAAAAAATTGGAGTGTTGCTCAAATGGTAACTAATGCAGTGAAGTAAAAAGAAAATTAGAGAATTATTGTCCATATTATGGCTTTGAGAGTGCGAATGATGCGTAACTTTTTTTTTATATAATGTGTAATAATTGTAACGCCAATAAGGATTATTTTGTAATTATTATAATTATTATTTTAATAAAGAACGTACATTAAAATCCAAGATAATGTATGATTGGATTCATTTCAATAAAAATATATATTAAAATGTTGCTAACATCTGTTTTCTTTTTATTTACGTCGCCATCTTGAATCGAATCAAGTAGGTACCGTTAGGTAAACAGGTACAGTGGTATATTTGGTGATATCTTAGATATGTGAGTGATAAAGCCATGAGTCATTCTTTTATTGGGATCGCCGGTGACGGTGTGGCCGGCCGCCAATATTGCATGCATTCTCTAATTTTACACACGCTCGCTTCCATAAGTCTGGTGACCCTGTTCTGATTTTGCGGGTGTCGTAATGATAGGGTAAAGTTGCAGGAATAGTTAGTGTGGCCGACATTGTAATGAACGAGTATGACTATTACCATAACATAACAATTAGTCATTCTTTTTACCGTTTCGATGTATACCGTATATTCTTTAGTATTACTTACCTATTAGTAGATTCTTAGAATAACATTGTAACTGGAGTACTTATTCAATAACTAAAACCGCAAAACCACCTAACGTAAAACAGCATCAGTTGTGGGTATCTCAGTATCATTACCGTGGCCTAAGGCAATGTTGTCCTTCTTTTTATGTACTTTTATTTCTAGTTCTAGATCTGTGTCTGATTCCACTCGTAAAGTCCGGTCCGAAAAATACCGGTAGGTACAGAAAAAGCGACATTACTACTTACACCGACCTGTTTTAAACCATAATATTCGGTAACAATTCCTCTTCAGTTTCCAATTTGTCGTTTTGTTCCTTGGAACTCGTATCGTGTTCTGTCAGTACTACTTTGGTTCTCGAGAGCCGGAAGCAACGAGATAATTTGGTATATAGGCCGCGGGTTATCTGTCTTTATTTGTATAGTTATTCGAACTTTGTGTCGCGTGTTTTCGTTTTGGAGGCAGTAGCTAACAAAAGTATATTTAGGATAATTGATTATAAGCTCAGCCGTGAATAAATAGGAAATGTGTTGCCTTTATTTTGCCACTTACTTTGTCAGCGGCTTCCCCCGCCTTATGAAAGTCGAAAATTATCCCAAGGAAACGTACTGCCGCGATAAAAATCTAATGAACTAATTCAGAACGTGGTCTTCCTGTGTTCCAAATTCCTTTCAGCCTTTGATGCGTGATAGATTAAAAAAGATTCAAATTTAATTTATTAGGATAAGATCTTTTAAAGGTCCAGAAGATGGGTAACGGTTCAGAATTCATCTAGGTGCGAGTATTCTATATACCACCGTTATTTGTTTTCTACTCCTTCCCATCCACACAATAGTTTAATTTGGCAGTGTTTTGGCACTGCCTACACACCTTATTATATAATGATGTGTTTCTATTCCAACAACTACGTCGTAACCACGCCAGGTAGTTAGGTTGTTAATGTGCGTAAATAACAAGGTTCTCATGTCGTTTATCGCGGTCAACGGTAAAGCGATAGCAGTTACCGTATAATCGTAACGAATTGCATTGAACGCACACGCATATATCGTACTACGTACCTATAGTCTACTCTAATCATCATCATCATCAGCCTTTTAATGTTCCCACTGCTGGGACACAGGCAGTGGCGTAGCGTGCTTTGGCGGGGCCCCGTATAAAATTTTTGTTGGGGGCCCTTGTGAAGGGTAAAGTTTTCTCAAAAAAGAAAAAAAAGTGTTTGCATAAAATTAAAGGAAATATTTATTCATCATAATTATCTATCTGTCACTTTTTCCAAATTTTTTTCCAACCAATTCAAATTAAATATACACTCTCCTTGCCTTTTTTTCGGCAAACTGATTTATTAAATGATTTATAGCTGATGATGACTTTTGTTTTTCTAAAGTTTCTGCCTCTTTGGCAATAGGTCTGACAGGCGTTCATGTCCCATTGAAGTTCTTAGGTAATTCTTTTTCAGTTTTAATTTTGAAAAACTTCTTTCAAACGAAACAGCTCCGCTGGGATAATCTCTTTTCCTTTCACTCATTGTTTTTTACAAATTGCTACTAATGCTACTAAACCAGATGAATAATTGTTTGTATTGTGTTGCAATGTAATGCATAATTAAATAAAACGCGTCAATAAACACTGCTCCCCGTGGTTTATCATGGTATGTACATCGATTATTGTGGGATTCCCCGATGTAGGGTGTTGCCAACTTTTGAACGCACGTTTTACGCGGGAAAACAAGAAATAGCTTTTTTTGACATTAGTCAATTCCGAAATGAAAAAAAATTGGGAAGTTTTTATTAATTTTTGCTTACGCACGTCGGGGGCCCCCCTGGCCCGGGGGCCCCGTATAATTGATACGGCAGATACGGCGGTAGCTACGCCCCTGGACACAGGCCTCCTCTCTGTGAGAGAGAATTAGCCGTAATCCACTACGCGGGTCCATAGCGGGTGGATGTCACATGTCTTCGAATTTTTGGTTTCCTTACGATGTTTTCCTTCACCGTATTTAGAGCAGTGGTGATGAAACAGTTTATACAAATCACAAAGTAAAGCGCCTGTCTGGGTTCGAACCCACGACCTACAACCAGTAAGTTGCGGCCGTTACCACTGGGTCACCACTGCTCTCGTATAGTCTAATCTACTGACTTCTAATCTAAACTGATCTGCGTAAATGTGGTTCATCATCATCTCCCTAGCCTTTTCCATCAATTTTGGGTTCGGCTTACAATATTTAACCCTGTTATTGGGTGACACGATTTTGTGACAATGTAGTCATTGCTTAGAAGTGTTTTTGGGATAAGGATCGATTCTGCCAAGAGCACACGATGCGCTGCGGCGCCGCACCGGCCTAAGGACGTCTGTCCTATTGATAAATGGCAATCCAACGCAATCTTTTCTCAATAGTAGTCACTGTTCTGTCCCAACGGCTGCTAGTCTTGCGTACATGGGATTTGGGATCCCGGACAAAAGGACGTGTCAGAACTTTGCACGTTTTTGTTTTATATTTTATTTATGACTACCTATGCCCGCGGCTTCGCACCCGTCATCTGTCTGCCAACAATATGTTTTCTAGGGTCATCATTCTACCGCGGAGACTAACATTCAGAAAATGACTTCAAATGCACAACGCCATCTATCGAATATCGAGTTCAACTGTCCGAGTATCTGAATTGCGTGTGTTGTGATAATTTTACTTTTTGTACACTTTAAAGTTTAAATCCATCTAACTTTTGATAGAGTGAACCGATTGCGATGAAACAAAAACTAAGTAATACTTTTACGCACAATTTTTATGTATAAAAGTTATCTACATGGGTTTCGTACATTTCACGTGATGGTGCACAAATAAAAAGACAAAAATTTAATGTATGCTGGCAATGAGTTCTGTTGGTTATCCTTTAACACCCTGGCTATGTTTTTGGAAATATTTTCGATGTACAATAATTACTATTCTACAAATTTATTATATATATTGATGATGATTGATAAAAACTACGCACACATATGCAAAAAAAAATACATTTCACACGCTATTGCAAAAACCGCGTTACGCTCCTAATTTAGCCGCTTTTTGCCAAAAATTCGACGTGTTGTAGACACTGCTGAAAGTAATAATACTATATTGTGTCTAGCTAAAATTCTTGTTAGGAAAGCGTATATCAAATATCCGAGGACATCGACCCTATTGTTTGTCTAGCTTTTATTCTGCTCCGCAAAACTAATGGTATTACAGCATTAGTGACCTTTATTATATAAATGTCTTTTTATTATGATGATGCGTATAAATATAAACTGCTGAAACTAACGTTGGGCATACTGCCATAATTTCTTTGACTGGTGATCGCATCGTTAGGTATTTGAAATTACCAAATGAGTGCAAATGTGGTTTGGTACCCACATCTATTACCAAATTAAATAGTATTGTTGTGTTGTTACAAATTGACAGGAAGGAGGGGTCTTCCACAAATTGGTTCCCCTCTAGATCGTCTTAATCAATTTATTAGAAGTGATTGATCGTGTCAATCATATGCGGGCGATTGAGGGCAAAGGCCGTTCCAGCATTCAAACGTACTCCATTTCCAAGTAATACTTTAACTTACCTATATAATATACAAGGTAAGTTGGTTAGACTAAATAACACACTCATTCACTCACTCCTATATTGCTTAAAGACTTCCATAAATAAAAAAGCTTTTATTGATTCCTTAGTTCCTCAATGACAATCGCTTACGCCAGTGGTGTCTCATCCCATACAAAGAAACCGTGCCGACGTACTGTTCTGATTATACTGATTATTTTTTGTACATCGATCACGTTCGGTGCCGTTCCACGGATATAGATGGTGATCTAATCTATCGCCGTGGAACGGAACCGAACGCGACCGATTTAAAAAATAATCGTTATAATCAGATGAAAAACGCTAGTTACGTCGGCGCGGTTTCTTTGTATGGGATGAGGCATCTGTATGCTAGTATTATTTTATCTGTGCTTACGCTATCATAATCATTATAAATCTATTTAAATACCTTCGCAAAAAAAACTGTTGTATGTTATCGATTGACTACCATCGTCCAAAACGCAGTCAGACTGAATAACTTCCAAATATTTCAGTTTCAATTAACAACATTCTGTATCTCGAAGCTTCCGATCGCTGCACTCCAGCCGTCGAACCAGCCTAATTTAGTTAGTCGCTTCAAATCATGGCAGAGGTCTTAATGTAGTTGAGAACTCGTCAAAAGCGTACTTCGACCTTCTACAGAGAGAAGATATTGCTACTTTAAACTAACTTCGAATCAATTGAAGTTATGTTCGACAGTATTGGAGATATTCTTGATTAGAAAAGTTTTTTATTTAGTTTTATAAGTTAAACTGGTTCACTCACTCAACGAAGACTCCAGGGGGGTGACCATAAGCTCTTAGAGCGGTATCAATTTGATATCGAGTAAGTGACAGATGTATACAAGTCAGATACATCTGTCCCTTATTCGATCTCAAATTGATACCGCTCTAAGAGCTTATGGTCACCCCCCTGGTTATAAATAAATAATTTATAAAAAAAAACTTTTTTTAAAACAAGCTTTTTCGTATTCTTCTCAGCAAACCCTTTCATTTGATACCCATATCATGTCAGTGCATAAAAAATAACTAGTCCGTCATCTTGCGCCATCCACCATATTGGATTTAGAATGACGTCACTTAGCTAACCACCATGCATTGTCATTCAAACTGACGTGTATGCAAAATATCATCTTAATCGGTGGAGGATAGCTTTAAAATTCAGATGCAAGATTTGGCCCGAACACACATTCATACATATATACATTGCAAGATAAATAAAAGCTTGTAAAAAGGTCGCAGTTCCTTTTGGGCCTTTGCTAGTTAGATTTTCTAGGATAGTTTAGTTTTTATCCTGCAGCTGGCACGGTTGGCGCACTGGCCGAAAGATTGGCTGCTGCGCTGAATATCGCGGATTCGATTCCCGCACGCAGCAAATATTTGTATGGCCTGCAGAAAGTTGTTCCGGGTCTGGCTGTTTGTGTTGTTTATGTCAGTTTAAATGTTTGTGAACGCACCCGCGATGCAGGCGAAGTTTCCAGTGTGGGGCAAAAGCTTTGTTTTTTTTTATAAAATAATCCAAATAACTAATTATTTTAAAATCGGTGTGTTAGATTAGCACACCTACAGGCTACATCGCGGTAGGTGTTAAGATCAATATAAATACGATTGCGGTTTATATCTCCCTAATCCTTATCAGATTGATTGAGTGAAATGGCTGATATGAAATCGGTATTATCAAGTAGCCTAGCCTCCAGATTGAAGTTTTCATACAAACGTAAATTTTCTCATGAGGCGTAAGTAATTATGTAGGTGTTTATAGCCAGCTACGCGGTTTCTATAGGTAAGAACCCTATATATTTTTTATGTCAAATCTTTTGAGTTTATTTTCAAACTGAACTGACTCGGAAACTTTTCAAGGCACAAGCTCGACATTTCCGACTCATAAGTTTTGGCCGGTTTTCCCCATTCAGCCTTAGTAAATCAATCTCATGATTCATAAATATAATATTCATCCTACAAATATCAAAAAAAAAAAAATACTGATATGTCCATCTGATTCTGTGGTTAATGCTTTAGTGGGCTTGAGAGTTTTGTCCCGACACCGTTTGACACAATTGTCCCGTCTTATTACTCAAATGAAACGACATTATCCATTTTGCAAATGCTCGACACAATGCAGCTGCAGGTGTTCAAGCCGTTAGTATAATTTGTCGGACTGCAGATATTGGGTACTTAACTGTGGAATGTTAACGGTATTTTGTTGTTAGCATACCTATATTATTATTATCGGCTGTCAGCGGACGTAAAGAGATAATTTATCTACTGACTGATAAAATGTTTGTCATTTTTGCGGCACCAAATACTTACTTAGGACTGTGCTTAGGAGGTGATAACATTATTATATTGTCTGTGCATTGGATTAAAAAAAAAAAAAAACTTAATTGTCACATTATATTTACAATAATTCTTACGCTGCGCAGGGGTCTCCTTTTAAGTACCTAAGTATATCAAATATCTATGCTAGAAGGCCCCGCTCTTCATAACTTACAAAGTGAGAATGAGCAAGGCTTGTAACTAAAGAGAAACCTATTTTCCATCCCCCGATCTCGGAAAGAGTATTTTTGGTCTTCGATATCTGAGTGCAAAAGCCGTTTTTATCCGCTAGAGGATAAAGTAAATTGAATTTAGAATATTGTGTGCACTAAGTTTGTGAATTCAAAACATCATTAAATCTATTTACTTCTACCTCCACGGTGCTGAAATTATCATACAACCTTTTTTAATTTGTTAAAAACTCAGACTCGGTACCTTCTTGGTGTACTTTTTTTAATTTGCTTTGCGCGCGCCATTTTATTTTCACGTCATATTGTTAAAACCAGCTCTCTGGTTAAAACCTTAGGTTAAAAACAAGAAACTTGAAAACAAGTGAAAAACCTAAAATTAATTGTTCTAGCGACGAAGAAGTTTATTTGACGCCAACAGAATTGACTGAAACTGTTAGTAATGTGAGCTTTCTCCCTCAACAATCACGTGAGAAGTATTTGAAACAGTACGATATGTTTAACACGACCGTGTCGACTAGCTAAAGCAGCCAAAACTTTCTCAGAATTATGCGAGACCAAGATATCAAGCACTATGGAGTACGTATTCAATGCTAAAAGCAACAATAAAGATGAAAAAAGACATATAAAAGCATGAAATAAAAATGTGACAGGGTTTTTTTTAATGTTACTTGTTTCAAGACAAGACAAAGATATTTTATTTCAAGTAGGCCACCAAGCGGCACTTTTGAACGTTACATTTTACAAATAATAATAGTTGATTCTACCGTGCATTCGGAAAGTAGCTTGTAATGGAGAAGAATGCACAAGAAACTCCATACTTACTATTTTAGAAAAAAACTTTTTACAATATTTAGGTACATACCTATTTGTTTAGTTAATAATATTTTCATATTACTTATCGACACCTAGGTATCCTAAATAAGTGGCATCTTTAAGAAGAACTCCATCTGGTCATCAACCAAAAAGTCAAAGGATTTTACAGCATCTGAAATTGAAAAGTTTCTTAACGAAGCACCTGATTCCGTATATTTGCCGGCAAAAGTAAGTCAGTTGCACATTCAGTATCTACTTAAGTACATTAATCAACTACCTACTTAACATAATCGAATACGTACTTAGTAGATGTTGATAGGCGTAATTATGCATGCATAATATCAATTTTAGCTTTTAATTTTAGACTCCTTCGCTTGCTCGGTCATCAAAATTGAGCACGCGGTTAAAAAGCAACTTTGCACTCTTGTATAACAAATGACTATTGTACATACAGCAGTACGGCTCACCAAGAGACTGGAATCATCAAGTTTTGAAAGAAAAAAGAAATGGGACCACATAAAAATTATATCGTTATTTATTATTTTGATCTACCTAAATTGTTCTTCACGAGCATAGGTATTTAAAGTGATAAAGTTATTACCACTTTTTACAAGCTTTGTATATAAGTACCTTGCTTTCGGGTGTCCTGCAATAAGTAATCGATTTTTCAAGCACTTCCTCGAACCCGATGCTGAAACTTGGCGTATAGTGCTCGCCAAACTTCTGGGCCGCTCTGAAGTTGGCTTTCCGATGCGCAAAGCACGAAACGGTTCTCTTTTTGTATAAGATTTGCTACTGCGCAGCCATTGTAGCCAACTTCAGGGCGGCCAAGAAGTTTGGCGAGAACTATACTTATGTAACTTTGGAAATGTTGAAATATTTATTTATTTCATTTATCGATAGGCTCGCGTTTGACCACTATCTCGCCTGATGGTAAGCGATGATGTGGTCGAGAGTGAATAGGTTACTTCTAGGCAAGCGAGCTTCACGCTTGCCTAGAAGTAACCTATTCAGACCCCGAGGTTGTAGTTATCAGGAAGGACTCCGGTAGGGAATGCCACTCCTTAGCTGTGCGCACGTATGGGTGGGATGTTCTGAACACCATGGACGCAAGTGTTATTGGTATTTTGTCCATCAGGAATTTCGCAGTAGCAGCCCGGTGTCTGGATTAGGTCCCAGTTGATGGGAATAGAACATGTGGACTAGTCCATAACTCGCAAAATGTGGGTATAGGTACCTACTTTTACCTACTATAGACCTCTACTTAACCTTTGGTAAATACAGCCGTGATGTTGCCTTCTGTTTTATTTAAGCTCTCAATTTGTCACTACTGGCAATAAACGACAAACATTATGCTCATATGAAGCACATACTCAGATAAACTGATCTTATCTCGATGGAGTGGCCATCCACTCGATTACTTCAACCGCACGTTAAGGGTGCCTTTCCATCAAAGATGCAAAGAAAGCTTCGCTACACATCCTCCCTACATAGAGCGAGGATGTATAGCGAAGCTTTCTCCTTCGTCGTATCGATGATTGCTAATTGTAGGTATGTGTTTTGACCAAAATTCGGACTCGTCGACAGCGCGGTTAGGATTAGATTAGCGTAGCCAAGCTGTAAAACTGCTTGTAGCTAAGTGGCGCGTGAATGCGTAGAGTAGCTGTGAAAATATGTGACTCTTTCAACCAAAACTATGCAAGGTAGCGAGGCGGTCAGAGGATGCGTAGCGAAGCTTTCTTCTTCGTGGTCAATGATTCCTTTATGTGTTTTGGCCAGAATTCAGCCACGTTAACAGCGTTAGGATTAGATTAGCTTAGTAAAGCTATGAAACGGTGCGCATCTCTCGCTTTATTGAATGTTAAACTACACAGCATCAGAGATGCGCTAAGCCTGGCTATTAAAATAAAATAATTCCATTAGTGGATATTTTCCTCGCGCACCGCGTTCCTACATGACGGTTGGTGGAAAAGCACCCTAAGGGCAGGGTTGTAAAGGTCGTTAGTGACGTCATTATGACGACATAGCACGCAGGCTATGGAAATAAATGCAGGCTGCGTGCCTGTGTTGTGAGTAATGGTCAACATGGTAATTACAGAATTGTGTTATGTTTATATGCCCATGCTATAAATGGTCTATAATAGTTTCTGAAACAGCTTAGGTATTGCCAAAATTATAACATTCAGTTCCATAGTTACTATAATATCATCCAAACGAGTGTTAATGTTGTACTAAATTTCATAATGCAACTCCTTTGCTTTTTCGATCCCTTCCTTACTCATCAAACAGCCACATTCTCTCAGCCATATCTTTATGAATTTCAAAAAAATAATTATGAAATAATAATGAAGTGCTTAATATAAATATTTCGAGTAAATCAGGATCTGCCAACATTCAACAAGGTGCAAATATTCAAGTGCATTTCAATTATTTTACGATCCAATATATAATAATTATTACAATAAATAATTATATTATTACCTATACATAGTTTGTTTGTATTAGATACTCAGCAATTAAAGTTTCCATGAATTTACATAGAGGTCTTACAACACCGTACAACACTCTATGGTTTCACAGTACCTTATAAAGAGGATTCGAACAACCCAATTGTAGTACACATCTGCGTACCCTTTTAGAGCGTACCGGCGTGATGTTATGTTGTGAAATGGCGTAAATAATAAACATTGCGATTACAGCTATGCCGAAAGCTTTGCCGTTGTTTATTGAAGAGTGCTGTTGCATATCTCTGAATTTCATCATCAGATCTTCGCCATATTTGAACCAAATGAGAAGTACTAGCTATCAAATAAAAAAATAACTGTCAATATCAGTTAACCTAGTAAAAAATTTAAAGCTGACACAAAAAAAAATACAGTTGAATTGATAACTTCTTTTTGAAGTCTGTTAAATAAATTGTAGTTCTAAAAACTAAAAAACACGCTTTAATGGTAAGGATAATGGGACAAACTGTTTAAATTATTGCATTGTCATCGGTCCTTGATAAGTGTGCAAAGTTTCAAATCAATCCAACGTTTTGAAGTGGGTGAAAATCACGTTCAAAGATTCCGTTACATTGATACATAGATACATACATACCAAGCTAATAAAAGCGTGTTAAAATGGTCGTTGGTCAAAAGTTAAAAACCCTTTCAGTTTTTTTCTGATTGTAGTAATTGTTGTAAAATACACAAGATTATCAATTAGTAGGCAAGTTAAATAATGAATATTGTAATGGCAACAGCTATCCCATACCATACCGTAACAATAACAAGAGTGGGTTTCCTTCCTCAAGGAAAAATAATACGCCAATCACATTCATTTAGTTTATTCACAGCCTAAAATAATATGACAGACAAACAACTACATATTTATTATTAGAGAAATAAATAATTATTTATATTTGTAACCTAATTTTAGATAAACTTAGCTTACTTAGCTATTTTGAAGTTTCCGTGCATGAAAAAGCCGTACGGAACGTTTTTCTTAGTTTATACTTGTCTAAATAAATGGTTTGTAAAATACTCGTACATTGTGCGGCCCAGTAGCAATCTACACCTAATTTTAGATATGATATTTAGCACCAAAGAAAAAACCGTTTAGCCTAGAACAATACAATTATTATCTACTACAGATCAATTCTTTGCTAAAGTAATTAATTAAGCGCCTGTTTCTGAATTGTGTATTAGGAGTACCTGCGTACTACCTACTAAGATCGTGTCAAACCCTTCTTCATAGTTTAACACTCTATCTCTAGGTCTATGTCGTGGCGGCCCAGTGGCTGAGACCTAGCCTCTTGTGTTTGAAGTCGTGTGTTCAAATCCAGCCAAGTACCAATGTGACTTTTTCAAATTCATATGTACTTTCTAAGTTTATCTTGGACATCACAGGCAACGGTAAAGAAAAACATCGTGAGGAAACCTGGACTTAAGTATTTAGTTAAATGTAAGTCTGAAATAGCCAAGTCAGAGGCCTGTGGGGTTTCCAGAGGCAGCTCAATTAACTCTGAAACCAGAGGTGGCCACATCCTCACACGAAAAGAATAATTTAACAAATACCCAACTCAAATTCTAACCCCGATTACAAATTAATTTGTAATGAAGTATTATTAACCCCCGACGGATACATGAGTGTCTGTCTGTGGCATCATAGCCCCTAAACGGAAGATTTCGTTCGCGACTTTATCAAGAGTGTTCTTACTTATGTTTGTTGAAAATCGTTTCAGCCGTTCAGAAGTTATAGGCGTTTTACTGTTTGAATCAGGGTGTTTTCGCAAGATATCGTGTCATAATTACGTGTTCAATAGATTGTTGATCGAAGCGTGTCTACTACTAGATAAATTATGTACCATGAAATAAAAATATGTCGAGGTTTTTTTCTTTTTTTTTCTTATACAAACCTTAGGTACCTACTTTAGTCTGAAAACCTGACAAACTTTGGCATTTAACTGGAGTTTGACACGTTCTTATCTACAAATACCTACTCAATTCAGAAACCGTCGATTACTAAAACCAATCGCACACAAGCCCTATCAACTTTAAATTTTAAATTATACTAATAATATCGAATCCTTGATGGCAAGTCTTATTTAGTCAACGTTTGAGACATTTTGCATACAATGCAATCTTTCCTATAGAACTTATTAATATAGGTACCTACCTACTTTATAATCAAACATTCTGAATGTCATTAACACTGTACTCCGTGATAACACGCTTATCTCTCTTTTTGTGTATTTTAATAGTTAAAATCAATTATTGTTTTTGATAATTATTATTGTCATTTTGTGCAGTCTTATAGGCAAAAAGATACATAGAATTAATATTAAGGATTATCCTAACAAAACTAAAAATAAAATAAGGCTCATAATAATTGCTATCTATTAATATTTATCATAATCCTATGTTACTTAGGGCCAGCGCAACACGTTTTCTTCTTCAATTCTCCCTGCCAGTGTTGCTAATATTATTCCGTAATTTATTTAGATAGTATGGCTATCTACAATAATAGAATCGTCACCCTCGATTTCAAGAAAAATAACAACCTATAAAATACTTGTCTAGTGTTATAAATGCTAACACACATGCCGGACGGCAGGCTTCTTATGTATCTTTTGCAAGAGAAAAACGATAGCGATTTTTGCGCAATAATTGCTCTTCCATACAGAAGTTTTAGAGTTGTTAGCGGTTATTTTTTAAAATGAGTGCCTTTGACAAACAGCGAGCGATTAGCAAACGATTGTGTAGGACCTACCATACCTACATTGCAGGTAATTCAGACTTTTATGACATAAAGCGTTTGATCGCTATCGTTTTGCTCTTGCAAAAGATACGTAATGGGCCGGCCACGGATTTGTTGGCGGAGTTAGTCCGGCCGTACCATATCCGAGGGGGTGTAGTGTTCCGCCGGACATTATTATTATCATTTGAGTCCGCCTCGGTCTGCTTGTTTTCACATCGGATATGGTATGCTCCGTACCAAATCCGGACGTGTGTAGGGTTGTCGGCTAGTTGGGCTGTACGAACTATGACCAGCGCTGAAAAAGTCCCCGATTTATGGGAGATCTACTGATTTTGGTTATTGTCGCCCGATATTATTACATTCAACTTAGTCATAAATAAAAATGGAAAATAATGTTCTAAATACGGCAAAACTAGGATCGAGTGTGTGTAAGTGAGAACGGATTTGTGGTTGGAGTTAGTCCGGCCGTACCAAATCCAGCCGTGTGTTAGCACTTTAAGTTTGCATTTTGCGTCTGGCAATACAATATTGCATTTTCATATTGTTTTTTTGTTGCTCTACAAAACTGGCACTAATATCTGTCCAACTACAGAAGCCTACACAAGAGAACTACACTAAATAAATGCAGAAAATTCACTACCTTCACACCTCACAAGGTTAAGAAACAAGAAATGGACTGTATATTGTCTGAATTTTTGAAATAAATTATTATTATTGACACCGAGTGGAAAAAAATCTGATTTTTTTCATAGCATATTGACCCCTATCTCCACAACGTAGTACACATATTTAGAGGCTCTAGACAAGCGACATTCGATTTCAGCGATGCCGATGACGATAGTCGAAATGCCAAATTGTAACAGATTGATCGCGTGACAATCCCATACATTTTTCACATTATTTCAATCCCTTTCGCGACGGTTTCGTTGATACAATATCACTTGTCCCTAAGACGACCGTATTCAATAATTCGAAGGTCTATGCCAAGGGTAACCAATTAATTTTATTGTTTTAAAACAAGAATTATGATCGTCGCGGTCCGTAAGGTTTAAAGCCACCTAAGGCTTTACATCTTCATGTGTTTATTTACTTAAATAATAAACTTAAATATATATTGATATAATAAACTTAAATATATATTGATACTATCAAGGGAGATTCGTCCGTTGCCGAATCGACAGCGGTGAAGACAAAGTAAACAATATTGTACTGTTTATAATAATAGGTCAGGGGTTCGCCATTTGGTGACCCCCTCTATGTTGAAGGCCTGACAATTTTTTATATTCGATAGCGCTTCACAGTCCAATATAGCGTTTCGCTTCGACTCTGCGAGTTTGTGGACGGCTTTAGCCATTCCTTAATCGTGTGATCCATCTAAACTGCAGGCATAAAGAATTGTCTGTGAAAATCATTGCCATCATCAGCTTTAAAGTAAAAATATCGACCATTAGGTGTATCAACACTCTGCAGTGTCCTAAAATCCGTCGGAGGGGCATAATTTTTCGGCGGCAGAATAGTAGCAAACGCCCTTTCTACACTAGAAGTTGGTATGTATCCTGGGTATGATGGGTAAGTATCCTGCCATCCTCGATAACCATTTGAAGGTGGTGCAGGGAAGTTTACCGTTGGAGGTAGTCCATCGAACATGACTGGTCTCTCCTCCCCAAATGATAAGTCTTCTGCTGGTAAAGTTTTCATTCTAAACTGACTTGCCTTTGGGGGTAGAACGAAATTAGGTGGTGGTGGTACGGCTTCGCCAAAAACTGCCCTGACGTTGTCAGATGGGATGTGCTTGTATTCCATACTTCTTGCTACGTCGGTTTCCGGTGCAGGTGGGATAAAGCCCGGGGGTGGAAGGACCGAAGCTGGTATTGGTCCTTCGATACCTGCGGGCACTTCTAAATCTTTTTCGGTGTCTATGACATGAAAATCAGCTAATTTTGGATTATCTACGGCTTTGCTATTTTCTAAGTAGTCGGTGCCGTAATTACCGGTAACAATTTTCTCAGATAGTTCAGGTTGCGAAGTTACGTCTTCTTTGTAAGATCTTTTGATATCCTTTTCTCTACTTTTTGTTTCCTCTCTGATGTTGTAATTGTCAGCAGTGTTGTGATTTTGGGTATTTTTGTTAATGGTCATTATTTTATCTTCCTCATCAGGTGTGTTAAAAAGCTTGTAACTTTGATGTACGTCAAATCTTATTTTTGTTGCATTTAATTGTTGTTTCGCTACTTTATTTAAAGAGTCAATTTCTTGAACTAGATTGTTCCGTGTGTCATATTTGGATTCATCCTTATTATTCTTATGACCTATTTTTAGTTCACTTTTTTCATGTTCACTATTACTTTCATATGAATTCTGGTCTATTTCTGTTTCCATAACAGTCATAGCATTTTCGGTAGCACTAATGTAAAAATAATTATGATCTCTGGTGATTGTGACCGGAGGCTTAGCATTACTTATTGCTACCTTACGAACATCACTGTAATCTTGAACCGAGCTTACATTTAGTCTTAGTTTTAATCTTATATCCTTATTCTGATTGGTATCATTTTTAATGGAGTCCCTATTGGTCCTAAGATCTGCATCTTTAGCAGTGTTCATGTTATAAGGGGTCACTGGAACTCTATTCATGTTGGAGCTGATATTTTCTCCTACCCTAAGGGCAAGATAACTTTGAACTTCATGTATGTCTTGTGTTTTGTTATTTTCACGTACATCGTTATCATCTGTATTCGGTTCCTCAATCATCACAATGTTACCTTCATTCGTTACCTTTTTACCGCTATTATTTATATTGTGGTTTGCAGAATTATTAGTTACTATGACATCTGTATCTATGTCACCATTACTTTGATCTTTTTCGATGCTATCATTTAAGCGCATATTTTCAGCTACAATACTGCCCAAGTCTTGATCTGCTAAAACGCTTTCATTTGTTTGGTCAACTTCAAACACAATATTACTAGACGGACTCTCATTTATATCTGCACCCTTTGTTATGTCAAAATATCCGTGTCCGACATTGCTATAATTATTATCTTTTTCTTTACTCTTACTAATACTTGGTTTTGTAGGGTCGTTTACCCCGAAGTATCGGACTACAACCTTTTCTAATTGTTTTTGATTTTGTTCTGCAGATTTTACTGCCATGATGTGTTGTTGTAGTACAATATTAGAGATGTTATGCTGTTGGATATCTTCACCAAAGTATTTAGTCTGCTTGGGTTTTTCTAGTCTTCCAATTTCTTGATGTCTTTCAGCAGCGACTCGGTAATTGTCATTTTCAGTGAGTATGTGGTCAAACATGAGTGGGTCGTCAAGGGGTATGCCTTCGGGGATGTCGTCGAAAGAGAAATCGTGGGTGATGACAATTTCATCACTGTCAGCAGACCTCGCTTTGGCGTATAAGTTGTCTGTTGATAGGTAGTTGTTAGTTTCGTGCATGATACGTGGTGGGCATTCTTCAGGGATGGTGTATACCTGGAAAAAAAGACGGGATGTTGAGATTACCAGCTGAATCAAACTTAAGTACAATAATCTTTCTTTAGCACTCTTAGGGTACGGAACTAAAAACACTAGGCATGATGATCAGTTTCAGCACTCTACTATTTTGGTTGTACCTGGCTGAGTTCAAAATGATTGTGTCTTTGTAAACCTAATTATCATTTAAGTTGAAATGTAGTTAATAAAATGTAAACCTGTGTATCATTGATGCTAGGAGCGTAGTAGTCTTGAACCTTGGCATACGCTGGTCGAGTCTTGACTCTGGGGCCTGTGGCATGGATGTTGTAGCATTGGTGACCGACGTGGCCGCTGGTGTCGCTACCGTCGCGACTGCCGAGGTAAAACGTCGCTTTGGTGCTCGGGGGATTAAGTTCTATGCGGCGTAACACTGGGGAATAAAACAAATATACAATGAAGTGTGAGGCGGTTGATGATATTGATGGTGGATTTCTGTCGTCAAAGAATTTATATATTTTCCACCTCTTTTAGAGAGCGTAGTTGGAATCTATAATGCGAACTTGAGACTGCTCAAGGTTATAACAGTGAGCGTCTCATACTCTTATGAACCTTATTCTAAAGAAACCGGCAAGTCGAGTCGGACTCACGCACGAAGGGTTCCGTACCATTGTCGCAAAAAACTGCAAAATATCACGTTTGTTGTATGGGAGCCCCACTTAAATGATTATTTTATTCTATTTTTAGTATTTGTTATAGCGCCAACAGAAATACATCATCTGTGAAAATTTCAACTATCTGGCTATCACGGTTCATGAGATACAGCCTGGTGACAGATGGACAGACAGACAGACGGATCGCGGAGTCTTAGTAATAGGGTCCCGTTTTTACCCTTTGGGTACGGAACCCTAAAAAGTTAATTTATAAATGAAAAACCCAACTACTTATGAAGCGAACTATAAAGCTGTAAACAAACAAAATCAAATAATTATAAATCAGTATAAATTAGTCATAATTTTTTTTCGCAATACTTTTAAACATAAAAGTGGTATATATTTTTGTAATCACCTCTTAAAACCCTTCATTTTTATAACCCACTCGATGAGAGTGCAAGAAAAAAAATTGGGACCAGAACATATAATATATGGTGCCCAAACGTCGCCAAGTTTTTTTTTTTTATTTCACCTATCTAAGAACACTTGGGCGGTCAAGACGTATCTAACGATGTCTTAATAATATAAATCCGTCTAGCGGTTTGAAAGATAAGAGGTAATGAAGAATATTACATACATACATACACGATACGCGCGAAAAACATAACCCTTTCCTTGCAGTCGGGTAAAAATTGGTTTTACTTACGAGTAGTACTTTTATGCAGTTGTGAATAGAGCAACTGTGCGTCCGCTCCGAACCCTCCTGGCAGTGTCACTTCTAGAAGAGCCATCTCCGGGAAACTGCCGGTCCACATCACGCACGCCTGAAAAATATTTGCAAGGCTTTATAAAAGCTAACTTAATGTTACATACTGGTCGGAACATTTGAAACTAGTATGGTTGACACAAGGATTGAGTTCATCGATACGGAAAAGGAGAACGAAAATTGTAAGATAAACCAAGATCTGCAGCCTAATTGCGTAAGTGAATTCTCCAAAGCAAACAACTCGATTCTTTCCCAAAAATTACTTTACGTATTGCATATTACACTCTGAAACGGAAAGGTTATGCTCCTTTCCATTACCAATATTTTGACGTAGAATTTATTGTAAAGAATGAATGAAAGCGGAAGAATCGAGATTAAACTTAACTATTGGTATTGTGTAATGTTCGAGTTTGATGAAACATAACGCAGTAGATGAACTTCAACTCAAAGGAGGATGTTTGTACTTTTTCCAAATTAGTTTCGCAATACCGAAAAAGTTGAAAGAAATGATTCTGATTCTTTGAAGGAATCGACTTGTTTGCTTTGGAGAATTCACTTACGCAATTAGGCTGCGGGACATCTGAATGCGAAGAAGGCATTTGTATATGGTATTTCAACTTGCAGGCATCGAAAGGCGGTGATTTGAAGTAATGACTTTCCTTCAAATTGTTGTTTGATAGAAGCTCTGATATTAAAACGATTTTGAAGTCATTGGAGTCGTTTGTTACAATTTCTTATGAGATAAACGACATTTCACACACCAACCCGCACTGGGCCCGCGTGGTGGATTACGGCCCATTCCCTCTCACAGAGAGGAGGCCTGTGTCCCAGCAGTGGGAACATTAATAGGCTGATGATGTGTGATGTGAAACGACATTATAATTTTCATGGATATTTTATGTACGTATTGAAATTAATCAATAAAAATATGGAGGAGATACAAGGCATCAAGACTTAAATTCACCTTGTAAAAATTTCAATGTTCCGGTTCTCATAACTCCGAGAGATGTAGGTGCGAGTGGCTTGCACCGACCCGAAACTCTTCGGCTTAGGAGATTTTATTCCGTTCCTCCGGTGGTTAACCAAATGTACGCACCGGGACTTACAGCTTAGTACGGCCGTTATTCCAAGTACGTACAGTGTGGCTACGGTTGCACTAATTGAGCCCTGGACCTACGAGATTCCTAAGGCCCTACTGACTACAAACCTAGCCCTACAGCAATCACCTAGCACCCTAGTTATCCTAACACCCTAACCTATCATACAAACCACACCAGACGTAGGTTAAGTCGGTTTTACGTGCGGGATGTCTGTTACAATGAGACCTACGGTAACAGACGGAATTTGGGTAGGAATAGGGGTTTTGTGTACGTCGTGCAATGTACACAGGAAATGGTTTTCTCACTGCCGATCCCACAGACTCACAGGATCGTTGAAGGCTAAGGGTGTCTTGGCCACAGTAAGAGGAATCACGGAGAGATGAATCAAACTCAACTCCAGCTTGATGACTAATTTATTATAACAATTAACTTAATTATATACAAATTTTGTGGTCAATACACATTGATACGTCTTTAGATGTGTGTTGTGTGTGTATTGAGCCGATGAAGCGAATATTTTATTAGGCCATTTCTTAGCGCTGACGGTGTGCCGGTGACGCTGGCGCGTGGACGGAATGTGTGTCACTGACGCTGTAATGGTGTTGTTGGCGCGTGTAAACTATTGCCTTGTTCAGGTTGAACATGTGGAGAGATGGTGTCATTTTTCAAACAATTCGAGAGTCGAGCTGCATGGGTTCAGTGATGCTTCTGAAAAAGCCTACGGTGCAGTGATATATTGTCGGATACGAAATAATAATATATTTAACATAACCCTGTTACAAGCTAAATCAAAGGTAGCGCCAAAAAAGCATAAAACTACATTACCAAAATTGGAGTTATGTGCAGCAGTATTACTAACCCAACTGATGGAGAAAGTTGTTACTGGAATGGGAATGCAAATCGCAAATATATACTGTTGGACTGACTCAATGATTGTGCGTGTTAATGGGAAAATCTATTTGTTTTGAGTATGATGTTACAATCGGTACTGAAACAATTCTCTTGGCAGTTAATATGTTATTAGTTGTTTTAATAACGCAGTTATCTGCGATTCGTATTACACCAACATTTTGAAGCTCAAATTCTTCTCTTTGTCCATCACAAAGTATTGACGTCGTAACCCGATCTCTTACAATGAATAACCAAGTGTTTGGCATGTAAAGTTGTTTCCATATTACTTTATTGGGTAAATAAAACGTTTTAGTAGGACATTTCGTGTGTGTCTGGTTTTTGAACAGTTGATTTACAATGCAATTTTCATTTAATTGCATGTTTTTCACGGCCCCAGGAAAGCAAATAAAATGGTTAGTCCATTCTAAACAACGTTTGAACTCCTCATAGTTCAAGTCAAAATATAGTTCGTTGTTGTAATCTAACCCTATGTAAGCTTTATGTACATCTAGGCTTTGGGCAGATTTATCTGAGTTTGTCTTTGGGACTGGTGTAATATACATCAAAGTATATTTAGTTATCTCTTGTATAGGGAAATATGCGTATACTTTTATATGAGTATTGTTGTCAGATATCTTGGTGTCCAGTAACTGTTGTTGAACGATTCTTAAATTAGAAGGTAATTTTTCGTTTGCTGATGATATCAGGTCACTGACGTTCTTTGGTGTTAATACACTATATACCGTTGCCCTGGTTAGGTATATTTCTGATAATCCGTTGTAATGATTCATGATTTCTTCCATGTAGTTATATGCTAATTGGTAAGTCTGCATAACACGTATGTTTATACTGTTGTGGTCGACTGTACTGAACCAACGGTTATAACTATCCATGTAACCTATAACTTGGTTTAGTTTAGTTTGGAATCCTACAAGTTTCTGTTTAATTCTTTCTTCAGTTTTGTTGATTTGTGAGATTGTTGATATCATAAATTTGGTTTGATGGTTGGCAGCTTCAATTAGTTTCATGATACGACCCAGTTGCGGAATAGTAAAACTTCACTAACCTCAATAACAGCAGCACATAAGCAGTTGGTTCCATTGTTGTCGCAGTCGAAGGGCCCATCAGTGTGCACGGACACTTGTACTGACAGCTGCTTGTCGCGAGGAGTGGTATCCGTCGAGAGGATGTTGTATGCGCGAGTGGCTTGCACCAGGGCGCAGCCGGTACCTGGGGGGAAGAGGGAGTTTAAATTTATTTGATTACTGAGAGGCATCGTGATAGCAAGTAACTGGGCTTTGCAGGTCAGATAGGCACGCACACCATGTAAAGCACAGGTGTTTATTCAGCTGCATCCAGTGGACTAGACCCCATGAAACCCCCTGAAACCCAAAAATATTTAGGTAGATGGTTGAAGAAAAAAGAAAAGGAACTCAAATGAGCATTTGCCCGAAGAACGGTTGGTCGAACGAACGATTGCCTGAAGAATTGTTGGTCGAACAAACGATTACCTGAAGAATTGTTGGTCGGACGAAGGCTTGTCTGAAAAATTGTTGGTCAACGAATGAGTGCCTGAAGAATTATTGGTGTAACGAACGATTGCTTGAAGAATTGTAGGTCGAACGAACGAACGATTGCCTGAGGAATTGTTGGTCGAACGTACGATTGCCTGAAGAACTGTTGGTCGAACGAACGATTATCTTAAGCGTTTACGTGAAGAACTCTATTGTTCCAGTATAAAAAAGTCATGGAATAATAGAGGTCAGATAGCTTTTTTTAGCCGGAACGGCTTTAAATGATATGACACTATATGGCACGTCAATTCTAGCTCATTTTCTCTGTAAGAAACCTTCTCCCTCCAGTGGAACAATTTTTTATAGGCTGGTATCATAGACATAATTTAGGTTTGTTTCATCACCGCTTGGGACGAGTAGGCTATTAGTTCTAAGTGCTTACCTTCAACAGACACACTAAGATGTTCTCCCGGCTTCATGTTCACAATGTCAGGTATCTTGACGCCCGGCTGCAGCGTGAGGCGGTGTTCATTCCTGCTGCAGCGCGCTGTCACCGTCAAGTTCGTCTCGGGGCCTTGGGACGACCAGGCTGTTAGGGCTTCTAAGGCTACTAGAGTGTCCTGTAATGAATGTAAGGTTTTGTTGCTAGTGTCTGCTTCTAAAGCCTTGAGGTTGCTTCACCAGAGGTTCTAGACAAAATGTCATTCTATGAGCGTAATAGCTTAACGAACTGTATGAGCTGAACATAGGTCCCTCCCTAAGTATCACCACATCGATCGGTCTTCTGCGTCTCGCATCCACCGGATTATCGCAACCTTAACCAGGGAACCGGTCCACCTAGTGGGAAGCCTTCCAACATTGAGTCGCCACTTCAGAACTTTTCAGCCCCATCGACCATTCCTGCAATGTGCCTTGCCCACTGCCACTTATGTTTGGCAAATTTTCGGGCAACGCCGAGCATAGCCCTCTTCATTGCCCTTTGGGTGATCTAGTTATATGTACCTGTGTAGATATAAAGCCTCCGCTAGTAGTCCTGTGCGCGTTGAGCCAGCGCGCGGCGGCCGGTGCGTCTGTGCGCGCGCTGGGGGACAGGGAGCGCGGGGCCGAGTGTAGCGCTAGGAGGGCGTAAGATGTTGCTTCTATTGAGGTGGACAGGCTGCCTGGAAAACGATATCAACATTACGAAACTCTTCAGAACTAAGCACCAGCTTTTACAGCTTCGTGATTGATTCAACTTAAGCCAGTTTAAAAAAAACGAACGTTACGCAATACCACGTTATTTGAGAAAATAAGACTATCAAACCAAAGTTAACTCTTTTTGCTAAATCCTACAGATAAAAATATCTGGGGTCGTATGCTGCCGTGTCATAAACTCATAACTATCATGATTCATCATCTGCTAGCCTTTTCCCAACTATATTGGGGTCGGCTTCTTACCGGATTCAGTTTGAGTACCAGTGTTTTACATGGAGCGACTGCCTATCTGACCTCCACAACCCAGTAACTGGGTAACACGGTACCCCTTGGAAAGACTGGTGTCAGATCTCAAGCTTCTGACGACCCGTCACGACTTTCAAAGATCTTCAAATGACAACCGGCACCAACGGCTTAACGTACTTTCCGAGGCACGGAGGAAACTCGGTATGTTGAAAATGGTCACCCATCCACGGACAAACCTCGTCAAGCGTTGCTTAACCTTGATGATCGACCCGTGCGGCTGTTATTATTTAGCTACGAGCTCCTCATAACTATTATTATTCCGTTGTGAAAAAGGGCTGGAGCTCTTCATTTTTTATCTTCGTTTCTCTCACAGCGGAACCATGATAATTTTGACACGTCAGTGTAAGGCCCCTGAAATATTAACTCCTCTTATCGACTACGATTTGACATCCTCGTATTCATCCATCTCTGTCGCTGTATTTTATGATAAACCAAGGAGTTTATTTAAAGTCTGGGGCTGTACTATTTTGTATAAAAGAAAATTGTACTTACTAGCCTCCCACCACACATATTCCCCACTCCTCCTGGCCACCTTCAGCAGCTCCAGCACTTGCCTGACCCCCTCATCTTCCTCCAGTCCCCCCACACTCCTCCTCAAGCTAGCTTCGTTACTACTCCTCAGTTCCTCTTCGTAATCCTGCAGCTTCATAAAAGCATACGCCAGGAGTGCCTGAGCATACACCCTGGTGGGAGTCTTGGACTTGAGAGGAGGAAAGGCTCGGAGACATGAGAGGGTGTTCCGTATGACGCGGTAGGAAAGAGGGGAGGAACTCTCTATGAGGGATGTTATGACGTAAGCGGTGAGGGCTACGCTGGCGATTTCGCCTTCGTCGTTGAGTCCTCCCTGGAAAAAAATACGTATATAGATAGGCCCCCCTCAAGCATTGCAACATCGACCACTCTTGACCTTTTCGCATCCAGCGGATTCCTTTTCCCTTCACCAGATCATCGGTTCACCAAAACCATCAACAAACCTAACCAAAAATTCACTGCCTATTTAAAATTTCAAAATCTCTGGTGCTTGGTTTATATAAAACCTTTTTCAACACACTTGCTCATAAAGTGGCTCTAATTTCACCGCAATTAGGCACATAATGATACCTGTTACCAAACTGTGACTTTTTCATTGCTATTATTCACAAGTGAGTTATAGAGTTTTTTTTTTAAATTAATTGGTTGAGTTGCTTTGTTCTTAAAAAAGTTTCGATACAAAAAAGATCGTGCTCAATAGTACAAATAAATTAATGTACTTATTGCTTGCTCATTTCATGCAACTTCGTATTCAACTTGTACGTGCTTAATAAATAAAACTTTCAATCAAATATAAATTTTATTTGCGCTGTAATTAAGAAAAATTGAAATTCCCTATTTTGTACGTGGCTAAAACACTATCCACGAAAAGCCAAAAAAAAAGAAACCTCATTCTTTTAGTCTATGGCCGACCGCCATTGTTAAATGCGCGCGCATAGGAAATTGATTAATTTTGCCCGCCATTGTGGAAACATTTTCACAACTCGTTTTTACTGTTGAAAATGATTTTTTTGTATTATTTTCTTCACAAGTGTGTTGAAAAACGTCGTATGATACACGTGTGTATTGATGATTACCGTCCTCGGCTCTCTTAAGGCACGGCTCGGGTCTCAATGGCGCCTCAGCGGTAATCACCAACATTGCACACTTGTACCATAATGTACTATTTTAGAGGCCCCAAAGTCTAGAATGGCAGAAGTAGTTCAGGGGTAATTGTAGAGGCAACAGCATTAGAAAAATATTGAGTAGTAAAATTAGCACCTACCCTGAGTTCTCTGTGGAAAACCTGTCCCTCGTTCCTGAAGCATCCGTTTTCCATCTGCTGGTTGAGCAGCCATCTTTCAGCTCGGATGATTGCAGGCGGAACTTGCAAGTTTGGCCAAAGGACCTGTAAAGATAGATTTTCAATGATTTTTTATTTTTATTGAATTTCAGATAGGCTCGCGCTTGACCACTATCTCACCTCATGGTAAGCGATGATGTGGTTGCGGGTGAAGCACGCTTGCCTAGAAGTAATCTATTCACTCTTTGTCTTAAAGACCGAGATTGTAGCTATCGGGAAACACAGACTCCGGTACCGGCACCGAGTTACAAAAACTATAGCTGAAAATCTTAACTGTAGTTGTAATATCGATTTCACTTAAAGAGGCTGTAAGAAGCTGGGTTTAAGTTGGCATGTAGAATATCAAATAGAGCTGTTTTTTAGTCATCTATTTTGAGGAGCAGCTCGATGGTTAAGTAACTGCCGCACGGGTCCACTTTTAAGCATAAGCAACGCCTACCGAGGTTGTTCTGTGGGGTTCGTTGAAAAAAAACTTTACTATGGTAAATTTAATTTAATTTACAAACGAAGTAACAATTAGTAAGGCCCAGACCCTCCTAGCCCCTTCCCCACTTCTCTATGAAATACCTTTTGTTGGGCTAAAATTTTCCGTAGGTCACTCAGGTAGATAAGTTTTCTTAAAATAGCAATAAATAGACATCTATGCATATAATTTAAAGAAGATTCTACAACTTTCTCATAATATTGTAATGTCTTATTAAATATTAACTTTATTTTTGCATTTTCTGAGAAAAATTACCGTAACTAGTAATGTATATTTTTTTACACCATCAGAAAGTAGAGATTTCGACGAACAAAATGTCGACCGACTTTTTAAAAAAGCTTATATTTTACCGTGTGAATTTTCGATTGAAAATTAGGGTGCTTTTTTCGATATTAAGTCAAAATAAGATGAAAAAATATATAATTTAAATAAAAAAAATACAGTGTGTTTGGGACATAAAAAGATACCTAAGTTTTCACAAAATTTCGTAATTTTTTTTTTTAATGTAAGTTATAAAAATAAAAAACGAAAAACTTGGTTACTTGAAATTTTCACATAAATTTTGAGGTTATGTGAAAACAGTGTAAATACAAAAGCTGAAGATCTTTTTGTTACCTACCACTTTGCCATTTAACTTTTTTCCATAGGACTTGTAGTTTTGCCGGAAATCGACATAAACCGTTTTTACCCTTAAAATTCACCCCCTTCCACTTCCAGACCTCAGATCGCCCTTAAATTATTTTTTCTTTAATTTTTGTTATATTCTCATCCATTTCCAATGGGTCTCATCCTACAACTTTGTTTTTCACTTTTTACCATTTCAAAACAACCTTATTGCGTAATGAATTCGGAAAGAGCAAAGGGCAAAGAGTATGAAAAATCGACCAATCACATGCGAGTTTAAAGACGCGATGTGGCCTTCCGTCTATGTCATTGGTCGTTTTTCATACTCTTTGCCCTTTGCTCTTTCCGAATTCATAACGCAATAAGGCTGCTGGTCTATAAATAATAAGTGCACAAATTTTTTATCCGACTAAAACAGAATTCTTGGTACTTCTTCGAGACACAATAAGCTTAAGCAGTGGACTATTCGTCGCATATAACCTTACTTTGTGAGCTCTCCTCATATGCCTAACAACGAATGCTGTGAGCCATGTAGAGGAGGTGGTGTCAGAAGGTCCGAACGCACTGAAGCCTCCTGTTGGGTGCACGTACTGCAGCTGACGAGTGAACCCTGCAAATATAATGGTATTGAAGAAACAGATCTGTGAAAGGGCAAGGGTTTTTGGATCCACATTACTTGTTTAAGAATTAAACAGACAGGAGACGGATAGCAGTCTTTTACTGAGTGACTAGACAGTAATAATCTGTATGCTCATCAGGTGGACGTGTAGCGCCATCTATACCGCCTTATACGAACTATAAAAAGACCTGTCGTTGAACAAATCATACATCGCGCGATCTAAGGGGGGTATTGCACTAACATATATCTAGAATCATACATCATCTGCCTAGCCTTTTCCCAACTATATTGGGGTCGGCTTCCAGTCTTACCGGATTCAGCTAAGTACCAGTGTTTTACATGGAGCGACTGCCTATCTGACCTCCACAACCCAGTAACTGGGTAACACGGTACCTCTTGGCAAGACTGGTGTCAGATCTCAAGCTTCTGACTACACGTAACGACTGCCAAAGATCTTCAAATGACAGCCGGGACGAACGGCTTAACGTGCTTTCCGAGGCACGGAGGAAACTAGGTATGTTGAAATGGTCACCCATCCACAGGCCGACCTCGTCAAGCGTTGCTTAACCTTGATGATTGACCCGTGCGGCTGTTATTATTTAGCCACGAGCTCCTCACACATCTAGAATCATACGTAGGATCCTAACTCTTATCCTACATATGACCTCTAGAGTCATATCTGTATAGTAAACTTTCATAGTTCTTTGATCCTATTTTTGTCATATTTGGTTGCGTGGAGGACAAGTCCATTGTGTGTACTATTATTACTTCGGCAGTGTGTACAGCAGTGTTTACAACAATCATTTTAGAATTCCAATCAATTAAGCATATTGTCAACTTATGGCATTATTTCGATGTACTTACGTTATTCCGTCAATAAAACCGTCACAATAATTAATTGCCTTAGAATCTAGAATACAGCAGTAGCAAAACTGAAAAGGCAAAATCACATAATTTTATGGACGGATTTTGTATCAGGCAATTTTGAATATAAACTTTATAATTCAATATAGCAAGATTCAATATGGCAAGTAAAGGCCTTATACCATGATATGTTAAAACTATCATAATGCGACACTGAAAAAGGGACGGAGCTATTTGTATTGTATAGCTCCGTCCTTTTCCTGTTTCTATGATCCTATCTAACAACAAATGTCAAAAATGTTGTATCAAACACGATATGATTCATATGGCTTTTTTTATTGGCACAATCCCACCGCACTATTCCCAAACCACTGCAACTCCTGAATGCCAGAATCAACAGTGGTGACCACCAGAAAAGCGCCGAGGCAATGAAGCTCGACGAAGTCCCGGAGATTGAATTTAACTGTCTTGGATCCCGCAACGAAATTAATCAGAAAATAATAATGGAGGAGTAGGAAAAAAATACAAATTTCCACTTCCCTCCATTTCAAGCAGGAGACAGAACACGCAAGGCCAATAGGCACAAAGGGTCGTTTACAACTGGGATAAGCCCAGTTGCCTAGCACCACGGATATAAATTAGTATTAATATTAATGGGTCCTACATTGTGATCTGATAAATTTGTTTCCAATAATAGGTACGGCAAAAACGCTTGAACGCACGGAAATTTGTTCTGGTTTCAACAAGGTCCGTATAGTAAACAACTCCTGATGCAGCCTGCACATTATCATCAATACATATAATAAATGTGTAGAAAAGTAATTTTTGTACATCGAAAATATTTCCAAAAAAAATAGCCAGGGTGTTAAAGGATAACCAACAGAACCTATTTCCGGAATTTTTGTCTGTTTGTCTGTTTATTTGTGCACGCTTCACGTGAAATGTACGAAACCAATGTAAATACCTTTTATACATAAAAACTGTGCGTAACTTGAAGAATTACTTAGTTTTTGTTTCATCGCAATCGGTTCACTCTATCAAAAGTTAGATGAATTTAAAGTGTTCAAGAAGTAAAATTATCACAACTCCACGCAATTCAGATACTCGGACAGTTGAACTCGATATTCGATAGATGGCGTTGTGCATTTGAAGTCATTTTCTGAATGGCGGTGTTAACATTCTCTGCGAAAAAGACTATAGAAACAAAAATGGTAGGTAGGTAAGTAGGGTAGGCAGGAAGGTAAGTATAGTAGGGTTGGCAGACAGATGATGGGAGCGAAGCCGCGGGCACAGCTAGTTCAACATAAAATTGCGTTCATTCTGCCAAAGAACACACTCCTATAAGATATGATGTGCAGATTGTACATATTCGCAGTCATATGTCTATATTACATTATCATAAAAAATAACTCATAGATCTATGATCCTAGAATATATATGAAAGTGTAATACGGGTACCCCCTAAGTACAACAACCCGAAAACAACCAACGGATAGTTGTCCGGGCCAGACACAACACCCGTCTGGTCGGACGATCCTCCCTTTTCAATGGAGGTTTGCGGGACTTTACACCCTGTTTCACAAACCTCTATGGACACTGTCATAGTTTAAACTGTGAATACAACGTCGAACAAACCTTATTACTGTCTTGTAGTTTCTTGTCTAGAATTACCCAACTCTTGTAATATTCAGCCATAACCTGTGCTAGGATGATACTGCTGATGCTTACATACCTCTAGCCACATGTTCCCTTGCAGTGAGAGCGGCGATGGAGCTCGGCTCCAATTGATTGAGCGCTAGTAAATTCGTGGCCAGTTGTGCCATGTTCTGTTCTCCACAGCCGCGGGGTATGATGAGTAAGGAGTCGGCATCCTGTTGGAGGAATCCGCAGGTTAAGTGTAGTATCTTTCGATGGTGTAGTAAAATTAAAGGTGAGAGGTTACGGGAGGTGCTGTTGGTGATCACCAGAGTGGGTTTAGTGAGGTAAAAATTCCACACTCCCTGGTCTTTTCCTGAATAGTCCAGGCGCCTTTTGAAGGTTTCTCGTCAATAATAAAAAAAGGTACGGTATTATAAACAGAGAGTGGAATAAGGCTGCCAATGATGTTTGAACAAAACCTACTCGTTCTTCTAAGGTCTAATCAGACGGGCTGTAGTAGAACTGCAAGGTTACTGCACGCCGACTGCAAGCGGACTGCGTAGGTACTTGGCTGTTCCGATGGAGTTATGAAAAGTGCACAAAAACTGCACCGAAACCGCAGTTGTGCAGCTGGCGTGTAGCTCAAATGCAGTCCGTCTGTTTAGACATTAGAGCCTAAGTTGGAGCTGGATCCATCATCATCATTATTACTGCTGAAAGACGTCTACTGCTGGAAAAAAATCTCCCCCAAGTGTCCCCACTTGAATAGGTCATGTACGTCTCGCATCCAGCGGATTTGCGTAGTCTTAGCCAGGGCATTGTCTTCTTGCTGGATCTATGCTAAGGTTATATGAACAGACAAATAAGAGTTCCACTTACAGCAAGTAAAGGTCCCGTGACATCACCCACTGCCCAAACGGTCAATGTTTCAGTGCCGGGTACTGCTTGCACGGCAGGCCAGTTCCACAGTACTTCCGACTTGCTGGATTCTGAGCTACCTGCAAAAAGAATAAGAATAGTTTTTAATGCTTGTCAGGTAACTAAAGAAGGATATTTAATGAGAATTGTTCTATGTAATGAACTTACTATTACCACAAAGAAGAATGGATTTCTGTTCTCGTATGGGTACTCCCTCGGAGTCAACGCCAATTCTGATGACGACTTCGTCACTGGAAAAATAAATGGTTAACGTTAAGGAGGAGATTAGGTTATACTGCAGTCACAATGTAAGTAATTTTCCTATCAGTCCGTAAAGAAAGAAAGGAGAACATTTATTTGATCTACAACACCTCATAGGTACATAAAAAAATACTAAAAATGTGATAATCTTGTGGAAATGGTTTTTATGTTTTTAAGTTGTAGTTATCAGGAAACAAAGGCTCTGGCAGAGAATTACACTCTTTGAAGAACGCATGTCCGATGAGATGTGACGCAGTTCCATATAAGACTGAGGGGAGAATCAACTTTTTGAGATAAGAGGTGGTGCTTTTGCACCACCTCTTATCCTGTTCAGCCTGCACAACTACCAGCTCCTTCCACGATTTTAAAGACGCTCCCGACTGAACATATTCTGGTCGGACCAAATTGGTGTCGCATCGACTCGTAAAGAAGAAGAATTACAAGTCACATAAATTACCTGACTCCAGTCTTCCCGCTGGTAACATTCCCACAGTTGCCATCACTGACGGCCTTAGCCCGTATCCTGATCTTTGCAGGACCAGCCACCCTTGCTCTGATCTCCACACGACGCGCGATGGACGCGCGTGCTCTGACGCAGGCTGACTCCACCAGGTCTTTGGGACCTTCCACGTGGGGGTCGGTTAGGATTTGGATTTGGACCTGGGCGAACAAGATTAGTTGTTAGGTTTCTGCTTTTGCAAGATGATTTATTCTCAATGGAGGAATCGGGGATTCTCTCCAACCTGAGGTTTGTTGCTTAGCTCCAACAGCATATCAGCCTATATGACATCTACTGTAAATTATAGATGGAGAGCAGTGGTGGCCCAGTGGTATCGGCCTCGACTTACAAGTTGTAGGTCGTGGGTTCGAGCCCACGTTCGCCAATTTACTTTGTGTAAATTATTTCATCACCACTGCTTTCAAAACGGTGAAGGAAAACATCGTGAGGAAACCGGCATGTCCTAGAACCAAAAATTCGAAGACATGTGACATCCAACAACCCGCACTTGGCCCGCGTGGTGGATTACGGCCCATTCCCTCACACAGAGAGGAGGCCTGTGTCCCAGCAGTGGGAACATTAATAGGCTGATGATGATGATGTAAATTATCGATCAAAAACTTACCTACTCAACTTTACCAGAATCTACCCGAATTTAATTAATACGCGAAATTGAGTTGTATAAAGCACTTGGGCATATATTTATGAAAACATTTCTATTGAACGAAAGCACGGAAGCTACTGAGAACTGAGTTTGTATTTTGCATTTTTTTGATTCTGTCTTATTTTTCTAACGTTCGTAATTATTATGCAGTATATCAGAAAAGCTTCTCCAAAGTTCAAAGTTCACATAACGTAATTATGAACCACTTTCCACCGCAACCTTAATGCATGAAGTCAAGTGTCCATTAAGTCATTCAAAGAAGCCTTTAACTGTGCCAGGGTGGGTACATTTTAATGCGTCTATACTCACACTAAGTGGTTCATACAAGTAGTTGAAGATCCTGTAACGAATGATGGTGGAATCTCCTCTTCGAAGCCGTTTGGGACTGTCAGCATGGATGAAGAATTCTCGGAACACCTGGATATGGAGATAATTTTATTGTTAGCTTTTGCCAAATCAAAATTAATACCACAAGAACGTACTGCCGGGATAATAAAACTTTTTAACAAAAAAAAAACAGACTTCCAAACAAGAAAAATAACTTATTTTTGTGTGTCGGTGTCTTCGTTACAAATTTTCTTCGCTTTCACTTACCGACTTCCGAAAAGAAAGTAATTTTTCGCTTTGTAGTGTTTTGTTTTGTAAGTCGGTTAATTTTTTTTGTTAACAAAGTTTTTTATTTTTGTATTTAGTTTTGGTACTTACCATAAATTATATATAAACACTTTTGCTGTGGGAGCCCCACTTAAATATTGATTTTATTCTGTTTTTAGTATTTGCTGTTATAGCGGCAACAAAAATACATCATCTGTGAAAATTTCAACTGTCTAGCTATCACGGTTTATGAAATACAGCCTGGTGACAGACGGACAGACAGACGGATCGTAGAGTCTTAGTAATAGGGTCCGGAACCCTTAAAAGTACTCGTCAGATCTTGAACAAATTGAAATGGGACCATATGAGAAGTATCAGCTTTCAAATAAAAAAAAAAACATCAAAATCGGTTCCTAATTGGCGGAGTAATCCCGTAAGAAACATACGAAAATATACAGTCGAATTGAGAACCTCCTCCTTTTTGAAGTCGGTTGAAAAATATCCCATATCCTAATCCAAGTTATAGACTACGAAAAAGAAAGCGTAACAAGAAAAACAAACTTACATCCTTACATAGTATAAAACAAAGTTCCTGCCCGCTGTCTGTCTGTTCCTATGTATGCTTAGATCTTTAAAACTACGCAACGGATTTTGATGCGGTTTTTTTAATAGATAGACTGATTCAAGAGGAAGGTTTACATGTCTAATACACGCGAGCGAAGCCGCTGGTCGAATCTAGTTTACATATTAAATTTAGTTAGGATTAAATTTATAGTATTAGTACGGTTGGATAGTAATTCTCTCTTCTCTTGTTAGTCGGGCACTATCGGCAGAGAGTATCGGGAGGTGAGTTCTGATGCATGATGGCTCTTGCCATGCGCCTCCATTCAGTTCTATTGGACGCATTGTGGAAACAGTCGGGCATCGTAGCTTTGATGATGTTTTTAATAAGGTCGGAGAGCGACCTCGGGATCTCTTACCCTCCAGTCTGCCTTGGATTACAAGACACTCCATTGTGTCTTCATTGCAAGTTATATATGCCCAAAGAACTTTAGTATCCGTATTTCAACAGTTGACGATAATCTCTCTTTGATCTGAAGTTCTTTCAAGATCGATGGTAAGCAATCCACGGAATCCGCAGCAGACGTCTCCAGCACCACATCTCCATAGTAATTAGAGATAGACAAATAACCTAGAAACGGTCACAACAAACAAGGTATAGACCTAAGGAGTAAACGTGAACAATGGTTTAACCGTTATAGAACTAGTATTGTTTCCTTCTAATTAACTACAAAGGAATATTAATTTGGTAAGTTTTAGGCAGGTAAGTAGTGTGTTAAATATGTCTTTTGTGAGCTGGCTTTCAATTATTTTTGAGGTGAATCAAGACGTACAACAAATAAATATAAATGCCCCCGGTAAATCGATCACAATATCTATTAGTAATTGCCCTAATATGAATGTAACCTTCAAAATTAATTAAACGAATTTGTTGTTAAACTTTTTTCATTTTTGAGAAAAGCATTATACAAGCCTCAACCAGTAAAAAGCCATCCTGGCATCGTATATAACCGAACCTCACCTGCGGTTCGGTCCGGTTAACTCATACGTGGACAGGAAGGCTTACTTACTGGATTCTGCAGTAATGTACTATAGCTGCTTTGTTTTATTCAGACTGCCTTCGTGGATATTGAAAAAAAATTGTTCTCTCTTCCAACAATGCCTCTTAAGAACATTTTGTAGTTAAATTGAACATTATGACGCCACATCTTTTTGTATCCAAAGACGGTTTTAGCTCTCATATTATGTATGCAGTAGAACGGAGTTCAGTCAAAAGCTTCTGCAGATAGGTACGTCGCGACAATAGTACGACAGTTTATCAAATTGTTTTACCTACAGGTAATGCATCCTTAGAACAACTTTTATAACAAGTAAAAATAAAAAAAATCCATAACACCCGGCAATTTTTTTTATTTCATACTTTTTAAACTACATAATTTATCTAGTAGTAGACACGCTTCGATCAACAATCTATCGAACACGTAATTATGACACGATATCTTGCGAAAATACTCCGTTTCAAACAGAAAACAGCCCATAACTTTTGACCGGCTAAACCGATTTTCACCCAACATAGCTAAGAACACTTTCGACAAAGTCACCTTTCTAACAAAACAAAAATCTAAATCAGTTCATCCGTTTAGGCGCTATGATGCCACAGACAGACACATAGATACACAGCAACAGACGTCAAACTTATAACACCCCTCTTTTTCCGTCGGGGGTTAAAAAGGTTTTCACATTGGCTGTCGCATCATCTGTGAAGACCTTAAACATGAGAGAATAACTATAAAAAAGTATACTGACTTGTAAAACAGCGGGTGCAGATACAGCCACTCCGTTCCGTGAAACGCACACAGCGCTCGCCTCGTAGCGCGTGATGGAGTCGGGCGCGTGCGCCACCGCCACCCCCGAGCCGTTCGCGCTGATGCTGAGCAGGCGCCACAGCCACGCCTGGGGAGCAAGGAGGTATTAAGACACTACGTCAGGCTGCCTGAAATCTTTGGGAAGTAGTAGAAAGGTGTTATTATAAGTTAAAATAGTTATTTATGATACAAGTGCGGAAGGTAGGTGATTTCCGATGAGTGGTATCCGACACGAGTCGGAAATCATCTTACGTACGTGTATCATTCAATATTTTATTATGCATTGTGCGAGGAAATAAAAAAATATACCTGAACCAAGCAAGAAATTAATAAAATGGCGCATATTCAAGGCCGCTCAGTATATCCACAGATTAACTAATAGTTCCTCGGGCATATCTACTGCGCATATGCAAACAGCTGTCACGTCGTAACGCAAAAAGACACGAGCAAAATATTCATTCTGCCAAACATATTTAATGAATATTTAAAATTAATTTATTGATGGAAATCTAAATCTAGAGTAATTAAAAACGCCTTAAATGAAGTGTTAGTTTTTTTTTTACCTTTTATATGAATGATAATCTGAACTAAACTAATTTTTTAAACTTTTCTCTAAAAATAAAAACTCTATGCGGCGGGCTGACGTTGGAGTTAAAAACTCAAAAAGTACAGGCAAGTAAAAAGCACTAGTAAAAAAAAGTGACACTTTCCGCACAGTTTGGCTGCTTGGAAAACGCTCTTTTCGAGGACATGCATTGTAAACGTATTTACTTAAAGTCGGAAGTTCGAAGATCTTACTAAAATACCAGCACCTGTAGCCAACTTAACAATCCACAATCGATAACGCTAGTAGAAAACGAATCAATGTATGGGAATGAAACATCTGAACAATATGTCACGTGGTCAGACTATACAAATAGAAAGTGGTAACGATTGTAGAAGACATTCGATACGAAACGTTTGCAACTTGGCTAGGGGGGGCGTATTACCAGAGGGTCTCGTGTTACTGAAAATCAATCTGCCTACCCTTTCACCGGCTTCCAGTCTCATCGGATACATCTAAGTACCAGTATTTTACATGGAGCGACTGCCTATTTGACCTCCTCATACTGGGTAACATGATACATCTTGAGAAGCCATACTCCGTAAACCTGACAACATACTCACCACGTCACCTGAAGAAACGAGACGCGTCCTAGTAGAAACACACTTCCCAGGTTAGCGTCTTCGTCTAGTTAACTGACTGGCAAGATACGATCCAATTACCAACAATCGATGATTGTCTCTATGCACGAAGGATGATCACGCTGGAGAAACTCTAATGGGCCATCCAAAGCTTCCAGCCTTTCAAGGCGCCCGGTCCAGAAAGGGTGTTCCTCGCGCTACTACAATAAGGGGAGGTATCCCAACCTCCCGTCCCTAATGGATGCAGGGAAGGGAAAGCAATATTCATCCCAAAGCCAGGATTATACAAACTTCCTACAAGCCCATCAGCCTGACCTGGTTCTTGATTAAGACCATGGAAAGACTGTGCGAAAGGAAGCTGCGAGACGGCGCTCTAATAACATTACCTCTACATGGTAACCAACATGCTTAAAGCTCGGATAAGTCTACTGAATGCGCTCTTCACTTGGTGCTAAGCTAAATAGAGGAAGCAATTCATCAGAAAAGTACCTGTCTGGGCACTTTCATAGACATCGAAGGGGCTTTCGAAAAGATAAATTTCTCCAGTATCGGTGCTGCCCTCTCCATGTGATTGGTCGTTTGTTCATACTGTTCGGCCTTTGCCTTGCCGAATTCACTTACGTAATAAGGCTGCTGTTTGTGATTTTAGAAGGAGCAGGCAACTACTCTTAGAACATCCGAGGCTATTTCTGCTAACGGGTATAGTGCAGTAGGAGGAGTTGCTTTTAAGCATCCACCTTTATTCATACTGGTACCTACCTCAACTAACATTATTGGGGAAAAATTGCTCCATAGTTGGATTACCGCACGCTACACAGATTTCTACCTCTGAGAAGTCGCTCCTAGGCACAGTATTTTCTTCAGCTACTAGGAAAGCAGGCGGGCGAGGGATACAATTCCTGCTGCTTGCTTGCATGTCTCCACCCAATAACCTCACTCCAGCTGCAGCCATCCAGGACGCAGTCAGTTCTATACTGGTCGATGGAATATCTTGACTGTCAGAATCTGAAAAGAAGAGGTTTAAGATTTTCTCTTGATTCCTGAATAAAAATTTATGAGGTTCATTGAGTGTCTCACACTTGGGATTGTAATTTCGCGAATGCCAGGACACACGTCGTCATCCAATATAGGCCTCTCTCTTGACAGACAGGAATCTGTGGCTGAATTGTTTCACACAAGAACTACTCGTATCAGCTCGTTACTGATTTATGTACCACGAGTGGATACTTAAACAGCCCATGCCGTTTAATTGTGTTTAATACAGTGCACATTGCTTGTCTGCCATTTTTTAGGTTCTAACCTATGTAATATAATATATTAAAAAAATATTCTCTGTTTAGTCAACGAAAATAACAACTGGATTTCAATAGAAAATCTAATGATTTTATAAGTAAACAGCTTATTGTCAAATTACAAATGAAAAATAAAAGGATTTCTTTTTTATAATATATCATCAACTTATTTTATACTATAAATTTCAAGTAAACAGTGATATTTTGAGAGCGCGTGAAAATTTTCGCCTATATTCATATACTATTTGACAATAAACTGTCTTTCCCATTCGAATTTCACGCACATGGAGGAGAAAGCAAGGTTTTTTTTACCGAAAACAATATTTGTCTATTTCACAACAAAATCTTTAACAGAAACAACATATCAAATTATAAGGAGTAGTGTGAAAATACTTCACAATCTTGCCACTTATAATATTTCAATTCCATAGAAGCATTAAAAATATTCTGGTTATAAATATACCTTGTGCTAAAAAATAGGTAACACGAACTCTATTAATCGGTCATTGTGCTATATAAAAGGTAACACATACTCTAATAATCAGTCAATATTCAGCTCTTGTGATGACAGTTACCTTTAATAATGCTCAAATAATGCTGATATAATGCAAACAGTTACAGTTATTTAGCTAACAGCTGTTTAATTTGTGCCCAAAGCAGGGTTATATCAGCTGAAACAGCGCCTCTTATGCTCTTATTCAGAAGGTTTGTACAGCTTAGGATTCTATTGTGGACAGTGATTCAGCTAATATACAGCACTTCTGTGCTACTTGGGCAGGTTTCCTTACAATGTTTTCCTTCACCGTTGCCTGTGATGTCCAAGATAAACTTAAAAGGACATATGAATTTGAAAAAGTCACATTGGTACTTGCCCGAATTTCAAGCACGAGAGGCGAGGTCTTAGCCTCTGGGCCATCACGACATATACCATCATCATCATAACCGACACTATTAAACTTTTTAAGGAAAGGCATTTTATAGATCTTCTACTTACTAAGAAAGCAGACTCCAGCCAGATCATATTCTGTCAAGTTCCTGTGACTATCAATCAATCTCCTCAGGCTTGTCATAAGCTGTTCCTTAGGTGACTGCGGTGGTTGAGTCCACTTGGCCGCAGTGTCCAGCACTGTGAGACCACATAGAGCTGGTCCTGGAGTGGAGATCTGGAGGGAGACTGGCGATCCTGGTTGGGCTTGACGGGTTAGCCATGTTGCTTCCACCTGTATGGAAGGAGAAGTTTTGATAGAAAATAAGCTGCCTGATATCGATGAATAGGTGTCTGAAGGGTATCACAACATTAGGATTTCAAACACCCAGCGCACCCTGAAGAGCTAGCACCCAGTAACGCAGGATCAAGCTGACAAATTCTTTAATTACGATGTCTACAAAGGCGTGGATAAAAATTAAGGAACTTTAAACCAGGCCTAAATCTAGAATATACATGATCAGGGGTCGAAGTATGAAGTGTTAAAGCCATTGCTGTTCCGTTGCGAAAAACAGATGATATTCTGTTGTTATACTGTAAATAGCTCCGTCTTTTTCTGCACTGAAGCAATCACGGCTCTAAAATCAATACATATAATAAATCTGTAGAAAAATATTTTTTGTACATCGAAAAAAAATCCAAAAAAAATAGCCAGGGTGTTAAAGGATAACCAACAGAACCCATTTCTAGCATTTTTGGAATTTTTGTCTGTTTGTCTGTTTGTCTGTTTGTCTGTTTATCTGTTTGTCTGTTTGTCTGTTTATTTGTGCACGCATCACGTGAAATGTACGAAACCAATGTAGATAACTTTTATACATAAAAATTGTGCGTATCTTGAAGAATTACTTAGTTTTTGTTTCATCGCAATCGGTTCACTCTATCAAAAGTTAGCTGAATTTAAAGTGTTCAAGAAGTAAAATTATCACAGCTCACGCAATTCAGCAGTTACTCGGACAGTTGAACTCGCTATTCGATAGATGGCGTTGTGCATTTAAAGTCATTTCCTGAATCGCGGTGTTAAGATTTTACGCGAAAGAATGACCCTAGAAAAAAAAATGGTATGTTTTAACCGACTTCCCAAAAGGGAGGAGGTCCCATGTTCGACATTATGTATGTTTTTTTGTTTATTTATGGTCACCGATATCTCCGTCAATTGTGGACCGATTTCAAAAAATTTTGTTTTGTTTGAAAGGGTATGATCCGAAATTGGTCCCATTTTAATTTGGTGTAGGACTGACGAAGCAATTCGAAGATATACATCAGAACTCTTCAATAAATAAAGGCAAATCTCTCGGGATTGCTGCAATCGCATGTCTGTATGTTGTTTATACCATTTCATAACATAACATCACGCCAGTACACTCTTAAGGGGTACGCAGATCTCTCATTTCACCGGTTATGTTCAAGTTTCATGACATTTGGGTAAACAACTTGCCTATTATGTAGGTACAACTAAAAAGTGAAAAATAAAAAAACTTTTTACATAAAATACTACCGACTTCCAAATAAAACTACAAAGTGAAAAATAACTTTATTTTTGGAAGTCGGTGTCCATAACGCAATAACCTACCTACGCAAGATACCGACTTCCAAAAATAAAGTTATTTTTCACTTTGTAGTTTTATTTGGAAGTCGGAAGTATTTTTTGTAAAAAGTTTTTTTGAGTTTCTGGAGTAGGCAGGCAGGCTGGTAAGTATGGTAGGGTTGGCAGGCAGATGACGGGAGCGAAGCCGCGGGCACAGCTAGTTTTATAATACAGAACCAGACCAAGTTCTATGAAAGTTATTAACACAGAAATTACAGTACAGGGTACGCAAAAGAACATCAGAATAAATCAGGTTTAAGATGTAAAAGTTTCAAAATATTTTTTACTTACCTTATTAACAAAACAGTCATCCATATCAAAATGCTTGCTGGCACTAATCAGCTCCCCTTCATGATAGAAGTACGCAATTAGGTGGCTGTCCGGACACATCTGATGGGATACCTTGATGGGCAGCATCACCCTCAACTGATGCCTGTCCAGCAACGTATCAGACACATCAGTAGTAAGGTTAACTGATGAAGTGTCCCTGTAATAATAATAATTATTATTAATATTCATTTAAATAAATTATATTTAAAATTTCTAATAGCAATACAGTAATTTATTTTTGTTATTAAAACAAACAATTAAAATTTATCTTAAATATAATTACAAATATAATTTACAAAATATTAATCTAAGTAAAAATTATTTTTAAGTCCCACTCAAAAATAAATGTCAATGAATTAAAATGTCACAAACTTAAAATGTCAATGAATAAAATTAAGACTATCATAAATAAATTAAAATTGGCAAATAATTAAAATGTTCAAAAAATTTAAAGTCAAAAAATAAATTATAATGTTTCAATATGTTACTAATTAATTTTATTAAAACAAATAAAATAATTCAATTTTACAATGAGTACCTTTGAGCCATGAGGACATCATGAGTCCCTGTACTTTGAAGAACCTCAGGTTCTGGAAATTCGCGAAAAGATATTCTTCTGACACTCCTATTCCCTATAAAGTTCTGAGGCACCCTATTGAGGGCGTCCCTTTCTTCTTTCTTTCTTTGGGACATGATGACATCTCTTTGAACGTTGTTGACGTCACACTTGCTGTTGCGAGGAGCTGAGTGGACGTGAGGTCCGGAGTTAGAAGTGAGGCACTGGGTTGTGGCTGCCCAGCGGATTATGACGCCTCCTCGGGTTATGACCTGTGGACGAAACGATGTTATTAGTTTTCTAAGAAAGAATTTAGTTCAACAATGCAAATAATTTTATTTTGAACTGATAGATTTAGTCGTTTTTTCATGATATCTAGATTGCCAAAGGTCTGTTTATAAAAAATCGCGCGCTCGGTTTCGTCCTAAATCATTAACCATTTCGCTACTTTGCAAAAGTGTGTATTCGTACGCGAACTAGCTTCCTACTGCTCATCACAGCATCTATCTCTTCCGCACGTGTTGTCGGTTCATATAAAATGCATTTTAACCCCGCGCACAAAACAGTTCGTGCCGTCGACTAGTGTACCCTTAAGTGCGAAAACTTCTTTAGAGCAGACAGAATACCTGGATACCAAGATGCAAGGATTCTTGGAGGAAACAGCTGTTTAGGATAAGCCAGTTACTCTCATTGTCAATAATAAACGTTACTTTATTAAACCTCCGTTACCAATATAAACTTACGACAAAATGAACCGTATAAGGCTTAGAAGTAATGTTGGTGTTCAAATATAGCGGCACGAAGGTCCTGGCTTGTCCGGGGTCTGGCTTCAGAGGGCCCAGCGCTGCGAACATGCTGGAGGGGCGCCGGACTGGCAGGGAGAGCGGCACTGCTGATGTGGAAGTGTCGTTTGATAGGTGGGCCTGCGAGAAAAAATGGGTTTTGTTTTTAATTTCCAATCATGCCTCAAATGATTATTTTCTGGGCAGTACAAAAACATTGCAATTTTGAAGCTAGTAACTACTTATCATTCAAAGAGACATGGTGGGTTGGTTCACCATGTCTCTTTGATACCCCAATATTTTTTTTTTTTTTTGGTACCACCATTGGTAAGACAACTATAGAACCTTACAGACAGTGGCGGCTGGTGGATCATAGTAGTGGTAGTGCACCTTGCCGTCTCACTGGGTAATTGTGTTAGGCCAGGTGCACACGGTGCGTTGCGGCGCCGCACCGCAGAGATTTCACCATACGGTGATATCATACGGTGAAATGGTCATACGGTGAAATCTTTGCGGTGCGGCGCCGCAACGCGTCGTGTGCTCCTGGCCTTAGGTATGCTAAAATTCACAGGAGCCTATGTAAATCGGCAAACAATCTCGCTAGCGACTTCTAATTCGACGCCAACGCCATCTAGTTACGTCGTTGTACAACTTTTAATGTTGGTACTCGACCCTAAGATAAATTTCGTTCGTCAAACCTCGCCCGCTCTCGGTAATCTTCGGTTTTCTGGTGCGGCGCACGAGAATGGTCATATTTCGCCGTACATTTTCTATTGAACTATCTCTGTCTCACGCGCCAGGCGTTTTCGCTTGTTTCTCATACAGGGTGTCCCAGAAATCGACGTCAAGCCGTAAATGAGTGATAGACCAAGTTATAACAGTTCTCAGAAAAATACGAAAAAAAATCTATGTCATGTTTTTAAAAATTTATGGTCACTTTAAAAATTTACTAAAAAAATCAATCCCTGTAATGGTTCTTTAACTCCAATTGCTACAAATCCCATAATTTATCTAATTTTTTTATTATTATGTAATCTTGAATAATGCTTGTGTAGATTTTTGCCTAAAATTCAAAGCCAACTCCTCCTACTTGGAAGAAAATTAAACTTTTTCAAAACCAAATTATTCAAATTTACTATTTCGCCCAACTTTAACTGACTGTACTGAAAAAAAAATGTACTACGCTAGTTTGGCAAGTAACATGAAAAATTGGCGCATTTAATAAGGATTCAAAAATGGTGTAACACTTGCTAGATTACGTTTTCAATAATTGGTCAAGTTTTTTTTTGTAAATAGTCTCAGTTTTTACACAAAATGTCCATACTTCCTTAAAATGACTTTAGCTTACCTAAAGCTTTGCTAAACTCCGTTTCTAGTTCGATAGAGACGGAGAGAGGTTGCGTTTTGCCAAAGGATGCTAGAAAGGCACAGAGAAGACCCTCAATTCTTAGAGAAGATTTTATGGACCGATGAGTCAACATTTAAAAAAGATGGCTACATGAATTTGCACAATTTGCACGAGTGGCATGTAGAAAATCCAAATTTGATGAGGCAAGATAAGTCACAGTATCGATTTAAAGTAAACATGTGGACCGGGATACTAAATGGCAAAATAATTGGACCTTTTGAGCTGCCAGAGATTTTGAATAGCGCAGTTTATTTGGATTTTCTTCAAAATACTTTACCAGATTTATTAGAAGACGTGCCACTGAACGTTTACAGGGAAATGTGGTTCCAGCAAGATGGCTGCCCAGCGCATTATGCCCGTTTAGTAAGAGAACATCTTGATGAAGAATACCCGCTCAGGTGGATAGGGCGCGGTGGGACAATCTTGTGGCCACCCCGTTCGCCTGATTTAAATCCCCTAGATTTTTTTTACTGGGGAGCGGTAAAAGAGAAAGTGTACTCAAAAACAATAGAGAATTTAGCCGAGCTGCGGGAAAGAATAACGGAAGCCGTTGTCTTTGTAAATAGGGGAAGATTTGCCCGGAAAATAACCAGATCTTTTTTAAGAAGATGTCGTGCTTGCATTGCCGTCGAAGGAAGGCAGTTTGAACATTTATTGTAATAAAAAATAAAAAACTGATAATTTGTTTTTTTTTTCTAAGATGAGAAAACTGGTCCTGACTTAAAAGGTTGAGTCACTATCATAACTTTGCTCTTAAATTACGTAAAATTTCGATTTCTTATCTCGCTCACACTTCGTAAAATGACTCTCTCCGTCTCTATCGAATTAGAAACGGAGTTTAGCAAAGCTTTAGGTAAGCTAAAGTCATTTTAAGGAAGTATGGACATTTTGGGTAAAAACCGATACTATTTACAAAAAAAAATTTGACCAATTATTGAAAACGTAATCTAGCAAGTGTTACACCATTTTTGAATCCTTATTAAATGCGCCAATTTTTCATGTTACTTGCCAAACTAGCGTAGTACATTTTTTTTTCAGTACAGTCAGTTAAAGTTGGGCGAAACAGTAAATTTGAATAATTTGGTTTTGAAAAAGTTTAATTTTCTTCTAAGTAGGAGGAGTTGGCTTTAAATTTTAGGCAAAAATCTACACAAGCATTATTCAAGATTACATAATAATAAAAAAAATTGATAAATTATGGGATTTGTAGCAATTGGAGTTAAAGAACCATTACAGGGATTGATTTTTTTAGTAAATTTTTAAAGTGACCATAAATTTTTAAAAACATGAGATAGATTTTTTTTCGTATTTTTCTGAGAACTGTTATAACTTGGTCTATAACCCATTTACGGCTTGACGTCGATTTCTGGGACACCCTGTAGAATTGTATGAACTCTCGCCGTGCGCTTTAGCCTAGCGCACGGGGAGTATTTTTTACAGCAATATACGTCTTATTACTTTAGCAAAGAGCTTAAATTTGTTCGTCATAATTTCGTATATATTGAATAGATCGTTAATCAGATATTATTAAACATTTTTTTTTTTTTTCTATACCTTTTTAAATCTGGCAGTTCAGTGCACGAGTGAACTTAAAGTACAGCCGCCTCTGCTTACAGACACTTATTTAAGGTTTAACCGTTACGCATATAAGAGACCTCGTGCACCTTGCAGCTACGACAACGAGTAGTCGTTCGACCAATGATAATGTCGAACAAAATTGGTCGAACAACCAGTCGTAAGGCAAACTTTCTTCCATCCTCCTTTCCTTCTCCTATCAGCCTGTCTTGAAAACTATACTGGCTTGACACAAAAACCATGCATTTCTAAAAACTTCTTAACTGTCTAACTTACTTAAGGCTTTGACTTATTAATTTGTCTACCTAACAAAATTTTATTTCACCTCAGATTTATAAAAGGGCGCTGCATCATCTCCGGCCGCGAAAAACAGTATAGCTACACCGCTAGCGTCGGTGGCGCCCTCTGCACACATACTCTCGCGAGACTTGCTGCTGGTCTGCGCAAGGGGAGTCCACTTGTGTGAATGGGTATCGACACACTCGGACCATCACATTCGAAGCTTATATCCTTTCTATTTCATTACACGTCAGTTGTTGTTTAATTACAATAGTGAACGGACGTACGATCGCGCGCGCGTGCTCTAGTTAAGAGTTTTCTGCAGACGCAGCACAACACCGTCGCGTCACCGCGGTGTACATACGTCGATCTATCGGGGTCATTGCCATGACCTAGTTACAAGTGCGGAAAACATGAAGTGCTTACAATAATTTATTGTTTAGGTGTTTAACTCGCCCTAACAACTAAATAATGGCTGCACAGTCATTTAAGATAAAAACTGACCTGGAAAAGCGGTTGTATGACTGTTACATCCAGGAGAAAACGGATAGAGAAAACCTGCAACTTATGGTACGTAAACTGAATGATCACATTAATAGCTTACAGGACCAAGTACAAGCCCTTCGAGGAGAATTAAATTGCTTGAAGGAAAAAAAAGAAACTGAAGAACACTTAAAAAAACAGGAAAGCGAGACAACAATATTTTCCCAGCGTACTAAAAGTGACGTTGAATATTGCACAGACGAGGATGAACTCGCTAAAGAGACTGAGTGGATAAGGGCCAAGAGCAGGAAGAAGAGGAAGCTTAACACCTCCCTTTCTCCAAAACAACAACCCGGATCAAGTGCCCAACTAGAAGAAAAACAAAAAAATGCGAAAGAGACTTCCGTCAAAAAAGTGCCCCCACCACCGCCAATCATAATAGACGGAGTTAAGAACTACCAATCGTTCTACGACTCGCTAATCGAAACCATACCAGCCGAATCATTTACCGCTAAAATGATGAATGGGGATTGTGTGAAGGTGAACGCCAAAACAGAAGACTCTTATAGAGTAATTTCCAGGCTTTTGACAGAAAAAGAATACCATTGGCATTCGTACGAAAATAAGCAGGCTAGACCAATTAGAGTTGTTGTGAAGAAATTACATTCCTCTTGCCAACCTGATCGTATCAAAGACGATCTAACATCACAAGGACTGAAAATAGAAAACGTAGACAACAAATTGAGCTGGAAGAGTAAAGAACCACTCAATATGTTCGTTCTATCATTCAATAATGACGAAGATGTCAACAAAATTTATGGCATAAAGTACATTTTAGGGTGTAAAATTGAAATACACCCACTCAAAAATCCTAAACTCATTCCCCAATGCAAGAGATGCCAGGCATATGGGCATACTCATAAATATTGCAGAAAAGAGCCAAGGTGTGTAAAATGTACTGGTAAGCATCTTACAGCCAACTGTACCAAATCTCCGCAAGAGAAGCCAAAATGTGTTCACTGTGGTCTTCCTCACCCTGCCAACTATAGAGGGTGTGAAGTAGCTAAACAGATACAAATTCTGAAAAATAAAAATATTAAAAAGAAACTTGTGGTACCAACTACCCAGCAGTCTCTTCCCCCACAAAATCGTGATAAACAGGCACAGAAAGCAAGTGTTCAGTCAACTGCAAAACCCATGCAAGTAACAAACACTGTTTCCTACGCGGAAGCTACAAAACAAAGGTTACAGCCTTTGAATCTAGATGATAAGATTAATCAGATCTTAAAGTATATTACCTCATTTGACAAGAGATTAGAGAAGCTAGAATCCAGCGCTAAAACAGCTGTTTTAAATCATCCAAAATGAATAACACTCTTAAAGTAATGGCGTGGAACTCCAATGGACTCCTCAAACATCAAAATGAGTTGCAGGTGGTCCTAGACACAGAAAATATAGACGTGTGTTTGGTCTCCGAAACGCACTTTACTAAACAATCTTTTGTCAAATTTAGAGGATACATGGTATATAATTCGCTCCACCCTGACAACTCTGCCAGAGGAGGTAGCGCGGTTATAATCAAAGACAACATTAGTCACTACTTGCAGTGTAAATATGAAGAACAAGACATTCAAGCTGTGGCAGTATCTGTTAAAACCAAATATTGTCACGTGTCTATTGCAGCCATATACTGTCCTCCACGGCATATGATAAGAAAAGAACGATATTTACATCTCTTTGAACTATTAGGCCAGAGATTTATCCTAGGCGGCGATTTTAATGCTAAAAACACGCATTGGGGTTCAAGACTTACTACAACTAAGGGAAGGCAGCTCTTAAGTGCAGTTAAAGAAACAAATTCAGAAGTTATGAGCACGGGTAAACCAACGTACTGGCCCACTGACCACCAGAAAATACCGGATCTTATAGATTTTTTCATATGCAAAAATATATCCGCCAACTACATCCGTTTGGAGGAAGGTTTTCATATGAACTCGGACCACTCCTCGATTATATTAATGCTTAGTCAAAAAATCCTACTTAAAGAAAGCCACTTAACCCTGGTTAATAAGTTTACAGATTGGGAAAGTTTTGCCCTTGATCTAGATAATATTATCGACCTTAAAACGCCGATAAAAAAGCAAGATCATCTTGACTTAGAAGTTAACAAATATATTGTTAATATCCAACAATGTGCGTGGAACAACACACCGCAATTAAAACGTAAATATAAGGGATTTAACTATCCTAAGGCAATTGTAGATTTACTATCTGAGAAAAGGAAACAAAGGAAGCTGTGGCAGCAAACAAGGTGCCCGCGAGATAAAACAACACTAAATAACCTAACTAAACGATTAAAGAGGAAAATTCTACAGTTTGAGGAGGAATCTCTGAATACTAAACTCTTGCAGCTAACTAATGACAAATCAACGGATTACTCCCTTTGGAAAGCTACAAGAAACCTGAAAAAACCAATTGAACAAATACCACCCATCAGAGATAGCGACGGAAAATGGGCCATAAGCAATGACCAAAAAGCATTAAGGTTTGCTCAACACTTAGAAGAAACTTTTCAACCCAATGAAAGCTCGATAGAAATACTTGAGAGTGAAAGATTGTCACAAAACCAAAGAATTAAGCTTGTGACTCCTAAAGAAGTAATGAGAGAAATTCAAAATAACATTAGCTCGAAAAAGTCTCCGGGTTACGACCTCATTACAGGGGAAATTCTTAAACATCTCCCACGCAAAGCCATAGTAAAGCTGACCAAGCTTATCAATGCTGCATTTATCCTAAAATATGTACCTGAGCCATGGAAGGTCGCTGAAGTCATTATGATTGCGAAGCCAGGGAAACCACCCCATGAAGCATCATCATATAGACCTATTTCTCTGTTGCCCGTGTTATCAAAGCTTTTCGAAAAACTGTTGTTGAAACGGTTAAAACCAATAATAGAAAATAAAGACCTTATTCCAAATCATCAATTTGGCTTCAGGGAAAAACACTCAACAATAGACCAGGTACATAGAATAACAAACATTATTGAAAAAACACTTGAAAATAAGGAAGTCTGCGCCACCGTGTTTTTAGATGTCGCGCAAGCTTTTGACAAAGTTTGGCATAAGGGTCTAATATTCAAGCTCAGACGCATGCTACCAGATTTTGCAGATATTCTAGAGTCGTATATAACTAATAGAATGTTTAGAATAAGGCAAGAAGACGCATATTCAGAGCTAAAAGCTATTAAAGCTGGGGTACCTCAAGGAAGTGTGCTAGGCCCAATTTTGTACTTGTTATACACATGCGACATCCCAGAACTGGAAAATAACACCATTGCGACCTTTGCAGATGATACTGCAATTATGGCTACTGGATCAAGCCACAGAGAAGCAGTAGAAAAAGTTCAACTAGCTGTGAATAAAGTTTATGATTGGACACAAAAATGGAGGATCAAACTGAATGAGTCAAAATCAATTCACATTGACTTCACAAACAAACACTTGGACTATCACCCAATCTACATAAATGGCATGCAAGTGCCTTATGCTAATACAGCTAAATACCTTGGCATTACTCTCGACGCCAAGTTGCGTTGGAAAGCTCATGTCAAAAAGAAAAGACAGGAACTCGACATACGTTATAAAAGTATGTATTGGTTACTCGGAAGGAAATCCTGTCTATCAATACATAATAAAATAACCATATATAAGCATTTACTGATGCCAATTTGGACGTATGGTATCCAACTTTGGGGCTGTACTAAACAAAGCAACGTCAAACTAATCCAACAATTCCAAAATAAAGTGCTCAGGGATGCTGTAAATGCACCCTGGTACATAAGGAATGACGATCTTCACCGTGACCTTAAAACGGAATTCGTCACCACCATCATCCAAAAATTTGCTGAAGCCCACGAACACAGACTTCATCGACACGTGAATGTTGAGGCTATCCAGCTGCTAGACAATACAGACTTAGTGCGTAGACTAAAAAGAACTAAACCGTTTGAATTAGTGTAGTGTAAAGTGAATAATTAATAGTGAAAATGCTGTGCTATACATACATATAACACATGAACATAGTGTTTTAAATTATATCAGACTCTAAGAAAGTGCTGCGGACTTATGTAAAAGTGCAAATGGACACTATTCTTAGTTTTAACATAATCTATCACGTAACATATTAAGTTAGAGTTAAATTGCTTATTAGTCTTTTAGGCTAGATCGTAATTAATTATTAAGAATTTTGTTCTTACTAATAAAGTATAAAAAAAAAAAAAAAAATTACACGTCAATAGACTTTCTAATCTAAATCTAGAAACACCTCTGGCTGTCATTTGTAGATCTTTGATAGCCGTTACGGTAGTCAGAAGCGAGAAAATCGGACACCGGGAGCTCTTACAGTAACGTATCAATGTAAAAAGGGATGGTGATATCCGTCCTCTATAATTCCGTCCCTCTCTCACAGTGATAGTTTTGACACTTTATAGTAAGGCTTTGCCAAGGGGTAAAGGGTATCGTGTTATCCAGTTAGATTAATTGATCACGAATCTTCAAGACTCACCTCAAACCTATAAAAAGGCGCTGCATCATCTCCGGCCGCGAACAACAGTATAGCTACACCGCTAGCGTCGGTGGCGCCCTCTGCACACATACTCTCGCGAGACTTAGCGGTAGTCTGTACGATGGCTGTCACTTGTGTGGACGGGTATCGGCACACGCGGACCATCTCATCCGGAGCTGGTTTGTCGTCCCAGCGGGTGGCTTTTACCTGGAAAAGAATGTGAATATTAGTAATCAGAATAGTAAGAGCAGTGGTGGCGGCCCCGAATTACATGTCGTAGGACGTGGTTTCGAACCCAAGCAGACGCTTTACTTTGTGTAAATTATTTCATCACCACTGCTCTAAAATCGGTGAAGGAAAAAAAACGTGAGGAAATAGGCATGTCCTAGAACCAAAAATTCAAAAACATGTGACATCGCGTGGTGGATTAAGACTTATTCCCTCTCTCACAGAGAGGAGGCCTGTGTCCCAGCAGTGGGAACATTAAAAGGCTGATGATGATGATTAGTAATCTAATCTATCTTATCTGACTAGCCCGTATTGATGGCATAGCAGAGCCCTCTCCCCCTATCCACGTAATTATTTCTTTTGCTAGAGCAGGGCGGTCTTTTCGGTAGGAGTCGAGCTCGTCCCGCCATTATCGCCCTGCGCACATTAGTATAGAGTAACCTTTTGCTGTATGAAAGAGTTTCAGAGATGGGTTTTTTATTATAGCTAGGCTCGCACTTGACCACTATCTCGCCCGACATCGACCCGATCTGTTCGACGGTTGCGCTCGCTTGCCTAGAACTAACCTATTCACTCTTGACTTAGAGACCACCCATAGGTTGTAGGCGGTAATAATCGTAAGGCGGATACAGACATTGCGAGAAATGAGCCGTGTACGCATCGTAACGCACTCCTCACATATAAAACACATAAAAGCACAAGCCTCACCACAAATATTAACTGCCGCACATAGGGAACATTACTGCCAATTGCTGCCGCCAGATGGCGCTTGACGGCTCTGAGTAAACAAAAACATAACAACATGGCGTCTACTACTGTTTGTGGTTACCGAACTCTTTTTTACTGTTTTTAAGATAACTTGTGTTCAAAAACCAAATAATAATTGGGGAAGTTAGTTAGCTTCATTTTTCTTTCACTATTTGTTTTATATTTTGTATACATAAACTGCGAAATTTTGTCGCTGGACTTTGACAGTTTGGTTTTTTTTAGGGATGTGTCCGATATATCTAAACGTAACTTATATCGGAAATGTGTTAGATATCATGTCATATCGATATCGATATCAAAATAACCGATATTACAAAAGCTGTATCTAGTAAAAACCTTACTAGCGTGTGAGAACGAATAATTCAAATATTAAAACCGTAACAATGCGAAAACGTACGAACTACGAACAAAACGCAAACTTCACAAACGTTAGGAACCATATGCGCTACCTATCTTTCTAAGTATTATTTCGTGTTCGTTGTTAGTTTGCTCATCTAAATAACATTTTAACTTTTGCAAACTGTACTACTGATATCGATATCTGAAAACCGTTTTCGATATCGATATGAAAACACATACATAACCGTTTGCGCAAAAAACCGAAAACGCCCTTCTCTAGTTTGTTTACGCAGAAACCTGTGGCGCCATCTGAGCGCAGCTTTGCGGATAGTTCCCTATTGCGAAGCATGCTTTGATGAGCGCCGTGCGCTGCGCATGCCTCGCAATGTCTGTATCCGCCTGTATATGTACTAGTGAAATTCGTGTTATAAACTCGTTTTTGGAGAAAAAGCAGCTATCGTAATATGGTCATCAAAAATCTAAATTAAACAGCTAGTTTAGGCTACTTTCAACTGGTAACGAATGGAAAACTTCTCAAAACTTCCAGCTGTTTCGGTCAAAGTTAAAGTCAAAGTCAAATTTATTTATTTTAACAAGGCCATTAAGCGGCACTTTTGAACGACTGTAGCTCGTCCCGCCACATCCAACTTAAGGGTACACTAGTGACAGCAGTGGTGGCAGATAGATTTAGTCGTTTTTTCACGATATCTAGACTGCCAAAGGTCTGTTTATAAAATTTCGCGCGCTCGGTTTCGTCCTAAATCATTATCCATTTCGCTACAAATTTGCAAAAGTGTGTATTCGTACGCGAACTAGCTTCCTACTGCTCATCACAGCATCTATCTCTTCCGCACGTTTTGTCGGTTGATATAAAATGCATTTTAACCCCGCGCACAAAATAGTTCGTGCCGTCGACTAGTGTACCCTTAATACACCTTCTAATAACAATCAATTAGTAACCCTTTTTTTTTTAATGCATTGCTGATAAAGCAATCCTTCAAAAAATGTGTCAAGGAAAAAGTGTTTCCGTAAAAACATCGCAATCGTTTTGAATGAATTCCGTTACGGATTTCTGCGTACCGTAAACATTTTCACAAGTAATTGCTTGAGGGAGATGAAATGTTTGTCCCAACTCACTTGAGTACTTCGGGAGAAGTAATCGAGTTTAGACGGTCGAAGTGTTTTGATTTTGAATTAGGAATCAATGTGTCACAAAATTAAAGTGATGCGATTGGCTGTCATACTGCGAATAACGGTACCTATAGCAACCTTATACTTCTTACTACGAAATATAAGGTCTTTGACCTATAGTCACAGCAGCTAATTAACGTTTGTATGACACTTTAATTTTGCTATAATGGATGTGACAGAAACTGGCACTGAGACTCCAAAAAGTTTATTTGTATCATGTGAAAAGGTCCGTGAATATCAATTTAGTTCTTAAGACGAAGACAGTCGCCAATGACCTTGAGGGAACAAAACTCGGTATTTGCCATATTATTCTTTGACATTAAAAAAAGCCTTAGATCAAAATGTCGATACTTAAATTGGGGTCGCGGATAAATTTGAAAGAGAGTTACCGCGGCCCTGGCACAAGCAACTGAAGGAACACGGGTGGGTTTTAGTTTAGTCAGTAAAAGTCTGACACGCCCGCCCGCTTCACCCAGAGCGGGAGAAGTCATTGGATGATTTCCCACACAAAAAAAAAAAAGATACTTAAATTGACTTTGAAATGTTCACAATCTTCACCTTTAAACGAGCAATTCTTGTATATATGTATATACATAGATATAATCTGAATCTCGGCAACGATTCCAACGATTTTCATGAAATTTAGTATGTAGGGCCTTTTGGGGGCTATACATCGATCTAGCTAGGTTTAATTTTTCTCAATTTTCACCCGAGCAGAGCTCGGTCACCCACTATCACTTATATGTTTAACAGTATTTTGAAAAGAATATAAATAGAAAAGTTAATTTACCCAAAAAACCCGGGGGGCGATAAATCGATTTAGCTAGGTTTCATTTGTAGAAAATGTCGTTTTCACTATTTTCACCAGAGCAGAGCTCGGTCGCCCAAGTACTTTCATTAAAATACGCCCGGCGGTTTTGTTTCGATTGTCGTTTTTTTGTCCGTGTTAGACATAACTTACTTACAAATTAATTAAACTATGTAAAACTCAAATTTTCTTAGATAAATTTATTAAGAAAATGGTCTTATGTAAAATATATATTTGCCAAAAAATTACGACTAGCCGTTTAGACGTGATTCTCATTTTAAAATCAGCTACCGAGGGGTATCTGCGCCTTAATGTGTTAATAACCCTGCCCCACCGAAGTAAACACTCCCACGCTATGATTTTATTATGTGAATAAAACCTGCAATAAATTGAGTTGTGTATCCTTTTGTATTGTTTTAACGTCAAAACAAGCAGCGATCTGGGTTCAAGCACCTTTAAATGTAATCTTTTAACAAACTAACTTCTACCAGCGATTTCGCCCGCGTTTTAGTCGGGAATTATGCCAAAAGAACGTGCTCTCGGGATAAAAGTACCATATCTCTTTAAGGTTCACATCATCGCTTAGCTTCAGGTGAGATAGTGGTAAAACGAGAGCCTATCTATCCATATATGTATATAAAAGGTTATGCCCCGACTGACATATCAACGCCCAGCCTAAACCACAAATGATCAAATTTTAAAATTTTGAGGGTATATTGATTTTAGACTGTAGGTGTCATTTAAGAAAGGATTTCAGATATTTATCCCCTAAAAGGGTGAAATAGGGGTTGAAAGTGAAGACTTTAAGACCGTTTGGGAGCCCAGTTACATTTTCCACAACAGAGGGGTGACCATAAGCTCTTAGAGCGGTATCAATTTGAGATCGAATAAGGGACAGATGTATCTGACTTGTATACATCTGTCACTTACTCGATATCAAATTGATACCGCTCTAAGAGCTTATGGTCACCCCCCTGACCAGGAGACCAGAATCATGATATAAAAAAAGAACCGGCGCTGGCATCATGAGTGGTGACTCTCAAACTATCAGAACAGAAACAAAGAAAATAAGTATATCCTGGGATGGAATCATGTGTGGTAAAGTCTCTCGAACTACCAGAAAATCAGAATCATGAAGAAGTCGATCTTAAATCACAAAATTTATATTTATCCCGAGCGAAGCCGGGGCGGGCAGCTAGTTCATAATAAAATATCTATCTCTATACTTAATTTCTTTTTTTTTTTTTTTGTTGTCATTGATAGGCTCGCGCTTGACCACTATCTCACCTGATGGTAAGCGATGATGTGGTCTACGGTGAAGCACGCTTGCCTAGAAGAAACCTATTCACTCTTGACTTAAAGACTCCCAGGTTGTAGCTATCAGGAAATACAGACTCTGGCAGGGAATGCCACTCCTTAGCTGTACGCATAATGAAAGTACTCCCAAAACGTTTTAGTGCGTATGGGTGGGATGTCCACCATGTACCGATGACGCATCGCCGTACGTCTGGTAGTCCGATGATGGAACGGGCTAGGAGAAATTAGTTCATGCAATTCCATCGCACACTCCCCGAAATGTAACCGATAAAAAACCGACAGACTGGCAACTTGGCGCCGATGTTCAAGGCTCTGGAGCCTAGACTCAACCAATATCTCATTAGTTCAAAAACAATCGGACAGAGTTACTTTTGCATATTAGTTGCAATATTAGTTTGATTTTTTAAACCGTTTTTAATTAACACATAGCCTTCATTATTTGACCGTGAGAACGTACCTTCAACTTATATGGTAATCCCGGAGAGATGACCGCTCGGTATTTGGTGAGGAACTCCAAGGATATCGGCTTGTCCACCACTTGTGATACCACCGTAGTGTTCTGCCAGATCCTGGTGCCTTCCTCCTGGAAACAGAACGAACAGTTTATTGCTAGCATCAGCTGAATATATATATTTGTGCGGCGTATGACTACAAAAAAATATAAATACATATTTTGTATTTGTTAATTCAATTATTTATTATTTATTGAAATACCAAATATGTATTTGTATTTAAATTATTATGGGTTAAGCTCGCCTTTGTACATAAGTTTTCCTTTTGTATTTGTAATGTTTATTTTATGTACAATAAAGAATATGATGATGATATGATGATATAATTTGTAATTGGTATTTCAAATACCAGATGCTTAGATATTTTGTAGTTAGTATTTCAAATACTAATAAAAATACATAAATAAAATATAAATAGACCGGCTTCAAAATACATTTGAACATAAATACATTTAGCGATCTTATTAATGGGTGCGTTCTGCAGAAAATAGCGCTCGATAGCTTTCGTAAGCAAAATGGCGAACGCATACGTCAAATTGTCAAGTTTTCTTATCAATTGTCATTTTTATTTCAAGCGGTTACATTTACGAAACTTCTGTTTATTCATTAATTTTATTAGTACGAATGTCACGATGTGTATTTTGTATTTTATAAGTATTTCAAATACACAACTTACAAATATATTGTAGAAATACATGCGAGATAGTAATTTGTATTTAAATTAAAGCAAAGTATATATTTTGCCCAGCTCTGCGTGTCTATACTTTCCATTGCCTACAGCAGTTATGTTCTAATGGTTTTGTTAAGGCAAACAAGCTGAAGGCCCATCTGAGACTCCAGACGAGTAACATTGTATCAACGAAAACGACGCGATTGCGATTTAGTAAAATGTCATGTATGGGTTTGCCAAGTGCTTCAAATCAATCAATGTGATCAATCCCTTCAATTTTGGCATTTGGAGTATCCATACCATTCAAACCGGAACACAGTGACGCTGCTTGGTTGCAGACTTAAGTATGATTATAGTATACTCCATCAATGAGTGTTAACGCTCCCATAACTTCATGTAAAATACTAACAGAGTATGAACAATCGACCAATCACATGCGAGACGAATGACAGGATGTGGATTTCTGTCTATTTTATTGGTCGATTTTTCATACTCTTTGCCTTACCGAATTCACTTGCGCAATAAGGATGCTGGTATCCAGCAGCACCCAGTTAGACTGGAAGCTGCCCTCAAAATAGTTGTGAAAAGGTTTGGAATGTTTATTAATTGACCTGTCTTACAGGTCCTTACCTGGAAGGAGAAGTCAGCCACCACCACATCAGGAGGATCAGATCCGTCCAGTCCGATCCGTTTAGCTGCAGCAGCGTGTCGGTGGCAGGCGCGAGGAGCTCGCAGCTGTACGGCTGTGCGGATGCCGCCGCCGCTGCCGCCACCAGCGCCGCGGAGACGGATCACCAACATGCCTTCTACGGCTTCTGACCAGGGGTATCTAAGGGAATAGATCCAAGATTAGATACTTTTTAGGGTTCCGTACCCAAAGGGTTAAAACGGGACCTTATTACTAAGACTCCGCGATCCGTCTGTCTGCCTGTCCGTCTGTCACCAGGCTGTATCTCGTGAACCGTGATAGCTAGACAGTTGAAATTTTCACAGATGATGTATTTCTGTTGCCGCTATAACAACAAATACTAAATCCAGAATAAAATTAATATTTAAGTGGGGTTCCCATACAACAAACGTGATTTTTTGCCGTTTTTTGCAATAATGGTACGGGACCCTTCGTGCGCGAGTCCGACTCGCACTTGGCCGGTTTTTTGAATTATTTATGATGGAAACTGGATGTACTTATGCTACCACAAAACTACTATAAGTTTTTTTTTGGATTCCAATCTTCAATCAATAATACACTGATCGAAGGTTCCAATTAAGCAGACAGCCCTCCTAATGATTAAAGGTCATCATCGTCAATGGACTTCTGTCATACCAAAGACATCGGTTGCGTGTGCGTAATGTTTATAACCACAAAGTTGGAGTATCTCAAATACTGACCGCCAATACCCTTTTAGCAGCGGTGCTTGGTGTGAGAAATAGGTTCTTATAAAGTAGTACAGAACCCTGTCCTAAAATATTTAAAGAGTTTTCTGGAAGCGAAAAGAAGAAGAAGTGTTTGCCAAATAATAATATACTCCGAAATAGCGCCTTAAGGCGCCTCCCCGAGCAAAACGCCGCGCTAGTCGTTTTTGTGCAGTTTTTAAGAGCTAACGCTACTCTTTATTTAAAAAGAAATATCAATTAATAAAAATACATTAAATTTCTACACAATGTTGATTCTAAAATTGTAGTAAACTATTTTTTTCACTAATCTCCTTCCAACAAAACTATAAAAATGTGAAATAATTATTGATAGCATGCATCTCCTCGTAAAGTGTTCATTAATATTTTTTTATACTAACACTAATGCATAGACAATTTGATAACAAATATTTTGTAAGTTTTATTCTTTTCAAAAGACCAATATTCGATTTTATAAAGATTTTATTCTAAAATCTGGGCGTATTCACTACCGTAATTCATGCGCCAACAGTGCCGCTAGGCCAAAAGGAATGCTCTTATCTCATGCTGATTTTTTGGTCAGGACACGGCCTTAAGAGGGCTCTTCCTAGTCCGAGCTGTGCGGACCGTCAATCGTCAACGCGAGCATGGTCGAAAAGCTTGTTGTTTCATCTAGCGCAATGTTTAAAAAAGGGCAAAGCGAAAAGAAAGAGATACCTAGTGAAAAATAGTGTTATGTAAATATTTTCATAAAATTGTTCCAGGAAATACTTGTTTTTGAATAAGTCTTACAAGAGGGTGAAACAAATACTTCTCATTTAGAACCTCCATTACGTGAAAACCTTTAGTTCGGAAAGCATTTAGTTTCTTTATAGCTTTTACCTGACGCAGACGTGCCAGACCAGTCTGTCGCTGGTACGCAGCACCCGGGGCGCATGGCGGACGCTCAGCTGGAAAGGAGGCAGCTCATAGTTGCCCACCCAGAACACGGAAGAGCCCTGGAAATATGTAACAACATAAATATATAAATAAAAACTGGCCAAGTGCGAGTCGGACTCGCGCACGAAGGGTTCCGCACCATTATCGCAAAAAATTGCAAAAAATCACGTTTGTTGTATGGGAGCCCCCCTTAATTTATTTTATTTTAATTTAATAATTATTATTTTTTGAAGTGAATATATAACTAAATATTCTGTGAATATTTCAAGCGTCTACCTGTTGCCGTTATTAATATCGAGCAAAAAACGGCAAAATAATCACGTTTGTTGTATGGGAGCCCCCCTTAAATATTAATTTTATTCTGTATTTAGTATTTGTTGTTATAGCGGCAATAGAAATACATCATCTGTGAAAATTTCAACTGTCTAGCTATCACGGTTCATGAGATACAGCCTGGTGACAGACGGACAGACAGACAGACAGACAGACGGATCGTGAAGTCTCAGTAATAGGGTCCCGTTTTTACCCTTTGGGTACGGAACCCTAAAAACTATTTGTATTCAGAGGACCTAGGTAAAATGACATTTGACAGTGATCACGATTGTCGAAACATGCAAAATCGATGGCATTGCGCTACCTAAATGTCGAAAAGATTTTTGTGTAGTTATTTCGGTCAAAGATATGATATGTGTGTGTGGCGTGTGGTGTGTGTATGGTATGTGGTGTGTGTATGTGTAATTTCTTTTTTTTGGTGTACAATAAAGTATATTCTACTTTTTTCTAAAATAAAAGTCAAAATTATTTATTTCAATTAGGCCAATAAGCGGCACTTTGAAATGTCAAAAATTTAAATTTACAACAAGAAATAATAATTGATTCTACCAGCGGATATTGCCTTGTCTCCAAATTTATGATTATCACCCCATAGCGATCCATTGATAACAATAACAATAGTGTATTTCATATAGTTTGTTTTTTTCATTGATGGAGGTAGCCTTATTGTCATCAGCCACCCAACTAATAACATGGTTATTAATCAGAACTGGTATATTACGAGTATTTTTGGTGAACACTTGATGTTAAGGATTTGGATACCTGTGACCCATCCGTGAGCTTAGCCCTGACGGTCCACTTGCCACTCGGTGCCAGCTCGTCCAACTGATACTGTAGATGAGCGAGCCCCAGCCGGGTGCGCACTCGCTGCCATTGTGTTACCCGGGACCCTTCCCATGCACCGCGCGGACCTTCCAACCATACTTCTTCGATCTGGAAGAGGAGAAAATAGGTTAAAAATGCAATCTCTTTTGAACGACTCGTTGGATTTCTTTCTGACACCAAGGGAGAATGTTAGGATTGAAGAGAGGATGGCGTTCTGTAGATTCTGCCTAAATCAATGATAAAAGCTATTACAGTCCTAGAACTGGGCCTTATCCCCCTTATTAATAAACGTGGTGTAAAGTTACGCCCAGCTTAAGCCTCGAAAAATGTATGGTTAGTACTTAGTTGATACTGGTCGTAACTTTACTCCGTGTTTATTAATAAGGGGGTATGAGTTCTCGCATTAATCGAGACATATTTGAGTCAGTAAGAAAACTACCATAAAAAAATATACTTTTCCCGGAAATCTTTGCTTAGTGCTAAAAAAAACATTACATCTACGAGTTCTACATTGTTGGAAAGTGATTATGGTAATGGTTAACCCAGTATATTGCTTTAATTACCTTTCTCAACAAGATACCTCGGTTCAATAGAGGATATTTATGAATTACTAATTTTGTTTTGAACTCCCTTTTGCAATTGTACGAATTTTAAAATGCCTTTATTACCGACTTCTAAAAAAGGAGGTTATCAAAAGTGTAAGCTTCTAAACAAGTGTGCCAAATTTCATAAGTTTACGTATGTATGTTTGTTTGTATGTTTGTTTGTTTGTATGCTTGTTTGTATGTTTGTATCCTTGTTTGTATGCATGTATGTATGTATATTTATCCACGAATATTTCCGAAACTAGTAATCGGATCGTGATCGTTCTTTTCGATTCTGAAAATAATTACATCCGTTACCAATTGGAAGTTCACTGGAAACTATAAAAGCCTACCCACAACAAATAATAAAACAAAAACAAACAATAAACATCACAATAAATAGAAACCTTGACCCCTACTATAAACGGCTCTTAAACCATCACGAACGAAGTAACTAAGCACTTAAGATCAATAAAACGCAGATTAAGATGAATCATCTTTACCGTTACAGCCTTAACCCAATGACCCTGATCCGTGAGCTTTAAGGCTCGTTTACATGAAGACAGATTCTTGCTCGGGGAGAAGGGGAGAAGTCTGGTAAATGAGACTCGATAATCTCATTCGTGCCTTAAATCCTAAGGAGTTGATAAGAAATATGTCGTGAAGAACTAGGTAAGTGTGCTTGCGAAAATATAACTACCAAAGCCTAACTGTTGGGTTGCTGAATAACTTACGACGTAGACACGAGATTTTATGAGACTTTTAAGACAATTTTTAGAACGCTAAAATTAATGTGTATTACGAGTTTTCAGCTTATTATCTCTCATTCCGTGGTTGATCGCTAATTTTCAAGGATTAGTAGAGGTATTTACACGAGTCAATGCTTTTAACTCCTTTCGATAACACTCCTTCGTGTAAGTGAACCGTAAATATAAGCTTAAGTAAAATATTGACAGAACTAACAATGATGAAGATAAGATTTCGCACGGTTAAGGAAGAAAGTGGTTTTTCGAGTGTGTCTGCAAACTTGTTCGAGATAATTTCTTGACTGGGTGGTCTCCGGCTAAATACAACTGCTTTCTTTTACAATTCATTACTATATAGTTATTCGTATGAGGTAATTTCTGGAAGTACTTACACGATATCAAAAAATTCATTCATGAAAGTAACACTATCAGTGACTGCTCTAGGCTTTTTGTCACGAAAAAATGCACATGTGAGATGGTGTTAAAATCGTACTTTTTACCCGGCTGCAAGGATAAGGTTTTTTTCTTTCGCGCGCGTCTTGTTTGTATGTAATATTTTGAATTACCTCATAACTTTTGAACCGCTAGACGGATTTATATAAAAACGGCTTCAACTATTTTCATGAAATTTTGTATGCAGCGCCTTTCGGGGGCGATAAATCGATCTTAGCTAGATCGATTTATCAGTTTAATTTTTCTCTATTTTCACGTCGTTTTCTCTATTCTCACCCGAGCAGAGCTCGGTCGCCCAGGTACTATCACTTATATGCTTAACCGTATTTCGAAAAGAATGATAACTAAAAAGAATGTAAATAGTAAATTTAATTTAATCAAAAAACTCGACTGCAGAAGCGATCTTAAAAGATGAAAACAAGAAGAAAATCATGCTGTGTAGTCGGAGGACACAATGGTATTGTATTGGCCAGTCAGCTCACGATTATTAAATTAACATTTTTTGTGCTGCATTTTTTATCTAAAACCTATTCTAATAAAAAAACCGGCCAAGTGCGAGTCGGACTCGCGCACGAAGGGTTCCGTACCATTATCGCAAAAAACGGCAAAAAATCACGTTGTATGGGAGCTCCACTTAAATATTTATTTTATTCTATTTTTAGTATTTGTTTTAGCAACAGAAATACATCATCTGTGAAAAATTCAATTGTCGAGCTATCACGGTTAATGAGATACAGCCTGGTGTCAGACATACAGACAGACGGACCGTGGAGTCTTAGTAATAGGGTCCCGTTTTTACCCTTTGGGTACGGAACCATAAAAATCTATAGGTATAAAAACGTTTTTAGAGAAGAAAAGCCTCGCTTTTTAAAGCATTACCTCCTACTCATTAATCATGCCTCGAAAGTCTGAAAGTATTTGGATGAGGAACACGGGTAGACACAGGTAGACCATGGCCTTAATTGGGACATTGGCTATCATTTATCTCAGTAAAATTATCGCAGATGAACTTCCTGCCTAGATCAAGCCGCTGGAAAACCTAGTTATTTATAAAGCACATCTCAAGTACAGATGTAGGACCTCATATCTTCTATCACATCATCAGCCTATTAATGTTCCCACTGCTGGGACACAGGCCTCCTCTCTGTGAGAGGGAATGGGCCGTAATCCACCACGCGGGCTCAGTGCGGGTTGGTGGATGTTACATGTCTTAGAATTTTTGGTTCTAGGACATGCCGGTTTTGAGAGCAGTGGTGATGAAATAATTTACACAAAGTAAAGCGCCTGCCTGGGCTCGAACCCACGACCTACAACTTGTAAGTCAATACTCAAAACATTTATTGCTTCCACATGTGAACTTAGATGGTAGGACAAATTTAGACCATTGTGGACCCTGTCGGGCACTGCAAAAGTAGGAGAGAGGAAGAGGGCGGCCCTTACCACTGGGCCACCACTGCTCTCTATCTTCTGTATATAGTTGAATTATTAAAGTTTTCTAAATGTTTGATATCCATGGCAATAATTTGTCCCAAACTACCAACCAACCCATCCATTCAAGTAGGTTCTTACTAAGGTGGGTACTTAATAACTTACTAAGTCAACAATGTCCGGATACATCAGTTACCTGTTAAAACGACAATAAAACCTAATTCCCGTATCTTAAAATGCATCTATTGATGCCATTTGCTGCACCTGTGGAAGTCGGCCCCTATTATAAAAATGTACTTCAGTTCACGAGTCGAAATATAACTCTTTGTATTGAAGGTAAACCGATTTGTTATGCAAATCTGTTTATACTGCAAGTTGGGCCCCCATTGTGTTTTATTAATGTTTTTTTTTTTTTGCTGTTACCTAAGCGCTTTGTGTTTGTTTAGTTCCAAAACACGAATGGTTATGGTACCAAGAGCAACTCTCGCTGTGTAAGATCTACCACGTTTGGGCATGTTTATTTTACCATAACTTGTATTTGAAATCGTCCAATCCTGATCAAGAAACTCAGGCACTCCAGACGGCGCGTCGATAGACGATACAGCGTGCGCATTTTCTAAGAAAAATTCAGGTTCAAATCGGTCGAATTGCGCCCATGTGAACGTATTCGCTATTTTGCTTAGTAAAAATCGCTTATGTGTAATAAATATTGAATCGCGTCGGTGTCGAGCCATCGGGCAGCTCGATCATCATTCATCAATTCCGCCAATGATACTAAAACTGAAACTAATCTCTATCTACGCATAACAACTTACGTACAAATATGTGGATGTCTCTTAACTATTATCAGTCTCAGTTTTTCTCTTCTTTTAATTAGACTTTTTACAATGGTTTTCAATCATCTTTATAGCCCTTTGCTAAGAATAGTTCCAGCACTGATAACAACATTTGTGCCAAATGTTAAATTTAGTGTTGTTTAACATTTTTTTTTTTTTAGTTTTCTTAGTTTGGTTTTTTACTTTTGTATAGATTCTTTTACCGATTGTTTTGTGAATGTGTGAACATTGTAGGCCTTCTAGATTTCTAGATGCTTGTTAATATTTGTTAACTTTTTATCTCGTTTTACTTTTTTTATTATTTCTTACGACTTATTGTCGGGCCTACGTTGTCCCCCCATATCTAAGTACTAATGCTACATGGAAATATTGTATAACCAAACCATTTTTTTAAAAGAGTAGGTAACCGTGACGTTTCTTGCCGGTTCTTCTCCATAGGAAACGACTAACCCGAACCGTGCACCTTCTGTCGACGTTTTATAAGTGCCCATGTAGGCCTAAGTAAAATAAAATAAAATGATTTTGATTTTTATTTTACGCAAATTCAGGTCACCCAATAAAAAAGATCAACAGCAGGTTTCTATAGGTAACGTATCCATATACCTATCGGTAGCCGTGCAAGCTATCCGTGTTATTGTGTCGACCGGTCTCATCTCGACAGGTAACTGTAAACCACTCGTTATTCTATACCGATCACAACCAATGTGTGGCCGCACGTTTTGTCCATTTTTTTATCGACTGATATAAGTACAGTTTTATTTAGTTTGTTGGGTGAGTGATTTGCTGTTTGTCATTGTTTGGGAGTAGGTCGGAAGCTGTTCGGTAGTTTAATGGTATCTAATAAAAATCATAAAATTCAGCCTCTGCTGTCCAGTACTGGCATCCTCTTCAACGTTTGCACCCACGATACAGGAAGAAATTTCTAGTGTGGGGCAGTGTTAAAAAAGAAAATTGAGCCTATACGCGCGTAAAGCTCATTCCGCCATCTACGCCTGAGTCTGATACGCTGCTGTTTTGAGGAACAGAAGGATACAAACTGCTCATCAACATTGAATAGCCAGGAGACTTGTAAACAAAAAAGTACGATATAGTGTCTATCTCTGGTCATTCAATTCCAATTGCCGTATGTTAAGATTACGAATAGTATACAAGAGTAATAGTAAGTAGGCGATTTATTCAAATCGAATAATTAGAGCATATTTTTTGGTTCAGAATGCATCGTCGATTATGTTTGTACAAGTCTAGACCCTTTAGTCACTATCATAAATATAGTGTTTATAATGAGGTGATTATGAATTCCTCTATATTTAAAATAAAAAATAAGGTGTTCACCTTATCAGTAGACGTCAAGTTCGTTCCGTAAAATTTCGTTTTGATCAGCCGTAAAACCTAAACTAGGAACATTTTCATTTTAAGCACTAACTAATGTACAGTAGTCACAGCGGATCTTTGTGTCTCTGAAGTTGGCTGCAAAACCCTGCGCAGTAGCAATTTTTGTGTCATTGATGAGATAGTTCCCGAGATTACACCTAAGAGACTTATCGGCAACGATGCGCTGGTCGACTCAAAGCTTCAGAGCCTTGAACACCGACGACGAGTTGCCAGCCTGTCGGTTTTCTATCGGTTACATTTTGGCGAGTGTGCGATGGAACTGCACAATTTGATTCCGCCTAGCCCTTTCCATCATCGGACTACAAGACGTACGGCAATGCGCCATCAGTTCATGGTGGATATCCCACCCATACGCACAGCTAAGGAGTGGAATTCCCTGCCAGCGTCTTTGTTTCCTGATAGCTACAACCTAGGGGTCTTCAAGTCAAGAGTGAATAGGTTGCTTCTAGGCAAGCGTGCTTCACCTTCGACCACATCATCTCTTAACAACAGGCGAGATAGTGGTCAAACGCGAGCCTATAACAAATAAAAAAAAAAAAGATTAGCTCTTGACCTAAATATTTTTCTGGGAATATAATAATACCAACTAACTGTCCCAATGCGGGGCCATACAGAGAAGGCATGAGGAATAGAAATATTCCGTGGTTATAAGTATTATTATTGCTTGACAATATTTATAAGTTATTGCTAATTGCAAGATAGTGAAATACAACATCTATTTGAATACTTTACTCATAAATTGTACAAGTCTTGTTTGACGATTAGCATAGAAATCGCTTTAAACTGTATCTAGATTAAAATCATTTCTCAATCGATATCTTACTGATCATGGTATTATTTCCAAGCAGCTTCGCTCCCGTGGAAATGGGAAACGAATATGTATATTTTTTCGGGATAAAAGTGACGCTCGGTAAAATACCTTTGAGCACAAGTGACAGAATATTCGTAATCGGCTCAGGGGTAACCTCTTAGAGGTAAGCTCTTAGAGCAAGGTTATTTCGAGTGTGCGTAAGGGACAGATGTATATGACTTGTATACGTCTGTCCCTTTTTCCCAGTTGCACCATGATAGTTTAGAGAATAATAGAATGCTAACCCTTTACAAACATCTTACTAATTTTATAAATCCAAAAGTTTGGATGGATGTTTGTTTGTTACTCAATCACGCCAGAATGGCTGATCGGATCAGGATGAAATTTGGGACAGAGATAGATTATAGTCTGGAATATCTATAATATAAATATATGCACATAGGCTACTTTTTTTCCGGTGTTCCCGTGAGATACTTCCCGACTACATTTACATGGTGGATATTCCACCCATACGCACAAAGCGTTTTGAAAATACTTTCATTCTGCGTACAGCTAAGGAGTGGAATTCCCTGCCGGCGACTTTGTTTCCTGATAGCTACAACCTAGGGGTCTTCAAGTCAAGAGTGAATAGGTTGCTTCTAGGCAAGCGTGCTTCACCTTCGACCACATCATCACTTAACATCAGGCGAGATAGTGGTCAAATGCGAGCCTATAAAAAAAAAAATGAGTATCACGCGGACGAAGCCGCTAGCAGAAGCTAGTACACATATAAACTTAACAACATTAGCTTAGATAAGAAACAATATGATAACAAAGAACAAAACAAAGAAAAATTGCCGCCAACTTTGCAAAGAAAGTGAAGAAAAGAATTGCAATAAGTAGATACTTACATTTAAAACCATTATGAAAGAAAAGAAAGAAAGAAAGAAAAAGTATTTATTTGTGACCCGCACAGGAGACACGAGAAATCAGCTTAAAATTAAACAAAATTAAAAATAAAAACCCCGTGCGAGACCAAAAAGGCTCCAAACAAAAAAGTGAAATTGCTAAAACCATATAAATATAGTTTTAATTTTTATGGGCACAAGAGAAATCCTTTGCGAACAAGGTGTGCAAACGAGTTTGGAATAAACTGTGTCAGTGGTACTGGTCTTATGGTGTACGAACTGGGAAGGCCGGTTTCGTATGGGATTTTTGGAGAAAAATATCTTCATTGTCCAAAAGATAGTCTTATGAGTGTCTTTGTTAATAGCTTGTAAATATGCAGTAATTACGTAAGTGGTTACTGTCGGTCGGCTATGGATATTTGCAATACCAGAGTCCTTCTGATTAATTTCGTTACGGGATCCAATTCAGTTAAATTCATTCTCGGGGACTTCGTCGAGCTTCATTGCCTTGGCGCTTTTCTAGTGGTTGCCACTATTGATTCTGGCTTTCAGGAGTTGCAGTGGTTTGAGAATAGTGTGGTGGGATTGTCCCAAAAAAAAAACCAGCGTCATTGCAGATTTTTTGCTCTGCTGATGATAAGCTAAGATTTCCAAAATAACGGCACAATTAAAAAGTGCCTTGTGTCTGTAATTTAAAACAAGATACAGCTTTTATCATTCCAAAATGCCTGAAATGAGTGTTCTTTCAAGACAAAGCGTGTATTTGTGCAAGGAAGAGTTGTGTTTGTAGACACATAGGTATCTTCGTTAGACATATTAGCATTTTTTTTGACAAAGCTTCCAAAACTTCCAAGGCTTCAAAGACCATAGGATTTCAAGAATATTCCTAAGGAAGGAAGGCTACAGGAATGATTGTTGGAGTGAGTATTCCGTATAATTATGTAGAGTGGTAATTAAGTACCACCGTAAAGCAGTGGAAAACTTTAACCACACTTTTTCGAAACAAAAGTACCTATATTTAAACCCGACTTTCCATCATCATCATCATCGAAATTTCCATCATCATGCAAAGAAGGGTTAAGAAGCGAATTAAAAAGATGTAAACCAGAAGAAAATCATGCTGTGCAGTCGGAGGATACATATTCGCGAGCTGGCTACTTACTTCACTTTGATACCCTTACAGTGGGTAAGGGTATGGAAGAAAAACAAAATAGGAACCGCACATTATGGTGCCCAAAATCCGCCATGTTTGTTTTTTTTTAACGTCACTTATCTAAGAACACTTGGGCAGTCCAGACGTATCGAACGATGTCTTAAGGTTCCCCTAGTCGACGGCACGAACTATTTTGTGCGCGGGGTTAAAATGCATGCTATCTCATCCGACAACACGTGCGAAAGATATAGATACTGTGATGAGCTAGTTCGTGTACGAATTAGCACTTTTGCAAGTTTGTAGCAATGTGGATGATGGTTTAGGGCGAAACCGAGCGCGCGAAATTTAAAAAATCAGACCTTTGGGAGCCTAGATATCATGAAAAAACGACTAAATATATATATTTTCAAAATAAAATTATTTGCTTTCTTGAACTACTAATCTATCCCTGTATGGAGGCCGTTTTGCAATTTTCCTTTTTCTTATGGTATTTATTTCCGCCCAAAGATGAATTAAAATTAGTGTTGATATATGGAACTTTCAACGCTCATAACTTAAAATTTCTTAAAAAATGATGGGCTAGATAATGATGAGACAAATTGATACCATTTTTTATTTTGAACGTACATCGTCAAACAGTGGAGTAATCCCTAGACTACGGTTGTATGGAAGAATTATCGAGTAGTGTAACCTTAATTATAGAAATCCGTCTAGTACACACATCAACACGGTCTAGGGATATTTTTAAAAAAGCGAATTACTATCAATGTGTTAATTATTTATATGACATGTATATATTTAAAAGATACGTTATTTAATATACTACCATTTTTTAATAATGGTTAAGGTACTTCGATTAAAATTTCAGGATTTTATGGAAAAAAATGAAGCATAGACGGAAACCGTATATGAATTAACTTTTAATTTATGAGTAAAAACTGAAAAAAATAGAAAAATCATTTAATTTGTGTTTATAAACTTGAAGTTAGTAGTCTGAGAAAGCGCCCATGATGTTCATAACACATCGGCAACGATTCGGCATGCTCAGAACAAGGTTGTCAATGTCTTTCTGCGGCATATTGTCCCATGTCCTTCTGAGGTGCGCAAAAAGTTGATCTTCTGTAGCCAGATTTTCAGGAACTTCCTTCAGAGCTCTTCTTTGCAGCATATCCCACGCATGCTCAATGGGATTTAGATCTGGCGATTGAGCAGGCCAGTCTAAGGCCCTAACATTGTGTGTATGTAACCAAGCTGCTACCGTTCTCGCCGTGTGTGCCCGGGCATTGTCGTGCATGAGCAGGAAATCTTGCCCCATTTGTGTTCTGTGGGGCAAGATTACGGGCCCCAGCACCTGTTGGACGTATCGTTCTGCCGTCATATTGCCCCGCACCCAAACGAGATCCGTCCGTCCTCCAATACGAATTCCTGCCCAAACCATAATTGTTCCTCCTTGGTATGGGTGAACTTCCTGAGGGTTCTGAAGACGGCTCCATCGTCCAGGAACTCGCCAAACACGCGTCCTTCGTGAATCTGGATGGAAGCCGAACCTGGATTCATCCGTGAACAGCACATTGGACCATTGCTCACGGCCCCAGTCCACGTGGTTCCGAACCCATTCTAATCGTCGTCCACGATTGCCTCTCCGTAAAGGTGGGACCCGGAGTGGTCTACGAGAGCGTAGATTGCTTTCATGCAGTCGCCTTCTTACAGTTTGGTCACTCACAAGCACTTGGTGTTCCACTCGCAGCCTTTGGACCAATTGAGTCGCCGTTGCATTTGGTTGAGCTCGCACAGTAATTTGCAAAAATCGGTCTTGTCTGGGGGTAGTGATGCGACTTGGCCCCCGGTGCCTCTCCGCTACTTCACCTGTGGCACGATAGCGTGTCCACAATCTTGAAATTACATTTTGGTGGGTCCCTATGGCCTCAGCAACATTACGCTGAACAGACCCAGCTTCCTGCATTCCCACAGCTCGTAACATCTCCGCCCTCGTCAAATGTTGGCGTTGCATGGCTACAATACCTCAATTTTAACTTTATCTTTCGTTTAAAAATGAAAAAAAACTGTAACTAAACGTAATTCGTATTGTTTTCTAAATTTCGCACAAATGAAAATTCCCTCTCCTACACATCAAGACATTTTTATGCCACCGAAACAAAAGAATTTTCAAAAAATTGAATTTGGAATTAGTCTGAGATAAATTACAAACAAATCGGTGTATAAAAGATTCCAATGCGGCCAGTACTTTTCGAGTTATTTAATTGAGTATGAAATATCCCTAGACCGTGTTGATGTGTTTAGTTTGAAACATATGATGGTAATAAAGAATATTACATGACATACACAAGATAATGCGCCAAAAACATAACCCTATCCTTGCAGCGTCGGGTAAAAAGATATGATATAAATCTGTATCGCGTCTTTTTTCATATATAAACTAGTCTGCGAACTGTGTCACTGGCACAACAAAATTATTATGATTTACGTGTTTGCTGAGTGCGGCACTTTTTTGTCGAGTCAATGTTTATTTTATTGAATACGACGTTTTTCCGCATTTATCAGAGTTTTTTTTGAACGAAGCGGCAACTGTATTTTATGTTGTGAATGACTTATGCTAATGATTTAGATTGATATTGGAGTCATCTACAGTTAATTAAACATCATTAATTTGTATGTTTATTAATTACATAATAAGAATGAAATGGTTTCTTTATAGGAGCCTTTTTGGTCTCGCTCGGAGTTTTTTATATTTTATTATTGTTTGTGTTTTGCTTATCTCGTGTCTCCTGTGCGGGTCACAAATAAATATTTTTTCTTTCTTTCTTTCTAGGCAAGTGTGATTCACCATCGACCACATCATCGCTTACCATCAGGCGAGATAGTGGTTAACCGCGAGCCAACAGAAAAAATAGTAACCAATCCACACTTGCCCTGGAAAAACAGCTGGAAGTCTTGGGGGGAGGCCGTTGCCTAGCTGTGGGGTAATACAGAAAGATGGTGAACCTATGGGTAACCAGTAACCACGAGCACTGTCAAATCTACTTGCTAGAAATGTGAAGAGTTTCCCAGAACTCTGATAGTTCTTTAAATAGAATTGACATTATCACGCCTGTATTAACCGAAATGTTATACACAAGCGTAAATAGAAACCGCTTTCTTTATTTTTACCAACTTCTAAAAAAGGAGGTTATCAATTCATTACTTATGTATGTAATTTTGTTCGAATTGCACAATATTCACATAATCATGTTATGTGAATCTCTCTCTACCTATATGGGCTTCTAAACATGTGTACCAAATTTCATAAATGTATGTTTGTCTACGCATATATCCGATAGTAATCAGCTCGTGATCATTCTTTTTTTGTTGGATTAAGTATATCTCAACTTAGGGAAGTATCATCAAAATCGGTTCAGCAATTTTCAAGATATGGAACATAGGGTTAGTAGTAATATAACCCTACCTAAGGTTTTTCATTATTACTGTACAAAAAGTGCTTGAAAAAAAGCATAGTCTGAAAAGCCACTCAAAAATATTAATAATAATGAAATTAATACAACCGAAATAAAATTTATTTATTTTACCGACTTCTTGTTAAGGTTACACTAGTCAACGGCACGAACTATTTTGTGCGCGGGGTTAAAATGCATTTTATATCAACCGACAACACGTGCGGAAGAGATAGATGCTTTGATGAGCAGTAAGAAGCTAGTTCGCGTACGAATACACACTTTTGCAAATTGTAGCGAAATGGTTAATGATTTAGGACGAAACCGAGCGCGCGAAATTTTATAAACAGACATTTGGGAGTCTGGATATTATGAAAAAACGACTAAATTTATCTGTTCAAAATAAAATTATTTGCATTGTTGAACTACTAATCTACCCCTGGTATGGTGGCCGTTTTGCAATTTTCCGTCTACTTATGGTATTTATTCGCGCTCAAATATGCGTTAAAATTAGTGTCGAGATGTGGAACTTTCGACGCTCATAACTTTCAAATATTTCCTGTTTTTACTTTTTTGATTCCATATAGGAATAGATAATGATGAGACTAATTGATATCACTTTTTATTTTGAACGTACATTGTCAAACAGTGGAATAATCCCTAGACTACGTTTGTATGGAAGAATTTTCGACTAGTGTAACCTTAAAAAGTTTTATTGTATTTATTTTTGTCTGTAGCCAGATAAAAAATAAACAAGTTAACATATCGCCATCAAAACAATGTTAACTTTATCGGAAATTGGTGAATTAATAATGTTTGTGTATCTGTCCAATTTTCTTGTAAATCCTCATGTTTATACCCAGCGCATGATCTAGGCAACGGGAATAAACTACTTCTGTTTATGTATTCACAACTCGTTCTGTGTAAGAGATACTTCAAGATTCAAGTATTCTAGGGATGGCGATACCTTAAAAGAGAAAAGTGCCAATAAAATTAATATGTTTAGCAATGCTAGGCTTGATGATGGAGAGTGCTTACGCGTGCCCGTGTTCCCGCCATAAGCGGCACTGGAGGACACCGTGGAGTTTTAGTGGGTTAGAGTCCCACATAACTGCACTATCTCCCCGTGGTAGTGCAGTATGCATGAGCATTTCTCCACGAAAAAAAAAAAAAAAAAAATAGGCTTGATGATGGAGACATCCGTTACACTGAGGGGTTTGTTGATGCGACCCCGAAAATTGCAATATTATATTGGAGTGTTGTATATTATAAGGCCTATAACATCGCCTGCAGCACCCATACCCAATCCTCAATGCAGCAATGCTACTGGGGACAGAAAAAAGTATGGTCATACTTGTAGAACTAATTCTAACGAGCTTGTCACAAGGCTGGCAAACAAAAAAAAGAGGTTTTGCCTTGCCGTCACCAGACGGCGCTTATCCAGTTTCAATACAAATTGGCGTTAACGTTAAAGCGATTGAGCGTGAGTAAAAACTTAAAGTATTTGGCATTAAACTTTACTGAGTCCACCAATTAAGAAAAAGATATTCAAACAATTTACTTCAAAGTTCAGTCTATTTAGTAACTCTTGTTAAGGTTACACTAGTCAAGGGCACGAACTATTTTGTGCGCGGGGTTAAAATGCATTTTATATCAACCGACAACACGTGCGGAAGAGATAGATGCTTTGATGAGCAGTAGGTAGCTAGTTCGCGTACGAATACACACTTTTGCAAATTGTAGCGAAATGGTTAATGATTTAGGACGAAACCGAGCGCGCGAAATTTTATAAACAGACCTTTGGGAGTCTGGATATTATGAAAAAACGACTAAATTTATCTGTTCAAAATAAAATTATTTGCATTGTTGAACTACTAATCTAACCCTGTATGGTGGCCGTTTTGCAATTTTCCTCTTCTTATGGTATTTATTCGCGCCCAAATATGCGTTAAAATTAGTGTCGAGATGTGGAACTTTCGACGCTCATAACTTTCAAATATTTACTTTTTTTCCTTTTTTGATTCCATATAGGAATAGATAATGATGAGACTAATTGATATCACTTTTTATTTTGAACGTATATCGTCAAACAGTGGAATAATCCCTAGACTACGTTTGTATGGAAGAATTTTCGACTCGTGTAACCTTAAAAAGTTTTACTGTATTTATTTTTGTCTGTAGCCAGATAAAAAATAAACTAGTTAAAATATCGCCATCAAAGCAATATTAAGTTTATCTGAAATTGGTGAATTAATAATGTTTGTGTATCTGTCCAATTTTCTTGTAAATCCTCATGTTTATACCCAGCGCATGATCTAGGCAACGGGAATAAACTACTTCTGTTTATGTATTCACAACTCGTTCTGTGTAAGAGATACTTCAAGATTCAAGTATTCTAGGGATGGCGATACCTTAAAAGAGAAAAGTGCCAATAAAATTAATATGTTTAGCAATGCTAGGCTTGATGATGGAGAGTGCTTACGCGTGCCCGTGTTCCCGCCATAAGCGGCACTGGAGGACACCGTGGAGTTTTAGTGGGTTAGAGTCCCACATAACTGCACTATCTCCCCGTGGTAGTGCAGTATGCATGAGCATTTCTCCACGAAAAAAATAAAAAAATAAAATAGGCTTGATGATGGAGACATCCGTTACACTGAGGGGTTTGTTGATGCGACCCCGAAAATTGCAATATTATATTGGAGTGTTGTATATTATAAGGCCTATAACATCGCCTGCAGCACCCATACCCAATCCTCAATGCAGCAATGCTACTGGGGACAGAAAAAAGTATGGTCATACTTGTAGAACTAATTCTAACGAGCTTGTCACAAGGCTGGCAAACAAAAAAAAGAGGTTTTGCCTTGCCGTCACCAGACGGCGCTTATCCAGTTTCAATACAAATTGGCGTTAACGTTAAAGCGATTGAGCGTGAGTAAAAACTTAAAGTATTTGGCATTAAACTTTACTGAGTCCACCAATTAAGAAAAAGATATTCAAACAATTTACTTCAAAGTTCAGTCTATTTAGTAACTCAGTTTTTAATATCTCAAAAGCCATACAATTTCTCTCTTTGGTGTATAAATGATTTAGCAAACTTAACATCTTTTTACCCGGCTGCCGAAGGAGGGTAATATGTTTATCAGTCTATGTATATATGTAAGTATGTTTGTTCCTATGTGGCCTTCTAGAGACCAAACGCGTTGGCCGATTTTGATAATTCTTACGTCAATCGATTCTTCCTAACCCTGCGAGTGTCACTGGATACATTAAAATTGAAAAAGAAAACATGGCGGATTTTGGGCGCCATTTTGAGGGGATTTTTTTTTTCTTCCGATCCCATCGTGTGGGGTGTCAAAGTTTGAATTGTTTTTAAGAGGTGATTTCAAAAATATATAACACTTATATGTTTTTATGTACCTAACTCTAAAAACAAAATAACTAAAAGTTGTAATTAAAAAAAAAAATAACCCCGACTGCTTAAAGAAAAATAATGCTGTGCAGTCGGAGGATATATCTGGTTTTGGTGAGCCAGCTCGCGAATATGAATCCTCCGACTGCACAGCATGATTTTTTTTCTTGTATACGTCTTTTAAATCGCTTTTTAAGCAGTCGGTTTTTTGATTTATTTAAATAACTTTTTTTTTACAGTAATGCTTATAGGAATTGATACCACAAAATAAATGATCTGAAAGAAAGAACTTTCCAAGATCTTGAAATGTCGGGAGAATCCAGACGATTCCCGTCTATCTGGCAATCCTAGTTACAGACCTTAATGATATCACTTCTATACTTTAATATAGATACCTACTTTTAGTACAAGAAATGTCCTATGTCTATCTATAGGTAATCAACAGTTAGAAGTGGTGAGACGTTTTCGAAAGAAGACCTGTATACTTTTACATGGAGTCTTAGAGACGATGGCAAAAGTAACTACAGTGGAAAAAATGGGATATGTAATGAGATGAAACATAGATTTTCTAAATCGTTGGCATTAAATTAAGGTTAAACTAGTCGATAATTGTTCCATACAAACGTAGTCTAGGGATTACTTCACTGTTTGACAATGTACGTTCAAAATAAAAAATGATATCAATTTGTCTCATCATTATCTAGCCCTGTATGGAAACAAAAATGTAAAAAAAAATATATATTTGAAAGTTATGAGCGTCGAAAGTTCCATATTTCAACATTAATTTTAACGCATCTTTAGGCGGCTATAAATACCATAAGAAGAAGGAAAATTGCAAAACGGCCACCATTCAGGAATAGATTAGTAGTTCAACAATGCAAATAATTTTATTTTGAAAATAGTAATTTAGACGTTTTTTCATGATATCTAGACTTCCAAAGGTCTGTTTATAAAATTTAGCGCGCACGTTTTCGTCCTAAATCATCATTCATTTCGCTACAAACTTGCAAAAGTACTTATTCGTACGCGAACTAGCTTCTTAGTGCTCATCACAGCATCTATCTCTTTCGCACGAGTTGTCGGATGAGATAGCAGTCAATTTAACCCCGCGCACAAAGAAGTTCGTGCCGTCGACTAGTGTAACCTTAAGGTTTGACACGGTTCTTAACTCGAAATACTCAATTTAGCAAACGGTCTATTTTACCATCATGATTTCCAGATTTGAATGTTAGATAGTATCAAAAACCTATATTCAAAACATATGGTACTCCAAAAATGTCACATAGGAAGTAAAAATACGAGGATGTGACATTGTTGTTATTCTCTAAAAGTGAAGCGTTAAAAATTATTCAACAATGCTATATGTTATGGTATAATGGAGATGTAAGGCCAGCCGGAGCTTGACGAAGGTCGGCCCTGAACGAGATCATGCTAATAAACAGGAATTCGGTAGATATGTATGATGTCCGATGCGCATTGAGATTTTAAATGGGTAGTGAGAAGTTCGTATGGGCAAGGAATGAGGAACATATGTGAGGCAAGTACTGAGTAATAGTCGGGGAAGTCCGAAGAAACGATATAATTGGATAGTGTAAAAGATGAACAGCTGAAAAAAGCAGAGAAGTTTTATAACGGTTCTTTTGTATTTTTTTTTTTTTACTTTTCATTTGTAATGTGTTTGCTCTTGACTCCAGTCTCTTATGTGACACAGACAGAGTCGACGATGGAGTGAGCTTACCCAGAAGAAGCCTGTTCACTCTAACTTTGAAGAGATTCGGGTTGAATGCGTTCGGAAACACAGACGCAGGTAGTGAGTTCCATTCGTTCGCTGTGCGCATTATAAAGAAATGATGAGCAGTGGTGGCCCAGTGGTATCGGCCGCGACTTACAAGTTGTAGGTCGTGGGTTCGAGCCCAGGCAGGCGCTTTACTTTGTGTAAATTATTTCATCACCTATGCTCTCAAAACGGTGAAGGATAACATCATGAGGTAACCGGCATGTCCTAGAACCAAAAATTCGAAGACATGTGACATCCACCAACCCGCACTGGGCCCGCGTGGTGGATTACGGCCCATTCCCTCTCACAGAGAGGAGGCCTGTGTCCCAGCAGTGGGGACATTAATAGGCTGATGATGATGATGATTATAAAGGTTGTTTGGAAGCGCTTGGTTCGGTGTATTAATGAAAATTTTGATACGTCTGAATGATTGATGGAACAGAGGACGGTTTATTTTTGGTACAATCCCACCGCACTATTCCCAAACCACTGCAACTCCTGAAAGCCAGAATGAACAGTGGCGACCACGAGAAAAGCGCCGAGGCAATGAAGCTCGACGAAGTCCCGGAGAAAGAATTTAACTGTCTTGGATCCCGCAACGAAATTAATCAGAAAAGAACAACGGAGGAGTAGGAAAAAATAATATAAATATCCTTTTCCCTTCATATCAAGCAGGAGACAGAACAAACAAGGCCAATAGGCACAAAGGGTCGTTTACAACTGGGATAAGCCCAGTTGCCTAGCACCACGGATAAAAAATTTCATTAATATTAATGGGTCCTAACATTGTGAGCATTGAACATTGAACATTGTGTTATATTTGATTCCAATAATAGGTATGGCAAAAACGCTTGAACGCATGGAAATTTGTTCTAGTTTCCACAAGGTCCGTATAGTAAACAACTCCTGATTCAGCCTGAACATTATTCAACATAATATTGCGTTCATTCTGCCAAAGAATACACTCCCACAAGAAATGATGTGCAGATTGTACATATTCGCAGTCAGATGTAGAACACTGACATAAAGGCGAGGCAACGAGCTTGAAGGAAAATAATTTACTTTTAAAGTTACCATGCCCTGTGAGAAATTGGGCAACACAGTGATCCACCTCCAACCACGTCCTGGCTAGCCGCACCCGAACGGATGGAAAGAATTGGTGGAGGTGTTGGCCCTTGATGGAATTATCCCACCTACATTGCCATTCGGATAAAAGTTCCTCCCAGACGTCAATAGGTGGTTTAAATAATCTTGAGATTTTCTCACGGTCACTCCGCGTTGTTACTCATGTGAGACACAATGTGTTTGTCATCAGTAACAATAAATCGCACCTTATTGCATTCATCTTGATCCCCAACTACCTACTCTCATCCAGCTGCTACCACGAGCCCTTGTTCTACCTTACATTTGCCACCTTGCTTGATTGAAATTCTCTAATCATGTTGGGCATTAACTCACCAATCCATGCAACGGTGCCATGTCTTGTCTCAGCGCAAACACTCGCAAACGCAGTAGTACAGCGCTTGCGTTTTGTGGATAGCACGAACACACGACCGCCTGGAGTTATGGAGAGGCATTGGACGATCCCATATGCAGTGGGCTTCTAAATTGAATAGTCCACCATCAACATCTGCAGTCTACTGAGGCGTAGACCTCTCCAATCGCACGCTTTCATCTCGATTGCCAGCAACTCTCATCTAGCTGCTACCTACCAGCTATTCTGCGAAGATCCGCTCCATCTAGCTTGAGAACATCCTACCTTACATTTGTAACCACAAATGCTTGCAAATTCTCCTAATGCTTCACAATAATTTTGGCCAGTAACTCACCAATCCATGTGACGGAGCCAGGTCTTGCCTCAATGCAAGGACTCGCAGACGCAGCAATTCCCCGGGGCGGTAGCGCGCGCGTTCCGTAGACAGCACGACCACGCGACCGCTGGAGATACGGAGAGGTAAACGACGCTCCCATACGCACTGGGGTTCGGGGTACCTGGGTGGAAGAATATGAGTTAAATTATGACTCCATTATCGTTTTTAGCTTGAGTTTTTAGAGTACCGTACCCAAAGGGTAAAAACGGGACCCTATTAATAAGACTCCGCGATCCGTCTGTCTATCTGTCTGTCCGTTTGTCACCAGGCTGTATCTCATGAACCGTGATAGCTAGGCAGTTGAAATTTTCACAGATGATGTATTTCTGTTGCCGCTATAAGAACAAATACTAAAAACATAATAAAATAAATATTTATGTGGGGCTCCCATACAACGTGATATTTTGCCGTTTTTTGCGATATTGGTACGGAACCCTTCGTGTGCGAGTCCGACTCGCACTTGGCCGGTTTTATTCTTTATTATTGTAGACTGTCCATCATTTTCATAGTGACCGTTCCGTTCGTTGGTGATCATTAACAGTCTAGATATTATTTATTTATAAATCATGTGGCGATTGAAATAATTTAATTGAATAGTTAATAATTAAAGTATTAACGATCAGCTACATAGGGCGAGTTCATATCCAAAGGCGAACAACATTTGTTAAAATTGACATCCCTAAAATTCATGATAAAGTCCGCGTCATGTAAGAAGTCCCACGGAATAACATTGGAACTTAAATGTGGATTGCTTATGTCTATAGTAATAGAGTTTATTTTCGAATGTTGAAGGCGACTGAAGCGCTACTCTTAGGGACACTCTTACGTGAAACGGACTTTACAGTAAACTCTGTTTCCGAACGAACATGATCGAAAAAATTATTTAAAAAAAATCCTGTGCTTGTAAACCGCTGTCATTATCTTTAGACATTTCATTCAACCATTCAAAAAGAAACTGAGCATTTTAGAAATAAATCAGTTGCCTTTATTCTTACCTGATGTTGACGATCAAGTCAGCTTTTGTATTTGGTAGCGAAGGGACATTGATGTCCAAGCATCCTCCATCGCCTGCGAACAAGTTTTTTTTTTGTTTTTAGAGCGTAATAATAGCAATAATTAATATAAATGTATTGTCTTCTGTCGTAATAATGAAAACAATAATCATATGGTTCTCGAAAAACTTTCTTTGAAGAATTTGTAGAATGGCGCCAAACAACAAAAATAAAGAACATAATATTCAAAATAAGTTAACCATAGAAAAATATAGAGTGAGAGTAACACTATAAATTAAAAAAATGTTGCGCAATGTTTTTTTTTACGCTTGCGGTAATGCGGAATTATGGGGTGTTGTTATTGTGCGTTGAAAATGAATAACGAAATTGTTTCGATAATCAATTCATGACTGATGGAGTTCTTTAGATTAAAGCTTTGAATAAGATTTGTGCAATATGAGATTTGTATACATCGAGAAAGCTGATGATTCAGCTTTTTTTTTGTGTTATAGATAGGCTCGCGCCAGCTCGCGCTAAGCTTTCTATAATGTCACTCATCCCTGTGTCTCTTTCTAATAGCGCTAGATTTGTGTTACCCCCTCGTCCGTGTGTCACTCCGGCAGGCTTATTACGTATCTTTTGCAAGAGCAAAACGATAGAAGTTTTAGAGTTGTTGGCGTTTTTTTTTTTTAATATGGGCATTTGACAAACATCGAGCGATTAGCAAACGATTTTGAAGGACGTACCATACCTACACTGCAGATAATTCCAACTTATATGACATAAAGCGATTGATCGCTATCGTTTTGCTCCTGCCAAAGATACGTAATAAGCCTGCGGGTTTTCAGTCGTCCTTGTGTCACAGCTGAAAACCAGCAATGAGTATCTAACGCCCAGCAAATGCTGAGTTGGTAACCCTTTCGGTACGCTCAGCGCAAGTTTATTTATTTCTTCTCTTAAACAATGTGTTTGTTGCTGTTGGTGATATGCCTGACTGTATGTGTCCAATAAATGTTTTCTATTTTAGTCTATTGTTTTTTACCTGAAAGCAGCGAATTAGCTGTGACGGTTTGCCTATCCTCAGTCAGCAATGTCAGCGTCAACAGAGCTAGTCCATCAGTGTAGAACCTGGAGACGCACGCCCTGTTACTACTGCCAGCAGTCAGCACTCCTGGAGCCAGGAATAGGTGGTTCTTGTCTGTGCATGGGTTTCTGGAAGAAAAGTAGATGTTGGTTAGCAAATTAGTGTTTTTATTTTGTAAATACAATCTATGGTCTAGTCTCGGCATACTCCTATGCACGCAATAAGAACCCATAAGCTAGGCATCAAAAGTATTCATTAATTTGTTTAAATTTCCTAGTAGACAAGCATAATGCTAGAAAACCATAATTCTTATTCTGAAATTGAAACGCATTTAAAAAAGGAACATTAATGGACATATTCTATATACGAGTATCTCCTCCAGAGTTGTCGATAAATGATGCATTTAAATGAATTCTATTTATGCTTATAATGGAATCACCATAATTTAAACTTTTATAAGAGTTTTGGCGGAAATGTGATGGCATCTATATTGCTTCTCTGTTTTATTTTCCTAAAATTAAGTTAAATTAAATCTAATAGTGTGAAAATGGTGACTTTTTATTCTAATAATATATAATATTCACAGCATGTAGAACATGAGTTTGTACATGTTGTCGACAAAACTCCGTAGAACCTTCTAATAAAGTTACCGCCATTTTATTGGGGCCAATTGGACTGAAATCTAAAGAAACTAGAACTTCTATTCTAAACGTGACACTGGCTATATGCACAAACCGTGCGAAGCCAAAATATAAAAAAAACCTGTTACAAAATTGTTACCCAAAGCACAGAATAAATAATAGCCCAAAGCTTCATTATTTCCAATAATAGGTACCTAATGTGCGGACAGGATTACTAGATCCGTTTCAAAATAGTATGAAGAACAAAACAATGGCTATAAAACCAGCCATTATCTTTGAACACAAGTGTTTTTTCCAACATCTTCCGACAAAAAGCCATACGTTCTAAAATTCCCATCAGTTACACCTCTTCGATGTTCAGTATTCCATTTACGATATTGTTAGAGATGGCCCGACAATAGATTTGGCCGACTAGATGACTAGTCGGCGCTCGTATGGCCGACTTAGGGTTCCACAGTCAACAAGGAATCCTTATAGTTTCGCCATGTCCGTCTGTCCGTCCGTCGGGTGTGTAATGTACCAAACATAATAACAGATAGTATAATATCACTTGAAATAACGTTCATTTGATATAATTTTCATATGATATGAAAACATATGACCTAATTTCATATGATCTAATGTTATATTTCATATAACCTTCATTTGCTCTAACAACATTTCGTATAACGTTCATTTCATATAATTTTCAATTTGTATAATGCTCTTTTCATATAACGTTCATTTCACCAAATTTTCATATTAAATAATTTTCTAAGATAACGCACCGTTCTTGAAAAAAACAAATGATTGTAACTTAAGGCGATATATACACCCCAATGCTAACGCAGTACTGGCCGTGCGCCCGCTCGATGCCAAAATATCAAAATTTAACCTCCTTTTGAACAGTTTTGTTTGGAAAATATTATTTGATTTACATATGCTATGTTAGTTATGAAGAAATACCAGCCATCAATTTTTCAGTGTAAAAATATTTTTAAACTTCCAAGTCGTTTTGGAGGAGTTTCCAAAAGTTGCGAAAATTATCGTGTTGTTAATTATTTTTTTACAGCAAAACGATTAGTTACACGTAAAAACCTTGTGTTCAAAATTATGTACATGAATCAGTAATAAATATATATTTTTTTCAAACCTTTTAACATAGCCGTTACTAAGGAGTATGCTTTAGAAAGTTGCCGTTTTACGGCACTAAAGCGTATGTAGGCCCTTAACCTCAAAACACTAAAGTTGCTTCTGCATAGTCTCCGGCGCTGCGGGAAGTGCAACCCCTTCACCCTTACGCAACAAAGGATAGGCACCCATGCTAACCACCGCAGTTTCGGCTTACTGTTGCCGCCGGCGCCCAGCCTCAGCCGGCTTTGTTACGGTGCGCGGGGTTTGCTCTCCCTTCGCGCCTAAAGTTTTTATATACACTCTAGAGGTAGCAGCCAAAAGACTACGTGAAGTTGGGGTGCCCCAATTCGGTTTTGGCACAGATTCGACCTATTTTAAGTACAAGCCGGTGTACAAAAGGAAGGGAATAAGAAAACAAAAATCCAATAAACTTTATCGTCCACTTGCCTATTTTTGTTATACATGACTGTATCCATTTACACAAAGTTTTTGTCCACCTTTAGAACTTTTGAATGTACTACAAAATTACTACTATAAATTAGTAGTCATTTTAATTATAAATATTTTTAGGATCTCCTGTACACGAAAAGTGGGGATGTATGTTTTCCTCGTCTATGCTATGGTGTGGGTATCGTTGGATAGGGCATTCATAAATGTGAAAACCATTTTTCAAATCAGGGCAAGCTTTAAATGACAAATTTTTGTTAGAGTCAACTGTCCTTCCCCCTGCCAGCTAAATGGTTGCTTTCGGATCACCATCATCATCATATCAGCCGAAAGACGTCAACTACTGGACATATGCCTCCCCCAAGCGTCGCCACATTGCTTTTGGATATATGAAAAAAAAATCAGGGCAGTAGTATATACAACGAAATTAAAAGGAAATCTATCAAATGCTTTACAAATGTACGACCAATAGTCGACCATCTTATAAAATGTAATTGGAAAAATAAAAATAAATTGATGTATGGGGACAACTGTTTTCGAAATGCAAAGTTAATTTTGTTCCTTCGTTAGAGCAATGTTCGGTGCTTTTATTGTTTATGAACTTTACTAATGTTACTTATTTATTTTAGTGAATATAGCTGTTTATACGGAACCCTCTGCCAGCGAGTCAGACTCGCACTTGGCCGGTTTTCATTTTATGTTTTCAGTCAATCTAAAGATTATCTGGTAAATATCAGATAAGAATTTTTTTGCCGACTTATTGCCGACTATACATGAGGCAATATAGTCGGCTTGTCCAACTATTCGGTGATTCCTCAGTCCATCTCTAGTTTGTTATCCTACCCATCACATTTAATGCCTGCCTTACGTCTCACAACATGAAGGGTACAATTATTCCATAGACAAAAAAAAAAGATGAGATCAATTGAACGCTCGTTTCCTCGTAATGGCGGACATAAGAATCAAGGTCCGATCGACCTTGGACATCAACTATATAAATATGACCAGAGATGACTTAATGGTGGTCTGTTATTGTATGTAAATGATTTTACTTTTCCTTTGTCATTTGCATGGTGATTTTCTTGTGAAAGAAAAATAGAACTGTGACTGTAATTTGCATAATTACCTACTGTTGTTAAGGCGCCGATACACCTGAGTAGATGATTTCAAAATGAGAATCACGTCTAAACGGCTAGTCGCATTTTTTTTGAAAAATGTATGTTACATTAGACCTGCTTCTTTATAATTTGATCTAAGAAAATTTTGAGTTTTGAAATTGACAACATCTTAAAGACAATTTAATTATCTACATTTTGATCGGAGGCTTTTTTTTTAAAGTCATAGACTAATAAGGAAAGTCCAAAAACTACAAAACTTTGGGTCGCGCGGGTGTGAAACGGCGCGTTTTGTTCCCTCAAGGTCGTTGGCGACAGTCGTCGTCTTAATTAGATAATATTGACCGACTCTATCCACCCGGATAGAGTATCTTCATTTCGGCGATTTATATCTTTTATATTATGTACCTACCTACATAAAAATAATATATGTTTCTATCATAAAAATGCTGCTTATGAAATATAGTCTCGATTGAGGAGAAACCTCAATCAGCGTAATAAAAAGCAAATTAGCCTCGAAGACTTGAGACAACAGTGAATGATGACGAGGTTTTCGAGATAGAACAACATCATTGGTTTTCCTAGAATAATACCTTACCAATAAAGTTCAGACCGCACTAGGCGTAACTGCGCGTCAGCGGAGCGACGCGACAAAATGTATTGTATGAGATAAAGTGTCACGTCGCGTAGTTCCGCTGCCGCGTAGTGCGTTTTATCTCATACAATTTCATACAAAGTATATTTGGTCATGTCGCGTCGCGTCGCTCCGCTGACGCGTAGTGCAGTTTGACCTTAAAGGTAAGAAAAATTACAGCTGATCTATAATCCGATTGGTTAACCATCTACCATTTACTATTTATTTTTTACAAGGTTACCGATATAGCACGAAATGTTAAGTGGCAGTGGGTAGGGCACATTGCTCGCAGAACGGATAGCCGTTGGCTCCGAAAAGTTCTGGAGTGACCATCCCAGAACTTTTCGTTGGTATGCCTTCCTCTATGTGGAGCGACGACATGGTCAAGGCTGCAGGAGTCCGGTGGATGCGAAACGCACAGGACAGATCAGTGTGGCGATGCTTGGGGGATGCCTTTCGGTTGAAATGATGATGAATGATGAACCATCCACTCTGACACGTCATTAAATGCTCGGAGAGAGTCGAAACTTGGACTCGGTAGCGATCGGGATTGCTTTAGCCAGGAAGAAGATCTCATTGCTGATGATCGTAAGACGAAGAGTTGTGTATAGTAAAGAGCATGCTGTGTGTCTTGAAACACGAGTTGTCGGACGATTAACGGAAGTTAGACGACATTTAATTTTGCTCTACTTAAAACCAGAAAATTGGCGTGTTTATAAGCGGATCTTGCTAGAAAACTTAATAGATCTTGCTTAATAAACCTGATCAGCTATAAAATTAACAGATCCTAATGAGATAATCAACTCAATTAACAGCTACATTGTTTATTACCTGCTGTTAGTAATCACAAGTTTTATTGCTACACTAGCGTGGGAAGATACATCCGCATGGATATCGGATTCTAAACTAAGAAAAAAAAAACCAGCCAAGTGCGAGTCGGACTCGCGCACGAAGGGTTCCGTACCATTATCGCAAAAAACAGCAATAACCTCACGTTTGTTGTATGGGAGCCCCACTTTAATATTTATTTTATTCTGTTTTTAGTATTTGTTGTTATAGTGGCAACAGAAATACATCATATGTGAAAATTTCAACTGCCTAACTATCATGGTTCATGAGATACAGCCTGGTCACAGGCAGACAGACAGACAGACAGACGGACCGGGGAGTCTTAATAATAGGGTCCCGTTTTTATCCTTTGGGTATGAAACTCCAAAAAAAAATACAGGCTATAACTTTTATACTATATGCTAGTATTATATTATCTGTGACTATGGTTCCAGCTGTTTCGCCCACCGAAAAACAGAAAGATGGATAGAAATACTTTATGATTTAGAGGAAGTATGGATTACCTAACTACATCAACTAATTAGCAATTCTGCTAACCCCAGAACACGACGCTGCTCTAATCGGGTTTCAAATGACCACCGTATGAATGCACTCGTTAACTCGTTCTTAGAAGTACGTACATCTGGATGTTATTAAAACAAGATGCCGGAGCTAGGGTTGTGCCTACAGAGTTATAGTCTATGGTCTTAATGCGAGTTTGTATACGTACGAAACTGGATAAGTGATGTCTGGTGACAATAACGGCAATTCTCTTTTTTTTCTATACGAATTGACATAAGCGAACGTTTACGTTAAAGCGATTGAAATATGGGTTTGTCCCCATCACCACGCCACGACGCGACGTCGTCAACGAATAAAGACAGAACCACACTTATGTGTCGTGGCGTGGCGCCTTCTGACATAGTTGATTGGCTACAAAACTCGTTGTGTTATGACGTTGACTGAAACAGAGTCGTTTGATCAGTGGATCCCGCGCCAAAACGCCACGACACGTAAGTGTGGTTCCGCCCTTATAACGGTGCGGTGTGGCGACGCGGTGCCTTGAAGAGACGTGCTAAGTCACGGTACGGCAATATCGCCGCGGTACGACGCGTCGTACCTCGTTGGAATCGGTACGTGGCGATGCGCTCGCTCATTTGATGTTTAAAAGTCTTAGCGATTGCTTGTGCATAAACAATGTCAGAAATGCCAGAAACTACAAGAAACGAAACTAAACGTTGTTTCGGTGTATCAGAAATGCAGAGAAATATACCGGATTTTTTCAAAGCATGACAACGTGTTACATTGCGACACAGTAACGTGAATTCGCAAACCGCGTCACCGCACCGTTCCACGTTGACGACGTCGTAACGTGGTAATGGGGACAAGTCCTGAATATTAAAACTCGCACTAGACCTTCTGTTTTAGTGCTTTGATTGATGCAGTCGAAAATAGCAGTGTGTCGATGGAACCGTATGGAATTTGAAATTGAAGTTGAACTTGATAAACATCTGTTTATGCTTGTCCCAATGATTTGCAGCCAGATGCATACTTTTTGTTAGACTTATGTGAAACGGTGAAGGAAAACATCGTGAGGAAACCGGCATGTACTAGAACCAAAAATTCGAACACATGTGACATCCACCAACCCGCACTGGGCCCGCGTGGTGGATTACGGCCCATTCCCTCTCACAGAGAGGAGGCCTGTGTCCCAGCAGTAGGAACATGTGATGCATACCTTATGTTAGTATTATATTATCTGTGCCAGTATTATACATGGAGCGACTGCCTATAATCTGAGCTCCACAATCCTCTATACTTAAGGAAGAAGGCACCCACATTAATATTGGTCAAAAGAAACCTATCAAATTCACATTTTAATGGTTTGACTACCACGATGAATTTCTTGCTTCTAATACACATAGTTGTTCACAATAAGTTTAATATGCAGTTTAATATGCACGGGTGGTACAGCCTTGCCCTAGACCACTGTCTTACTGCGTAGACACGACTCCTTGCTGAATAACACGATTCTAGTTAGCAAGTCTGGTTGTAACACAACCACAACGACTTTCAAAGATCTACTAAAATTTGATATAGAGTTTAAGGCGTATGATATATTCCCCAATGTTATCGCAGTACTGGCCGTGCGACCACTCGGTGCCAGAATATCAATATTAAAAAGGGAGGTTCCTTTGGACAGTGCAAAATATTCTTTGATTTACTTAAGCTATTTCAGTTATGAAGAAATTCTAGCCATAAATTTTTCTACAAAAGTATCGAATAAATACCGTGTTGTTAATTATTTTTTTAAAGCAAATCTATTAGTTACACGAAAAAACCATGTTTCACAAGTAATGTTGGTACATGAACCAATAATAAATATAATTATATATATTTCGAATCGTTTTTCGGCACTAAAGCGGTGGAATTGGCTGGCTTATTTAATTTTTCAGTCAGCTTAGTCATGTTTGAGAGAAAATCCAATGGTGGTGAAATTATGTGATTAGGTATCTATTCTTCATTGTAATCAAATACACAACGGGTCAATTCAAAATAGAAGAAATATATGAGTGTTCTGTACTTAAAGGACTCTGATAAAAGAAATGTCTGCATGCCCAAGTTATCGTGTTGTTTCCCTTTAAATGGAAAACGAACGTGCGGATAAGTAATAAGATTAATTAAAATGACTGTAATTAATCAATATAATAAATCCTAATGTTATGTTTATTACGCATGCGATACTTGTTAGTAAAATGGCGATACAGTACCTTATGAAGTTATGAGTCATATCTCTGATTGCAAACATTTGGTCCTTTCGTACGGATTGTAAATTGAGAGGAGCAACAATGGTTATTTCGCCATAACGATCCTAATATTTACCAACCCCACCGTTGTATATCAATAAACATAGCGTTTAAATATTGACAGGATCACACATATTGTGATATTTGCTGACCGTCTAACCGTTATGATCTTGAATGTCTGTAATATCTATTATGATCATATATTATCATGACACCTACTATGGTATCAGGAGCGGCCTTAACCGCTGCGAGGCTCCGGGCGGACGGCAGATATTTGCGAGGCCCTTGTCCTTTTTACAATGTGTGAGATATACGAGAAATGGAAAACTTGGCACTTATTGTTTTTGTTATTAACTAGCTTCTGCACAGCGGCTTCAACCGCGGTTCTGTCGAAAATTAGCCCAGGGGTACATATTCCCGAGATAAAATGTATCTTTTGTACTATTCCAGACTGAAATCTATCTGTGAGACAAATTTCATCCAGATCCGTCCAGCCGTTTGAGCGTGAAGAAGTAACAAACATACAAACACACACAAACTTTCGCCTTTCTAATATTAGTTTCATTATTAATTCTTTACTATGAAATCTTTAACCAACCAACTTTATTGCATTGTTTGCCAAGGATAAAATTGTAAGCTTTTTGGGTTGTAGCGCGAGGCCCCTGCAAGAGCGAGGCTCCGAATGGTTGACCTGTACGCCACCACCTAAGGCCGCCACTGTATGGTATACAATATATGGAATAGTTAAACTGTAGTATGAAAGTGAAAGAAGCAGGAAGAGTATTTATTTAATCTATCTATCTATCTATCAAATACCTTTAAACGAGCAATTCTTGAATATGTATAATCTGAATCTCGGAAACGGCTCCAACGATTTTCATGAATTTAGTATGCAGGGGGTTTTGGGGGCGATAAATCGATCCAGCTAGGATTAATTTTAGAAAACGTCGTTTTCTCTATTATCACCTGAGCAGAGCTCGGTCGCCCAGGTACTGTATTTTAAAGAACACAGCGTGGCTTTCTCTAACCAGGGAAAAAGGGAAACTATAATCGACACATCGTCATCGTCCTGCCGTTGTCCAATGTTAACTTAGGGTCGAAGCAACACGTTTTCTTCTTCCATTATGTTCTGTCAACCGTAACGCTATCAGCGACTCCTTTTTAAGAGGAAATATGGGCAGAGAGCGCCGACTGAACTTCCTTAGTAAAAAGTTATAATTCGAGGTTTGGCTCTCGTCTCTTTTCTCCTCCAATATTGGACCAATTTAAAATATATTCCATAAACTGGTAAAGTAAGATATATACTATGTCCCGATGTTTTCCTTTTTTTCATTTATATTTGTCAAATTTGTACACTAAGCCTCTGTTGACAGCGCAATTTTGAGCATTTTTTGAGGGCTCTAGTGCTTCTAAAGATAATGTATCATCAAAAAGGAAAACATAGTGACATAGTATATATCTTTAATTTTCAGTTAACGGAATATCTTGTAAATTGGTCTAATATTGGAGGAGGAAAGAGACGAGAGCCAAACCTCCAATTATGACTTTTTACTAAGGAAATTCAGTCGGCGCTCTCTGCCCCCGTTTCCTCTTAACGACATCAAAAAAAGAGGATAACAATTCGGTACGTATGTATTTAATATTATTGGAATTGCACAATATTCACTTATTTTACTCTATGTAGGTGTGTAAATATTTGTGCCAAATTTCATAAGTGTATGTATGTTTGTCCACGCATTTCCCCCAAACTAGTTATCGCATCGTGATCATTCTTTTTTATTGGATTAAGTATCTCTCAACTTAGGGTATAGTGCAAGTTTCATCAAAATCGGTTGACCAGTTTTCAAGATATGAAACATATTTGTACAACCTAACTCCTTAGCGACAAACAGCACGAATGTGTAAATTGAGTTCTTATGGGTATTTTGTCAATCCTTTACGAGGAACTGCTCACTTTGTAGTGATCGTGTACCTACTAAAACTAAAAAGAGAGATATAAAAACATTTTGACAAAAAATTACCGATAGCTGCACTTAAGAGATTCAGACAAGAAGAACAAGTTATTTTTCACTTTTTAGTGCAATTTAATAACTTTCGGAAGTCGGTGTCGAAAAACGATAAACACCAGAGGTACCAAAGACACCGACTTCCGAAAGGTAAGTTATTTTGCACTTATTAGTGTTTTATTTATGAAGTCGGTTATTTTTTTGTAAATATAGTTTTTCTTTCATGAATTTTTTTAAACCATCCATCCATCTTTTCTTTGGTTTTCCTGTCCCTAAAAGAAAAAAAAGAGAAAGAAAGAAAAAAAAAAAAAAAAAAGAAAAAGAGTTATGAATATAAATGTGGATGGATGAATATCCATCCACATTTATATTCATAACTCTTTTAGTAACTTGCGTTTAATTCCACCCATAGATATATTAAACAAGATTCCACCCCTTCACATGACCAATACTTAGACAAATGATCTAAATGTAACAGCTTTTTAAATTCAAAATGTAATTTCCTTTTGCAGTTTTACTTGGATGCATTCAAAAACCCATTCAAATTTTTCAAATGAACATAGACGAACTGAAGTTATTTGAGATCACGAGAGTATGTAGCAGTGGCTGAAATTGTGTAGGGCATGAAAAGGAGATTCTAAATTTGAATTAGACGATGCAAATCTAGGAACACATTCTTCTCCGGAATCGGTGGTTACTAATAAGGTTTTAACCGGTTTTGAAAACATGCTTTAATTGGAATGATATCGTTGAATCCGAATGCGTAGCCTACAGTAATACAGTATCCTCTCGAATATAAATATATATTTTTTTATATCATGGAGTGGCGGACAAGCAGACGTCCCACCTGATTGAAAGTGGTCACTGTTGGTCGCCTATGGATAAATATACAATACTAGTAGTACCACAAGTGCATAGCACCGTAGCCTATTTGAATAGGACGCCCTAGAAGGACATACAAGGATCTTATTCAGATTCAGATATAATTATTTGCATAAACATTATTGTTACACTTATGTGTATACGTGCAAAAAATAATAATAAGTACATGCAGGATTACAATAAAAGAAATGGCTCAAACATGTTTGGCACATACTGCGGCGTGCAAATCTTGAATAAATGAATTAATTAATACAATAATAAATGATGAATACAAATAATAAATGAAATTAATCTATAAGCAATTATCACAATTAATGTCAACAAAACAAAGTAAAACAGTGAAAATTAAATGACAAAAATGTAAAAACTATAAAACAACAATAAAAATAAAATAATAATTGGTGATATTCTTCACTCTGAAGCCAGACCAGGTGCATAGTCTAGGTACTCATAACCAGGACGCGTCTATGACCAGATGTACGAATGTCAAAGAAGTAAAAGAAATAAAGAAAAAATATAAATTGTGACTGTGAGATTCCGTGAGCTACTCAATAAAAACACATTATAAGATTCCAAAATGTATTGTGCTCCGCACAGGCAAAATGATCAGACCATGAGTGACGTCTGTCTATAAAACTTATTCTAGACAACGTAGAGTTTACAATGGAACACATACAAACTCCTAGAAGGTATATTTCTAACATTGACCTGCACAGGAGACACGAGAAAAAGCATAAAATTAAACAATAATAAAAATAAAACCCCCGTGCGAGACCAAAAAGGCTTCTATCGCAGCATATGCAGCGATATCCGAAAACGAAGAAGACAGACAGATTCTATACTACTTTTTTAAAATTTTTGTTGAAAGAAATAAAAAGAAAGAAAGAAAATACATTTATTTGTCACAAGATATTAGAGCACACAATATAAAAAATTTAAAACAAAAACATAACTTAAAACTATACAACAATAAAAAAGATAAATACAATATAAATATGACATTGTGTGTCCCACGGCTGCGCCAAATAGGACCAGTTCAGCAAAATGTCGCGCTACTAGTGCTCGACGCTGGTTTTCGACTGGACCTGTGACGAGTGAGTGAGTTTTTAGAGTAGGTGTGGATGAATATACAGAATGATTTTTTCAAGTAGGTGTGGATGGCCAAATCCGAAACTATGAGGAATAACGAACAATACTCAAAGGAGTCACAAGGCCGGTTTTAATGAAAACTAAAACTGCATCATTGGATTTTTGAAGTATCAATATTCCTAGCCAGAAATCGAACCCGTTGGTTTTGGAAAAACGGCCACGCTATATTATTACACCATCTGACAGTGTCGCTAATAAGGATAAAAATGGCAAACTTGAAAACAATGGAAAAACGGAATCCTTATAGGATCAGTTTGTTGTCCGTCCGTCTGTTTGTCTGTCAAGACCCTTTTCTCAGGAACGAGAGGAGGTATCAAGCTGAAATTTACATTAAATACTCAGGTCTACTGTCCCTTAAAGCTGTAAAAAAATCAAACTTCTAAGCCAACGCAATCAAAAGATACAGCCGTTTATGCCGCAAATTTCCGCAAATTTTCGACACTCGCAAGGGAATTTAAACCTATAGGGTACTTTCCAGAATCTTGAAATTTGGTACAAAGCAACATCATATAGCACAGATAAAGGAAAAATTGCGAAAACCGTAAATTTTTAGTTACATCATATAAAAAAAAAAAAAAAAAAACATACTACCCCTTTCAATTGAGGTATTAAATTGAAATTCATATAAAATACTCAGGTCTATAATACCTATAAACTGAGGTTGGTACTGAACCCTCGGTGCGCGAGTCCGACTCGCACTTGGACGGTTTTTAAGTTTTAGTTTTCATCAAAACCTGTCTCGTGAGTCGTGACTCCTATGAGTGAGTTTCGGATTCGGCCCTCCACGTCCACTTGAAAAACTCAACCTGTATAAGGACTGTAGCAGATGGCGTTTTGTAGTTTTTATTTATTATTGGTAGGCTCGCGCTTGACCATTATCTTACCTATCTACCTACTTACCTCATGTATAAAGGCGTGAGTACACCACTTCAACTATTTGTTGAAGCTATCCATGTCCAGATATCCTCCAAAAGATGACCCTCTTACCAAAAAATAAGTAAAAAAACATCGAAACTTACCCTATAATGTTTTCAACTGGTCCAGTCTCGTTGGCATTCTGGGAGCTCGCTAGCCCCAGCGCTAAGAATAGACAAAACCAAAACATTTTCATAGTTCAGAATCGTCAAATCACAATCACTTTTATTCTTGATCAGTAAAAATTTAAATCACATTTTCGACTTGGCAGGCAGTCTTTGCACTTGGAGAATGATTTTTTTTATTAAAATTTCGTGTTCTCTGATTTAATTATTTATTTGGGCAGTACCGCAATATATATTAACACGTTTAAGTCTTTTATGTATTTTTGAATTATATTCTTGCTTACTACTTAATGAAAGATAGTTTTAATGTTGTATGGTAAAAAAATCAACCAATTTAAATAATCACTTTATAATATCACTTAGCAACAATCTATAGTCGGAACGACCGCTTAATTTTATTGTTTTTCTAGAGCTTATTAATTAAAGCTATTTTTATGTTATTGATAAACAACGGTTATTCGTTTATCTGAGCCGGCGCCATTTTGGATTTACTCGCCGTACGTCCATCGGGGTGCGCGCGCGCATCAGACTAGTTGTAGTACGCATGCGCGAAAGGTCGTCGCGCATCGCGAAAAAGTGAGAAGCGCGCAACATTTTTTCGTTTTCAGTTTATTAACAAAAATGTAACACTCATTTGCAATTTTTTCTTTGTCTTTACTTCGGGTTGGTACCGAACCATGGTTTTCTCTTACTCCTTGCGTCGATTCCCCAATGCTGGGGGTCGTGACCACACCATGGTTTCAAAACCTTGGTGCATGGTTCAATTAAAAGTTATAGGAAACAACAAATCTAGAATTTTACTTTTAATTCTTTATTATAATCATGTTCTTAATAATTAATTGCAATCTTGCCTACAAGACTAAAAAGCCATTTTGATCTAACTTATTTTTAGTGATAATTAGAATAACATTACTGTTGCTCTTATTATGATGACCTAAATAATTTAAGATTATAAAACTGTGAGGAGCTCGTGGCTAAATAATAACAGCCGCACGGGTCGATCATCAAGGTTAAGCAACGATTGACGAGGTCGGTCCGTGGATGGGTGACCATTTCAACATACCGAGTTTCCTCCGTGCCTCGGACAGCACGTTAAGCCGTTGGTCCCGGCTGTCATTTGAAGATCTTTGGCAGTCGTTACGGGTAGTCAGAAGTTTGAGATCTGACACCAGTCTTGCCAAGAGGTACCGTGTTACCCAGTTACTGGGTTGTGGAGGTCAGATAGGCAGTCGCTCCATGTAAAACACTGGTACTTAGCTGAATCCGGTGAGACTGGAAGCCGACCCCAATATAGTTGGGAAAAGGCTAGGTAGATGATGAAAACTGTGAAGTAGAGAGAAGAGATCTAGTTAGCTTTCTCATCTTACTACTTACTGTATATAATTACTAGCTTTTCCCCTCGATTTCGTTCCCGTGGCCCACCACACATGACCCGTTTTTGGGATCATCATCATCATCATATCAGCCGAAAGACGTCCACTGCTGGACATAGGCCTCCCCCAAGCGTCGCCACATTGACCGGTCTCGTGCGTCCCGCAACCAGCGGATCCCCGCAACCTTCACCAGGTCATCGGTCCACCTAGTGGGGGCCTTCCAACGCAACGTCAACGTTTTCGGGATAAATAAGTATTTAGTAAATATCTTTTTTTAAAACAAGCTTTTTGAACATAATGTAATATCTATACTAATCAAAGAGGAAAGATTTGTATTTTTGTATGTAATGAATAAACGTAAAAACTACTGGTCTGATTTAAAAAATTCTTTCACTTTGGGGAAGCCACACTATCCCCGGGTGGCATAGGCTACTTTTTATCCCTGTTTTCCTACGGGAACGGGCATTGCGCGGGTGAAACCGCTAGGCGTTCGCTAGTCGCTTGTAGTTATCGCATGGTCCCAAATTATTTAAATGTTTTCAAAGTTACATAAGTCCGCCAAGTTTCATCTAAATCGCATGCTAGGAAGTGCTTGAAAATGGATTATTAGTTGCCGGACACACATACGAAAGCAAGCCAATATAAAGTTTGTAAAAATAGTCTGTCACGTCGGAATAATGTAGCTTTCCATAGGTGAAAGAATTGTTTAAATCGGTTAAGTAATTTTTGAGTTTATTAATTACTAGCTGTTGCCCGCGGCTTCGCTCCCGTGGGGCACAGGCACAGGGTTCGTTTTCGGGATTAAAAAATTGCCTATGTCACCCAGGAATACTGTAGCTTTCCATTGGTGAAAGAATTTTTCAAATCGGTCCAGTAGTTTAGGAGCCTATTCGGTGCAAAAAAACAAACAAAAAAATCTTTCCTCTTTATAATATTATATATATAGTATAGACATACAAAACTTCCAAACAAACATACTTACAAATAATCAAATCATTCTCTTCTTTATTTTTAGGGTTCCGTACCCAAAGGGTAAAAACGGGACCCTATTACTAAGACTCTGCGGTCCGTCTGTCTGTCTTTCTGTCACCAGGCTGTATCTCATGAACCGTGATAGCCAGGCAGTTGACATTTTCACAGATGATGTATTTCTGTTGCCGCTATAACAAAAAAATACTAAAAACAGAATAAAATAAATATTTAATTGGGGCTCCCATACAACAAACGTGATTTTTCTGCCGTTTTTTGCAATAATGGTACGGAACCCTTCGTGCGCGAGTCCGACTCGCACTTGGCCGGTTTTTTTTTAATTATATTAGTGTAGATAAATCCGAAAGTTTGGATGGATGGATGGATGTATCGCCTTTGGATGTTTCTTTTTATATATTCTGCCGCTAACAGAAGCTAGTAAAAGATAAAAAATATAGATAAGTAGTTTTTTTTAAGTGAGCATCAAAATGTTGCGAACCCCTGGCTAGGTTAATAGGTCGATCGTCGACCGCTGGCTATACAATTAATTGTTGGATTCAATTGTTTTGCCACTACACATTGAAGATGCCTCAGGAATGTGTAGCAGTTTATATTTAAGATCGTTTGCCTCAACGTATAGCCTGTATTTGTCTTCGAATGGCAAGGTACTTTAAAATTAAGAAGTAACTAGGCATCGAAGCAGCTGGTCGGTTCTGCAAAAATATAACCGATGAGTGAGGATGGAGGATCAAATCAAATCAAATCAAATATTTTTATTTTACATAGGCCTACATGGGCACTTATAAAACGTCGACAAAAGGTGCACGGTTCGGGTTAGTCGTTTCCTATGGAGAAGAACCGGCAAGAAACTCCATGGTTACTCTTTTAAATTGTTTTGTTTACAATATTTCCATGTTACAGCATTAGTACTTGGATATGGGGGGACAACGTAGGCCCGACAATAAGTCGTACGAAATCGAAAAAAAAAAACAAACAAAAAAAAAAATAATGCACGAAATAAAAAGTTAACAAATGTTAACAATCATCTAGAAAACTAGAAAGCCTACAATGTTCACACATTCACAATAGGTAAAAGAATCTATACAAAGGTAAAAAAAAAAAAAAAACCACAACACTAAATTTAACATGTGGCACAAATACTGTAATCAGTGCTGTAACTATTCTTAGCAAAGGGCTATAATGATGATTGAAAAATATTGTAAAAAGTCTAATTAAAAGAGAAAAAAAAAATGAGATTGAGAATAGTTAGAGATATCCATATATTTGTGCCGTTTATGAGTTACCAGGGAAGCCGCATGCGCAGAGGGTGTCAAAGCCAAATTTTTTATCTTCAACGTAGTCCTTGATTTTATAATATGCTTTTTTAACAAGGACACGTTTGATGTAGTTTTTGAACTTTCCATCGGTCAGTTCTATAACTGACTTAGGCAACTTGTTATAAAAGCGTATACTGTTTATTAGAAAAGACTTGCTAGTTTTCGTTAATCTGAATTTGGGTATTACAATTTCGTGCTTACTGCGTGTATTTAAATTATGGAAGTCACTTCTAGTTTTGAAAAGCCCTCTATTTTTGCGGACATACAAAATACATTCCAAAATATAAAGTGAAGGTAGAGTCAGTATATCGATCTCTTTAAATTTTTCTCTGAGGGACTCGCGAGGACCCATTTTATAGATCGCGCGGATTGCCCTCTTTTGTAAGATAAAAATTGAGTCAACGTCTGCTGCTGACCCCCACAGCAGAATGCCATAAGACATAATACTGTGGAAATAAGCATAGTATACTAGTCTAGCTGTGGCTACATCGGTTAACTGCCTTATCTTCCTTACTGCATAGGCAGCCGAACTTAACCTGCCCGAAAGAGTTCTAATGTGCGCGCCCCACTGCAATTTTGAATCGATAGTAATCCCCAAGAATACAGTTTCCGTTATTATTTCAAGATTTTTGCCGTCAAGATTTAGATTTAGATCACGTTGAGGTACATTTGGTAAAGAGAACTTTAGACATTTTGTTTTTTTCGCATTCAGTAAAAGATTGTTAGCTGCGAACCATTCCGAGAGAACAATTAGACTTTCATTGACATGTAAGACATCCGTATCTTAAAGATCAGGGGGTCAGCCAGCTCTCGAATATGTATCCTCCGACTGCACAGCATGATTTTCTTTTTGTTTACGTCTTTTTAGTTCGCTTTTTAAGCAGTAGAGTTTTTGATTTTTATATTAACTTTTTTTATTTAGGTAGATACAACTTTTTAGTTATAATTTTTTTACGAATTACTTTTAAATACCTACATAATTGTTTTTTTTTTTGTAATCACCTCTTAAAACCCTTCATTTTGATCCACACGATGGCTTTGGAATTTTAAAAATTGGGACCCGCACAATATAGCGTCCAAAATCCGTTTTCCTTTTTTTTTTAGGGTTCTGTACCAGAAGGGTCCAAACGGAGGTGCTATCGGGCAACACAGACTCCGTACATACATACTACTTACATACATACCAGATACGCGCAAAAAACATTACCCTTTTCTTGCAGTCGGGTAATAAAAAGGTAAAATTCGGCAGGAAAAAATTGCGATTGCTACAGCAAGCTTTGCGTTTTTAGTCATATGTGGTCATATATATCACACAGTTAAACGTTAGTTGTGTTGTTATGTTGATGTTTAAAATAAAACATTTTAACAAAAAAATCAAACCGTCTTCCAAAACAAAACACTACAAAGCGAAAAATAACTTTCTTTTCCGATGTCGGTGTCTTTGGTGACTATTATTTTCCGTTTTTAGACACCGACCTCAAAAAAGAAAGTTATTTTTGTCTTAGCAGTGTTTTGTTTTAGAAGTCGGTTTGATATTTTTGTAAATTTTTTTTATTAATGAATTTTTAGTTTTGGTGGATATCTCCAATTACAATGAAAATCATTGGTTTAAAATGGTACCATCGAACTGATCTGATGATGAAGCCAGAAAGTAGGCACTGGAACCCTGGAATTCCGAATAAAACAATGGAATGTATCCTAGTCGTGTTTGAGCTTATTGGAATCGTCATGAGATGAATTTCGGCTACAAATGATTTTCATTGTAATTGGAGATATCCACCAAAACTAAAAATTCATTAATAAAAAAAATTTACAAAAATATCAAACCGACTTCTAAAACAAAACACTGCTAAGACAAAAATAACTTTCTTTTTTGAAGTCGGTGTCTAAAAACGGAAAATAATAGTCACCAAAGACACCGACATCGGAAAAGAAAGTTATTTTTCGGTTTGTAGTGTTTTGTTTTGGAAGACGGTTTGATTTTTTTGTTAAAATGTTTTATTTTAAACATCAACATAACAACACAACTAACGTTTAACTGTGTGATATATATGACCACATATGACTAAAAACGCAAAGCTTGCTGTAGCAATCGCAATTTTTTCCTGCCGAATTTTACCTTTTTATTACCCGACTGCAAGAAAAGGGTAATGTTTTTTGCGCGTATCTGGTATGTATGTAAGTAGTATGTATGTACGGAGTCTGTGTTGCCCGATAGCACCTCCGTTTGGACCCTTCTGGTACAGAACCCTAAAAAAAAAAAGGAAAACGGATTTTGGACGCTATATTGTGCGGGTCCCAATTTTTAAAATTCCAAAGCCATCGTGTGGATCAAAATGAAGGGTTTTAAGAGGTGATTACAAAAAAAAAAACAATTATGTAGGTATTTAAAAGTAATTCGTAAAAAAATTATAACTAAAAAGTTGTATCTACCTAAATAAAAAAAGTTAATATAAAAATCAAAAACTCTACTGCTTAAAAAGCGAACTAAAAAGACGTAAACAAAAAGAAAATCATGCTGTGCAGTCGGAGGATACATATTCGAGAGCTGGCTGACCCCCTGATCTTTAAGATACGGATGTCTTACATGTCAATGAAAGTCTAATTGTTCTCTCGGAATGGTTCGCAGCTAACAATCTTTTACTGAATGCGAAAAAAACAAAATGTCTAAAGTTCTCTTTACCAAATGTACCTCAACGTGATCTAAATCTAAATCTTGACGGCAAAAATCTTGAAATAATAACGGAAACTGTATTCTTGGGGATTACTATCGATTCAAAATTGCAGTGGGGCGCGCACATTAGAACTCTTTCGGGCAGGTTAAGTTCATCATCAGGGGGGTGACCGTAAGCTCTTAGAGCGGTATCAATTTGAGATCGAATATGGGACAAATGTATCTGACGTGTATACATCTGTCACTTACTCGATATCAAATTGATACCGCTCTAAGAGCTTATGGTCACCCCCCAGATCAGTTCGATGGTACCATTTTAAACCAACTTAATTATTCATTTGTTTTTTTTTTAATTTGTGTTACCTCATCATCAATACCATTCATTTTTAAGTATTTGCTTCATCATAGTCGGTTAACTATTCGAGATATCTTATCCCCGTGACATGGAGTTCCTGTGGTCATCTGTGGTCTTCTTCATCAGTTCCACTTCACCATATGATACTTTCTGAGTGCAAATGATTGCAATGTTTTTGTAAATAATAAAAACGCTATACGTATACCTATAATATTTGTGGAATGCCCTCGATTTCTCCAGGATCCCATCATCGGATCCTGACCTGATGACCATGGGACAACTTGGGAAGTTTCAAACAAAAGAATAATTTTCCAAATCAGTCCAGGCGTCTTTTTGTAATCGGGTACCATTATCGCTAAAATTACAAAAAAAACACGTTTGTTGTATGGGAGACCCACTTAATTCTTTATTTTATTCTGTTTTTAGTATTTGTTGTTAAAGCGGCAACAGAAATACATTATCTGTATCACGGTTCATGAGATACAGCCTGGTGACAGACAGGCAGACAGACGGACCGCGAAGGGATCGAGTAATACCCGTTTTTATCTAGGGACCCTTTTTTATCCTTTCGTTACGGAATCCTAAAAAAGATCCCGACGAATTGAGAACTTTTGTTTTGAAGGCGGATATAAATAAAACTGAAAAAGTTAGATGCATAGGTCAACGTGACAAAATAAAGATACCTTAACCACAGATAATATAATACTAGCATACCTTAACCTATGTCAATCTAAGGACTGCCATGGTAGGTCTTCCCACATTGACACAATAGATTATTTGTAGTAACATGTTAATTGTATGGCCGGTCATGATGAGAATAGTAATGAGATTTCACTAATATTATCTACACCTATTACTTACACTTTCATTCCTTATGGGTCTCTTAGGTTCCTATACCTAAGCAAAACAGTGCTACAACATAATATGGCTTGCTAGTTTCTACATCATCTAGCTAGATAGCCAATAAAATTTACCTACGTGTAGTGATTTTGAGGCGTTTACCGAATATTTTAAAAATCTTTATTTATTATGGACGAATGCCTGTTTTTTATCCAATAAATAAATAAATTAATATGTACATATATTTTTTTACTACTCAAGTAAATGAAAGTGGTTTTTTTTATTTATTTGTGATGGGTTTGCTTTTGACTCTAGTCTAGGTCAGAGGTGACAGAGACAAAGTCGATTGGCATATGCCAAACTCTTGGATAGAAGACCTAGGGCTAGACCAAGGCCAATTCACAACTTAGCAGTTGTGTGGGTTCAATCAATCGCTTTATGTACGGTTAATTGTGTTTACATTTACTGGAAGATCATAGATGATATTTCAGCATCAAACGCTTTACTTATCCTATGGGGAATACAAGCGTGCAGTTTTCAGTAGTTAAAACAGAGCCATCTCTCTATAACCTCTGCTAACTTTAATCACTTTTTAACTCTGAACCAAACAAACTGTCTTGGCCATGTAGGTTGGTCACGCCGCTTGCGTCTTAGTTCCGATCGTTTGTCACAGATGGCGCTAAATTAAATTCTCGCATCGATAATATTTTTTAGCTTATTTTAATAGTGGTCCTTTGATCCCGATCCGGAATATAAGTTTTGTTGTAAAATATGCAGAAATGTGCTTATTAATTGTGTGTTTTCAGGTTAAGTAGCAAATAATTCTTCAGGGTGACGATTTACACTGGTGAAGTTGAAGTTACTGAAATAATTTGTAATAAGCTTTACAAGAGATGCCTAAATTATTTATCCAATTTTTTTTATAGAACTATAGTACCTACCTATTACAAATCTACCATTATACAGTTAGACCGCTACGCACAAAATTATTACTAACTCCAAATCCTCGATTACCATGACAATAACTGGAACTCCCATTTACAACTCGATTAAAAAGTTGCCAACGATATCATGGTCACAACAGGCCATTATATTTTGAATGTATTTCGACCGTTATTGGTTTTCAGTACAGCGGACGCGGATTTGCAGTTAAAAGGAATTAACTCTCGCAGACCGGGTTTATTTCCTTTATTATAGTCTATTATTTTGTTTGTTTGTTTTGGGTTAGTTTTCAAATTGAGTAAATTGTTTATTTAATTTTCAAACATGGTTATTTATTATCGTACGACGAGGTCGGTCCATGGATGGGTGACCATTTCAACATACCGGGTTTCCTCCGTGCCTCGGAAAGCACGTTAAACCGTTGGTCCCGGCTGTCATATTAAGATTTTTGGCAGTCGTTACGGGTAGTCAGAAGCTTGAGATCTGACACCAGTCTTGCCAAGAGGTACCGTGTTACCCAGTTACTGGGTTGTGGAGGTCAGATAGGCAGTCGCTCCATGTAAAACACTGGTACTTAGCTGAATCCGGTAAGACTGGAAGACGACCCCAATATAGTTGGGAAAAGGCTAGGCGGATGATGGTTATTTATTATCGTATAAATAGGTGTTTTGCAATAGTGCTGGTTATCTATATTCTGCGCATAGGCATACTTACAAATCATAGTGAATCATCATCATCATCATCACCCCTTTAATGTTCCCACTGCTGGGACACAGACTTCCTCTCTGTGACAATCCCACCGCACTATTCCCAAACCACTGCAACTCCTCAAAGCCAGAATCAACAGTGGCGACCACCAGAAAAGCGCCGAGGCAATGAAGCTCGACGAAGTTCCGAAAAATGAATTTAACTGTCTGGGATCACGCAACGAAATTAATCAGTCCCAAACCACTGCAACTCCTCAAAGCCAGAATCAACAGTGGCGACCACCAGAAAAGCGCCGAGGCAATGAAGCTCGACGAAGTTCCGAAAAATTAATTTAACTGTCTGGGATCACGCAATGAAATTAATCAGAAAATAATAACGGAGGAGTAGGAAAAATAATACAAATTTAATTACTCCTCTTTGAGAGGGCAAGGGCAGTAATCCACCATGCGGGCCCAGTGCGGGTTGTTGGACGTCACATGTCTTCGAATTTTTGGTTCTAGGATATGCCGGTTTCCTCACAATGTTTTCCTTCACCGTTTTGAAAGCAGTGGTGATAAAATAATTCACACAAAGTGAAGCGCCTGCCTGGGTTCGAACCCACTACCTACAATTAGTAAGTCGCGGCCTTTACCACTGGGCCACCATTGCTCTCACAGTAAATAACAAAATAAATGATTTAGTACGAAACCGAGTGGCGAAATTTTATAAACAGACCTTTGGGACTCTGGATATCATGAAAAAACGACTAAACGTATCTGTTCAAAATTAAATTATTTGCATTGTTGAACTACTAATCTATCCCTGTATGATGGCCGTTTTGCAATATTCCGTCTTCTTATGGTATTTATTTGCGCCCAAAAATGCGTTAAAATTAGTGTCGAAATGTGGAACGTACATCGTCAAACAGTGCAGTAATCGCCAGACTACGTTTGTATGGAAGAATGATCGACTAGTGTAACCTTAAAGAGTTTGTTGTGCATTTCCAGTGAAATATTTTCTCAGAAAATCTAATGAGATTAAAAAGTTCTTTGTATTCTGCCTAGGAAACTACCTTACTTAGGTACAATTGTACCTATTTTCTAGCACCAAGGAAATTGCTACGTTCGAGTTCGAAAGGGTGTGGGTGCTGTAACAGGCACTTGAGACGTTTTAACTTCGTCGTCGATCGTCAATGCATCAGAGATATTCTCGTGGTGTTGCAGTTTGTCTCTTCAGTTCCTATGGTATGCATTCAGTCTATTTATCAACCTAGAACTTGCAACAGTAGGTAACTTGCATGACTAGATCATAGTATAAAGTGTGTCAACAGTGACAATGTTCGTGAATTGTAACAAAAACCTGCAATTTTATTTCGCGAATTCCATTTTGTTGCTGCAGTAACATACACCGAAATTACAAAAGCAGCCTCACTCAAACATACGTATCATGTGTATAAACAAATGAAATGCAAATTAATTAAATAAAAGAGCGAGCGGACTCGTAAAACCAGCTAGTGTTGTAAAATAAAGCCAAGTGAAAAGTGGACAATAATAATTAATTTTTATTTCGGCGCCGACGACTGGGTGGCCAGCATTCAACGCTTTGGAGTGTTGCCAGGTTGGGAATTCCGACTGAATTTTTAATTGTGGCAACATTTTAGCGATTGAGTTCGCGCGTGTTTTATTTATTTTCGTTGTTTTTTTTAAATTTGCTGGTTGATCGTTTGATTTTAATAACGAATCACTAAATGGA